>CAXKWD010000002.1:111150901-111750901 GCA_964059195.1 Ectobius pallidus
AAATGAAGTCCTATTCAGTGCACTTTGGTCTTCGACTGATATTACTATTATTATTACATTTTACATACAAAGTATGGGCCCCTTACACACACAGATATTTTCACTGGTATGTCTGCAGAGGCTATATTAAAAAGCCAACGTGGTGCATAAATGAATCGACAACAGAAAAATTAGTCTAGGGAATGGCCTGAACAAAGTCTGGCCAAGCTTGAATTAACAAAGACAACTGGTGCATGTAAAGGCAACAGACCATTCTGCAGACAAGTAGAAATAGCACAGTCTTTTATGGTGAAGGTGCTTCTGTTAGTTTTTCTTAAGGACTCACTGATTTCCTTATTATGGTATCCAGTCTTCTTATATTCAGTCTGACATACTGCAGGAGTTCTAAGAATGACTCCTTGATTATTCATTCTTAGATATTTAAATCAGTCATTTTTTACAAATATTTGTTCCTGTTCATCATTAGCAATGAGGAAGCATTTCAGCATCCAGCCTTTGATCCTTATTGTCCATTTCAATTTCTTTCTGTTGTTAAGTTCCGAAATAATAGCACTAGAGAGAAGAATCACCTTCTAAACAAATTTACTTACTTTGGTCATGTTTTTAAAAAAAATGCTGCACTCTTTGGATTAGATTATGTAAAGGCTTGGTTGAGGTCGAAATGTGTAAAGGTGTTGAATCATGCATACCAGACTAAGTACAATGCAAACATGACATGTACAGACAAATATGTAAAAGTCCCATGACATATGTCATTTTGAAGAATAATTGAAAATAAACTTTCTAGAAACAGGGCTTGAAATAGTTAACTTTTATATGTATTGCGACTGTTATGTACCTGATTTTTAGAATCCTATGCAGGGCCAGACTGGCCCTTCGGGAGTGTGGGAACTTTCCCAGTGGGTCGGTGCTATAGAGGGCCGATAGATTATTTGATTATTTTATTTCCTTAATATTTTATGTGTTCACTTTCACTAAGAGGTGATTCTGCATTATTTTATCTCCATAGAGGAATCCTGCATTACATTATCTACCAGGCAATCATAATAAACTTACAAATACAATCAACAATGGTATTTTATTTCCGGGCATGAGTGTGGCATCCTCCATAAAGCTCACATTACCACTATGTACTCATATCAACCAAACCTTATAGCCCTACATAACATCAACATTTGCTTATTTCTTCAGGTTTAAATTAATATTATTTTTGTACGTTCAGCCACTCCATTATTCTGCTAGCTTAACTGGGAGTTGACTTTCCAGACAGATTTTGCCAGGAGATCATAGTACACAATTCTTGGCCAACGTCCATATAAGTTCTCTACCTGGCAGATAAATATGCTAACAGGAGGTCGTTGTACAGGCCCTTAGTCTCATATGTGTCACTAGTGCAAATGTTTATAGTAAAGAGCCCGAGTGTGCTTCATGTTTCCAGTTTAGGCCTATGTCGTCCGGTATTCTGTTTGAAGTGTAACTTCAAATATGAAGATGAAAATGTGTGAAAGGTAATTCTTATGATAAAGATAATCAAGATACGGTGTTTTTAATAAGCAAATGTTTGAAATGCTGGTACAAGATCCAGACAATAACTTGATATGTTAATACAGTATTGTTCGTATTGTTCGTTTCCACAGTGGATGCCAGTTTGTATTGTGTACAGTCATAATGAATGCGAAATGCAAGTGATGTGATTTCGAACAAGTTGTTAAGTTTTGTGAATTTGCGATTTTAATGTACCTGTACTGATTATTATTTAATGAACTTCGTTCGTGGAATTGTCACTACCAGTATCTTTATCTGTAATGATTTTGCAAGTGTTCAGTGTAATAAGCGTAATAATAAGTGTTCTTGTCCGTAATCTTCCTGTAATCCTAGCTCTTACTTACAAGGTAGTATGTGTAAGTGTGGATTGTGAGAAATAAATCATGCCTTTTTCCATTTTTGCCATTCTCATCAGAAAGAACATAAACCCCCACCTCCTTTTACATACTCAAAGTTGGTTATATATTTTCCAGGAGACTGTGATACAGCCTAGCAAAACAGTGAACAAAGAAATAGCCATATGCAACCTCTGTGAGGGAAAGGAAGACACTACAGTGATTCATACAAAGACTACAGATGATCAACAAAAGTGGCTGAGATATCTTGTACAGCATGCAAAGGATCACCTCAGGTCAGTTTTATGCTTTGCAATTTTTTGAATAATGAAAGCAATGGCTTCCTTTAATTATCAGGCTGGAATACACAATCTGCAACACCACGTTAGCTGGGTTTTGTTGGCCAGCCGGCCCACAGCTATTATGGAAGATGGAACCCATTAAACAGACACAACTTTAAAATATTGTTGTTTCTAAGGACAATTTAACAGGAAGCTGATTGCTTATACTCGTACAATAGATAAGCTGTTATGATGGTATCACATGAGTATTTTGGTATATTACTCAATTACAGTGAAATTTGTTCTAATAAAATAGCGTGTTTTTTGTTTGTTTGTTAATTACTATTTCATCCATTAATATCCTTAACCAACCCTACATAGGTCTGTACAGGCTCTTACTATAGTTTTAGATTAAAACACAGGTGGCCAAAGCCTTGAGTGTTGACGTAATGGGGTGCTAAAATCACTAGCATTAATTCATTAGATATTTAAATGAAAATGCATATTTTTGTATTAAAAATATAGTTTTAATTGGCGAATACACTGCATAAGAAAATGAATTGTGTATGCTAATAGAATATCTTTTCTTGAGCCACAAACTGCAATCCTGAATATTCTGAATGGTTCACATAAAATGCAGTTACAAGAAATTTTTTAAAATAATAAAACAAGAACGTAGTAAGTCTGAATTTATTTCAACACTGGTACTGTAAGCCGGGTCACTTAATTTATTGCTGTGGGCATTTCAGGTAGTGAATCTAGCTTAACAAGTTTTAGTTTGTTTATTAGTATAGCAATTTTTAAGTTAATGTTTGCATTGAAAAATAAGTGATTTTTGCATAAAACAAAAGAACAGGAAACTAGAGATCAGCTAATATGAAAGGTAGCACCAATATTTTTATAAGGTACTGGGTCTAAATAATGCTACGTTAACACTTAAACCGATGTAGGTCTGGAAATAAGGTAACTGAGAACAAAAAAAATTGTAACTTAGCAATTTTATTCGTTGGTACCAACAGATTGACTGATGTGATTACATCAAGATCCCACATTTGGGGGATCACAAACTCGATTTTTTTTAGTTCAAGGCACCACTCCCTAGCTTGGTGGAAGTGTAGCCCCCATTTCTCTAGTTGGAACATCTTTAGATGAAGCTATGTTTATAATTTCTTTCCACCTATCCTGAATAACCTCACTGTAAACACAGCAAACTCCCGATTATCCATGTTAATTGGGATCGTGACCTTTATGAATAATTAATCGAAATACAAGGATAATCCGAATGCTAGAATTATTACTGTTCTACATTCATGCAGTGTTGGTATGGGTTACACATAATAATCTAATGTGATTTTAATGGTCTGTAAATACTACTAAATTTATAATAATCCTCGTTATGTTTGAAGTTTTTGTTAACAATAAAAGTTTATATATACAGGATGTATCTTAATTAATAGTGCAAATTGAAACAGTTGAAAATTACAATAACAGAAGCAAAAAAGTTCCAGTAAACATGGGTCCATTTGCAAGATTTATTCTTGTGAATGTGTGGTTATGAGCCGTCACTGACTTCATTAAGAAACATCGTTCTAATTAGTACAAATGAATTTAAAAAGTAGACTTTTTGTGTAATTACCATTCTAAATTGCATCAAACTTCTCTCATAACTTAACACTTTAGTATGTTACGTCATGTTATTAATACTGTACACTCTTCTTATTAATACATTCAGTACCTGGTAGCTGTTAACTCTTTAAACCTTCCAAGCCCAGCCTTTTAAGAGGCACTTTGAAAGTTCAGATTATGTTTACTTCATTTCAGGAAATTTAACTTTTCTTAAAAACTATTTGGTATAATTCTGCCATAATGGTCCTGATTTCCACCGATTAATATATTAACATAAGAATAAAATAAAATTGCTTCCAGTGGATATTTATTTGTCTTTACAACAAAACACACAATGTTTCGGTCATAACCATAAGACCTTCATCAGGTGACTGTTTATTAAAACACAAGAGAAGAGAAGAGATTTTCAATTGTCTGTGTTTTAATAAACAGTCACCTGATGAAGGTCTTATGGTTATGACCGAAACGTTGTGTGTTTTGTTGTAAAGACAAATAAATATCCACTGGAAGCAATTTTATTTTATTCTTATGTTAATATTTGGTATAAAATTATAGAAATTTGAACATACCTTTTGGAGGACATCTAGAAGAATTTTAATGTGTGTTATCTTGTATTATATGCAGGAGAACTTCACGCTTGTTACAAACCACCTAGTTTCACTATTTAAAAAGAAAAAACTCGGCACTAAAGTTTTGTCTGCTCACACAAAAAGGCATAGAAATCATTCTCCAATAAAGAATCCACTAATGATACAGTACGATCATAATTAACTAGGCCCAAATTAAAATAAATATTTTCATAAAATACGTTAGCAGGAGGCTGAAAATGAGGGGAGTCCGGATCCATGTTGTGTTCACTTTCATTGTTCCTACCAGTACTATATTTTCTTAATTTCTGAATCACTATCACTATCTGAGAATCAAATAGTCCCCAGAATTATTATAATATAAAATATCTAACAATTATGCATCAGATAATGAATGGCATATGGTGATAATAACTGCATTTCATTGAAGCACAGCATGGTCACCACCTTGCCATTATTCACAGATTGACCATGAAAAACCTTTCTTGAAAACACATGGAATTTACGTGGAAACAAAGAGGCACAACCGCCACAATTTGGTAGCATGGTTTAGGATAAAATGTATACAAACACCATCTAGCGTCCTAAGAAAGAATTAGAAGCGAAAGTGAAAAAAACAACTCAAAATAGCGAGCGCAAGTTTTAAAACTACCGAACTTGTTTATGATACGCAAGCATTGGGTTTCTTTAACGAGTTAGTTGCTCTACGGGAGTCAGTGTGTTAAAGGAAGTGTTCCAAGTGTCATCCTTTACACCTGGATGCAATTCTTCATTCGTCTCTTCAATGAGTTTCAAATTCTTTCAAACACCCTGGATCATCTCGGAATTCTTGACAACCACATACAATTATTTGCTGTTGCTGTGTGGTTCCATTTTGACTATGTAAGAGTTCAGCACACCTGACACTGTTCAGAAGAGTGATCTGACTGCCTCGACTGTGAACTGTACCCATTGTATGCCATGTATGGTTTGATTACAACTCCACCTTGTGGCAGTGGTCAGTTTTATAATCAAGAGCACATCGCAGACTGCTTCTAAGTGCACAATGAGTGAAGCAAACTAAGGACGTCAGTGGTGGCTCATAACTACACATGTGCATGTTTGCTGGAACTTTTTCGCTTCTGTTATCTTATACTTTCAACTGTTTCGGTTTATGCTATTAATTATGATACATCCTGTATATATATAAATTTTAACCTTTATAGTGAAATATAGATATAATTGAGTGTGAAATTTTGAATTACACTTTTAATTAAATTATCATATTATGCTGGAAATTCAAAATTAAGAGTGGGAAAATCAAAATACCACACCCAGTTGTATCCGTTTTCTGCTAGCAAAGAGTTGAAAAGGGAGGAAGAACTTGCATGGATAATCTGAAAACAGATAATTTGCCCATGGATAATGGGGAGATTGCAGTAAATAGAAAAAATTGGGTCCAATGATCAGTACTTGCCATTCTATCATTCAGATGTCTTGCTTTAACTACTTATGTGTAATTGAGATATCTAAAATGATTACCTGTTGTTGAGGAGAGTCTTATCCATTAAGATATTGCCCCTCAGTGATGGCGATAATAAAAGAGTTCGATCATTTTCAGTTCCTGAAATTATCTAAGATGACTTTCTAATTACTAAAAGTCACATGTAATATTTAAAATTAACGTGATTTTATTTTCACAGATGGAAGCATGCAGCAGAAAAAATAATGGAGATTCAATCTCCTGGATCAGCCAGGCATTCTTTCACGCGGCAGCTCCGAGGAGGATCGCTGTATGATGAAACACCACTTATAGGTAATGCTTCAAATCTGAATATATTCCATTATTTTCATTTATCTATTTAAACTATAAAACAGAGTAGCAAAGATTACGTAATATAATAGTTTTGGTGGAAGTCAAATTGAAAGCCCATTGAGGATGGCTGATCTTACATCTTCTCTTCATTTTTTCCCCTGAAAAAACTTTAATTGTATGAAATCTCTTTGCACTCTTGTCTTGCTGTACAAATGGCTGTATAATCTTTCACAATATTTTGCTAAACCATATCACCATATTTTCTTCATGAAAATGGCTTTGATCTGTACTCTTCAGTGGATTTGCTAGGTGTGTTTGAAAAAAATTCAATTAGACTTTTAGTTCTAATAATGTTCAAGTTCTCACCTCTTTATATCCATCTTCAAACCTACATATGGTACAAGAGATATCTGTAGATGTTAGTAGTAAAGGTTGTACATTTGAGTAAGTCAGGGTGTCCACCAAGTAATGCTGAAGAAATTCCTGACTTATTCCCTGATTTTCATTGATCATTTCAGAATTTTCCGGCCAAAATATGATTATGAAGCACTTTCTAATAACTGTGTAAGAAAAATTATAGGATTATACATACTTTAAATAAGAAAAACTTTTAGTACGAAAAGTAATTGCAAACAATAATTACTTAGGCTATAACAGATACAAAAGTAAGGAACAGTAAAATAAATGAAATATACCTTCATATAGGCCTATTATTGTCTAGAAGTCTTTTTGATCCCACTTATTTTTTCTTCAGCAACTCCATTTGTTCATCTAGAGCAGCTGCAGCTTTTTCGGACTGTAAGAGTAGTTTTCTTCTCTTCTCTTCTAGTTCTCTGCCAGAAAATTTGCTTTCCTTTTTTCTGCTTTCGCCTTGTCTTCTGCTGTACGTTTCAACTTGTTACTTTGAAGTGTTCTTTGTATCTTGCATTGGCATTTCTCATAGAGAGAATTATGCCTTTATTGATGGAAAGATGCTCTTAACCTCCTCCTTGAGCAATTGCATCATATACCAGGCGCTGAGCAACTATGGATTCTTCTTTCAGATTTTCCACCAAAATGTCACTGTTCACAGAGAAGCCACGTTTCACTGAAGCATTTTCATGTGAAATTGGAAGTAATAAACAAACTACTTACCTTAAACTAGGAGTGTCATTACTATCAAGCGTTTTCATCCAAAATTTGTCCAACCTTGTGTTTTAGAGTAAGATTTGAACTCAACTGCTGCAGTTTCCTTCGAAATAAGATCCCTATAGACCTATTCATGATCTGCATTCTGAGCAATAGTGTATCAAACTCGACTGAATAAAAATACCGGTTGTCGATACCATCTGTGAAACAGCCTCTTCTGGAGTGAAGACGATTCTGTCTGACCCCTTAACTATCAGCTTGTCAACAACACATTTCAGACAGTCTCTGCATCCCTTCAAAACATTAACACGTATAAATCCTTAAGTCCATGACACTTTCTTAATGCAGACCTTGTGCCATAACCAAGGTCAACATCTTGGGCTCTTAAATTTTCAATTTTGTTGAGGTTGATGTCTTGGAAGACAAGTCTTTTTTAGAATGTCGTCTTTCACAACTCTTTCCATACACTTCTTACTTTATGGCAAAATTTTCAATTGTTTATAAAACCTGTTAAACTGAAAAGTGGAAGATCTCCTTTTCAGGGAACGTAGTACTGTTTGGTACTGATCAACAGTAAAAAAATCAGAATTTTTAGGATTGGCATTTTTGAAAAAAAAAAAAAAAAAAAAAAAAAAAAAAAAAAAAAAAAAAAAAAAAAATATTTATCACAAAAAAAAATCAGAAGGCTAAAACAAAACACTCTGTACATGCATTTCCAAACTTAGGATATCATTTGAAGCAGAACATTATCTTTCAAATAAAAAATAAACAAATATCTTGAACTGTTCCAGAAATAGACCACTTTAAAGTTTTTCCGAAAATCACACTCGAGAAATGGCATCTGAGATGCAAAAACAAAGAAAATTGGTTTCTTCCTTTGTCCTGAATTTTAACATGTATTAAATTCATTAACATATGAGACTATGAAGGTAAGCCCTTGCCTGAACTGACATGGAGGTCACCATGTAGGAAAGGGGCCATTGGAGTGTCAGCTTGAAGCTCTTTTAGAAATGGTTGTAAATCTTCTGCTAAAGATAAGAAAGCAATTTTTGGCAAGAGCAGCTGAGATTTTTGGAAGCTGGCAGAAGATAAAATTGTATTCATTTTCACCTGTTTTATGTGGGCCACAAATTTTTCGAATTTTCCCAGATATTTTAACAAATTCATTGACTTTTCCTGGATTTTCCCGACCATACGAAATTCCCGGCCTTTTCCCAGATTCCCGGATTTTCCCGACCAGTGGACACCCTGGTAAGTATGAAGAACTTAACAATGGGAAGTTTGCAAGATATATGAATTTTAGTAAGCATGAAGAAAGTAACAATTGGAAGTTTACGAGAGTGAAGAGAAATTATATTTCTATGATTCTTTTACAGAATCTGTATCAACAGATTACCATAGACCAACAGTACAGGAAATCTTCGGCATGACACCATCGACAAGTCTGAGTTCATGTGCCTCATCATCTTCCTCTCCAACATTTCGAGAAAGGTCTTACAGCTCGGGTGGCAGCAATAAAGGCCGACTGGGAGGAGGAGCTGTTCGAACTAATTGGCCTTTTTCTAGGAATAACCAGGATTGAGCCAATTTGTACCTGCATCATGTAGTTTATGAAGATATTTGTGTAGCTGTTTGTTAGCTTCACAATACGTATTTCCTGCACCACTTTAGTCGGTGTTGCCAAACTGGACTGAGATGCTCAAACACATTATTTATTCCTTACTTTATATTGCCTCCCACTCTTTATGTTACAAGTTTGTCCAGACAGTTTTTACTAAGTGAATTTTCCCGTCCCTCAAGTATATGTGGATGACAAGTACAAACTATGGGATGATCTTCATGTATCTGGTAGCATGTGGTCAAATTACATCTGGTTCTTAGTGGATTGAATAATAAACAGGTGAATCTACAGTTAAAAGAGCATTGAGAGTAAATTGCCATTTTGTATTTATTCAAAAGTAGTCAAACGTTTAAAACACTTTTAGCTCACCTTACGTACCATTACTAGGACATGTTTCAAGAGGTTACTTCCCTCCCAGCGGTCGACCACTAGCCCACGATGGGAGGGAAGTAACCTCTTGAAACATGTCCTAGTAGTGGTACGTAAAGTGAGCTAAAAGTGTTTTAAACGTTTGACTACTTTTGAATAATTAGTAAAGTTTCACTGTCTAAAAAACTTCATTCTAAACTTTGCCATTTTGTAGTCAAATATGTTTAAGGACGTGAGAAAAAGCGATATTCTTTTAAGTAAAATAGGAGTGAATACTGCCATTTATAGCCCCAAAATTACAAATTTATTCTGTTTCATTTAGATATTCCATTCTTAGCTAGGATTAGTATATCTTGTATGAAGTTTGCTTAGTGTTCATTTAACTGAAGTAACTCCACAGGGAAGGGGAGAGGGCATATCAGATATACACCACACATATTATTAAATTATAATTATATGTTATAGAATATGTTCAACTCGAGTAACTAAAATACCAAATACTAGTTGCTAATAATTTGTTAATATCCTAATGTGTACAAAATTAGTTTCCAGGATTTTGGTTTAGGTGGCAATGGTTCCAGTCCTTAGGTTGTCATATTTTTTTTATTACCTGCAGAAGTATTCAACATTTGGTTATCGGTTTTTACCCCCTCCCCATTGTGGTTGTTAGAGCTGTAAGAACTAGTTTGCTTCAGATGGAATCAAAATGAAATAAATATTTACTGAATAGCAGATTCGAGGAGGCGGGCTGGCTAAGCAGGTTATTTAGTCAAACTTCCTTAAGTCCACATTAGTACATGCTTATGTCAGCTGTGAGGATAGTCGAAGGGAACAATCCTATTCTAGAATTTTCCCAGTTGGGGAAATTGAAATTGTATTGCCATGTGTCTCATATTGTATGGATGTAATATAGTAATCGTGCTTAGTGTTGAATGTGACCTGCAAGACAGTGTTTTACCTCAACATGCAGAGTAAAATTGTGTAAGAGACATAACATACGAAGTATGATTACAAAAAGACAACATTCTATCCTACCTACTTCTTTTTTCTTATTTGTTTTATAGGAATGTAAATTAAATGTCTTTTATATAAATGTGTTTACAGAGGAATTTAAATGTATGCAATGCAGAGAAAATGCAACATAGTACTGAAATAGCATTTCTATACAAGTTTTCTTAGTTCAAGAGGAAAAATGTCATGTTGTCGTGGGGAATTTCAGAAACACTGAAGAAAGGAGAAATTATTGTTCAGGTTTTGAGAATGTAATCTATTTTAAATTTTAAAAAATATCAGTGTTTTGATTGATGTAAGTGTAAAAATGGTTTAATTAGTTTTTTCCCCGGATGTGTTCTTTCATGGAGTCAAAATATATTTCTCAAGTTCTGCATTTCAGAAAAAAACATACATGTGTTTATGTACATCACCATGTTCTTCCTGTCTGATCCTGTACCAGCTGTATTCTTCCTGTCCTGCATGTTTTTTTGCTAATCAAGAATTTGACCATTTGGTCTTTGAAGCAGAAATGATTTCATCTGCATATTGTTCCTTTTCTCAATGTATAATGTAAAATTGGTTGAAGGATAGTAACTACTGCACTGCATATGGCAATGCTTTCGTCACCAGTTGAGTCTTCCAGTGCTTAGCACTGACAACCTATTCAAAGAAGACAGCAATGCATGCTCTCAGTGGTGGTGGGTGTGTCAGTCAATAAGTTTCTTTTTTACAAGTAAATCGTTAATTTTATAGTATTTGATGAGTGAAGTAATGGAAAAAAAGAAAACATGCAACATAGGTAAAAGTAATTTATGTACAGAGCTAATTGATTAAACTAATTTAGATTAAATAGATAAATACAAGAATAACCATTAACCTTTCAACAATAAAGTAATATCACACTGAACATCTCTCTTCCCCTCTATAGAACCGTAAGCACTAGGAGATTCCGAATCTCATAGGCATGCACAGTTCAATATAGCACATGTTCGTTGAATCTTGAATCACATGTCATTGTCAGGGTGACCAAATTATAAAACAAAGAAACCAGGACACCTTACGAAACAATATAATTTTCAGACTTTTTCAGTGTTCTTTTTTTCAACATATTATTTACAAATAAAGTATCGAATTGTTGCAATTAGAACATTTGGAATAGCAATTAGAATACTAATGAAGCCTTTAGAAATCAATGTGTACATTAATTACTCATAGTAAGGTATTAGCCTACTCTTTTTTTTTTTGCACATTTCAGAACCATTAATTTGCTTCAGGAGCTCCTGATTTTTCTTTCCTTAGTTTCTCTTATATAGGCCTACCTAGGTAAAAGGAAAATATCTTCACCTTATACAATTTCTTTGCATCCTCATTGTAAATTTAAAACAAGAAACTATTTAACAAAGTAGTAGACACTAACAAGCACAAAGTAAAAATGGGCAGTACTGCACAAGTCAGTGTAAAACAATTATAGCATGAGCCAACTGAACAATATTACTTTTAAACAGATGCGAAGTTAATCATGGAATAACAAATTCATAAGAATTTCTAAGCCTGCAATTGAATATTGAATGGTGTGATATTCGGGAACATTGCAAACCCTTATTTGTTGAATTTGAAATTTTGACTGTTGTAAATCTGTATTTATTAGACCTCTTAGTTCATGTTCATAATAATATAGAGAACTATAATTTTAGAAAGGATGTACGTGTGCATCAAAAAAGATTCAACAATGAATTGAACCTACCTAAATTTAGGTTAAGTAAAACAATGAATTCTCATTTAGGTCCTAAATGCTACAACAAGTTGCCCGCCCAAGTCAGAAATTATACTGAAAAGAAATTTTCAAAGGAAGTGTACAACTGGCTGATAAAAAATCCCTTTTATGGTAATGAGGAGTTTCTAAATATTAGTTCAAAGGAGATTGTATTTTAACTTGGTTTGATCTTTTAATGTATTTAAGACCAAAAACCGAAATGTTTAGTGTTCCAAAAAGCTTTCTCAGGAGACTGGGACACTAGGCTCAAAACCGAAACTGTTTTGGTAAAATTGGGACATTTGGTCACCGTGCTTACAGCTCCCCTGTCCCTTGCATATTTCTGCCATCCACTGGCACTTGCCACGTCAGAGATAGGAGATCCATGGCTGGCTGTAGGTCGTATCAACCAGTGGGGGGAGCCTAGAAGCTAATTCTGCTCTTCTAGTATGTGGTATGCCAGCCACAACAAGCGGGTGTATGACATTGGTGCCTAATGCATGGCAAGTTACGTGCTTAGAGACTATAAACCAAATGAATTCTGATTTATTGTGAATCATATGGTGCCAAGATGGCTACTTAATCCTTAAGTAGTCGCATTGGGTATTTACAACCCAAGCGTTTTTTTTTCCTTCTTTCTTTTCTTTATATTCTTTGAGGTAAGATGATCTGAAGATGGCCAGCAATATGTAGTTTCAAATTTTACCGCTTGTCTGCTATTATATCAGTTCTGACCTGGTGTGAGTATTGGTGTTTTGCTGAAATTACAAGAGCTATCAATTAGATTAGTGAGCAACTATGTAGATTTCTTTCTTTATTTGTAAGCATTACTTATAATAGAGTGTTTATTGTGTTTCTGACATGGTTTAATTTTTTTATCTGGCCCCTCTAAGAGCCTTAAGGAAGGCAAAACAAAATTGAATAAACAACTATTTAGCAAAAGGGGTCATGCCAAAAAGCACAATATTGTATCACATTGTACATGTATGGGAAATGTGTGTTCTAGACACCTATATTGTGTGTCCAAAATGTGGGAAGTAAGGTTAAAAGTATTTCAGTTTATGCTAACCTAGATTTTAATATTTCTCCTTTAGAATTATAGTTTGAAAGGTCTTCTTCTTCTTCTTTTTTTTTTTACTTACTTACTTTACTTTATGATTTTTTTTTTTTTGTGTTAGCATTTCATTCTCTTCATTCAAGAGGAAATAAAAAATTAATATTCCATATATTAGACCATGAAATGTCAACGGGTCAAATTGACCTGATGTGAGGGTTTGTGTAACATACTGCTTCACGAGTACTTCAGGGTTAATATTGTTTCTAATGTGTATATCCAGAAACACTCACTGAATGCTCTTTGCCCATTGCTTAAAGATTTAGGTACAGGTTATTGGTAATGTTAAGATCAATATGTGCTTCACTTCTGAGACTGGCATTACCTTTCTTTAGAAAGTCCCGAAACACGTACTCAGCAATTACTGGTGCCAGGTAAAATTTATATATTACCAATCCCTGTAACACCAGGGGTGATCGTTGTACAACTCCAGATACAAGAATAAATCCATTCATTCATTCATTCATATTACCAGTCCCACCAAATTTACAAGCTCTGAGGAACAGATGCCAGGCATTGAGTATAGGAAACTCAACTTCCACCATGATAGCAAGAACAGGAAATTTATGAAACAAACACTATTGTAGAAAAAATGTATTTATTCTTTCCTCTGCAGATGCGAAAAAGAAAATTAGAACAATACAAATAATATCATTAAATTGATGGAACTTAAACAGTGAAGCAACTATAATAAAATAATTACATCAATTGAACTAAAACACTTATAAAGACTTTGTGGAACTTTATACAGTGAAGCAACTATAATAAATTAAATTTACTATATGAGTTGACATAAACACACTTTTTGCTTCACTTACCATATTTTGGTATGAGGCGTTTAAAGGAGCCTCCTCCCCATTTTCAAACACATTTTCAACTGCCAAATCCTGCTCAGGAAGATTCTTTTGCGCACCTGGTGGGCTTTTTATGAACCTTCTGATTAAACTGTCTTCCTCAGGTATTTTGAAATTCATTAGGCTGTTCTTGAATTTTGCAAAGTAAATTTTTTCCCAAATTCCCAGATCCTTGTGTTTACTGACTGATTTTAATAGTTTAGGTTCTTTCGAGATTTCATGGTCATATTCCCAAACATGTGATGCCACAGCTGATTTTTCAATTTGACAGTTTTTTATGTTCCTCACATGTTCTTTTACTCTTGTATCAATGTTTCTCTTTGTTCTTTCAAGAACAGCCTAATGAATTTCGAAATACCTGAGGAAGACAGTTTAATCAGAAGGTTCATAAAAAGCCCACCAGGTGCGCAAAAGAATCTTCCTGAGCAGGATTTGGCAGTTCACAATGTGTTTGAAAATGGGGAGGACGCTCCTTGAAATGCGTCATACCAAAATATGGTAAGTGAAGCAAAAAGTGTGTTTATGTCAACTTACATAGTAAATTAAATCTCTATATATATAAAAGGCTTTGTCCTGACTGACTGAATGAATGACTGACTGATTGACTGAATGACAGGAATCAACGTACAGCCTAAACTATAACAGGTAGAGACTTGGAATTTTGACAGTACCTTCGTTTCATAATGTAGGTGCTCACTAAGAAAGGATTTTGAAAAATTCTTATTCTAAATGCCAAAAATTAAATGTTTTTGAAAATACTTAATCCCTTTTTACATAGAATTATCAATTCCAAATCACAGAATATATTGTTGCCAAATGGTATCAGGTGGGCTTGGAAAAAACAATTGAAATGCACTTTTGACAAATAAGAGAAGTTATCAAAATAATTCATGTTATAAATAAATATTACAGAATGAAATCCACTAAAATAATGGAATCACATAACTTTCTCTACCCTGGACATAGAGAAAACAAAACGAGGTATGGTAATGTGTATATTATTATATTATATCGCAGGTTTTTGGAGAGAAAAGTATGAAAGTGATAATGCTTTATGGTAACATAAGAGTGGGAAATTTCCCGCCTCGATATTACAATTTTATGTTACAGGAATTTCTGTTTCTTCTTATTTAAACCTCTACCAGGCTTGCTGTGCACTGTACAAGCGATGGGATGCAACATTCTAGATCCTCTATGAGCCATAAAAAACTATATCAAGCGTTTTCTGAGGGAATAGTTTGAGTGTAATAAGTCGTTCTTCCTATTTCAAATTATAAATGCCTATATAAGGACCTAGAATTTAAAATTGAAAATCCTTCATAAGCTAATTTCCAATTACAAAATACAAAACCCGGGTGACGCCGGGTCTTTTAAGCTAGTTTATTTATAAAACACTTATGCTTCACTTACCAACATTTGCTTGTACAGTGTGTTTCTCATAAGAGTTGGCCAATCATGTGGGTTTCTGCGTCGCGACGACCACAGCTCTAACTCCCGAGCTATCGGATGAAATATCTACGCAAATAAAGCCGCTAACGGTGTAGTGATTCAGATTCTCACAATTACAGTTAAAATTACAATGAAAATAACCACGTACAGTGCAATTACTTCTAGCTGGCAGTGTGCAGAGAAATGCACAGTAGAAAGGAAGAGTCTATGTCGAAAGCCAGTTCGTGTGCTTTTATTCTGTTCTGCTGTTAGCTTACCTGAATTAGGTTAACTATGTTTTATATGCACCATTGGTAGCATTGGTCACAACATGGCAACTTGAATTGATTCATGGATGGTTGATTCATAGTACGCAGTGATCTTGCAGCTGTTGGTTTAGTTTTTATATAACAAAGCACAAAAGTAATTATTATTTGTATAACCATTACATTTTTATTCATGGAATAGTCTTAATAAATCCAACTTGAGTTTATGAGTTTCATGAGCTAAATTCACTCCTGCTGTGCAAATCTGTCGATAAATTCGTAAACTCTCATGGGATTACCTACGATAAAATGTCAGCTTGTTACTAGAAATGTAGGTATCAACATGCAGTGACGAATATGTCACATGCTGCCAGTGAAAAAATAAAAACATTATTTTATACAACGTAAATTGTTTGCAGATTACCGTATATTACGGACCATAGGACGCACTTCTTTATCTTAAAAACAGAGCCTTAAATGTTGGGTGCGTCTAGTGGTCCGAAGTACACTAAAAAAATTAAAATTATGGTAAATATTGCCGGAATACCATGTAGTTATATACAAGGTGTTGTAAACGACAAGACAGTTATAAATTTTAGCACAGACTGTACATTACTGCACTTGTCACAATCGTAAAATGAGAGTAGCCGAAAGCCAGGTATAAAATGCGAAAAGAAAGGAAAGTTTATACAAAAGGAGTGTCTTTACCCGGTGGTTTAAATGCAATGACCTCTAAACTGCCTTGTCCCATTACTCTTACCGTATGCTGAATTGAGGGCTAAAGGGTGTAAAAGTATTTTCAGTATATTTCATGAGAAATCAGTTCAGTTGTTAAAATTTATGCAATGCTACCTGTACAGAAGAGATTTTCGTACAATGCAGATTTTAAGTTAGAAATGAGCTGCACTAATTCCATTGTGTATGCAATGAAGTATATTATTTCCTTTAAAATGTTTACTATAGAATCACATTAAATTTGTTTTCCTTTAAATTTCCATCCTAAAATTAAGGTGTGTCTTATGGTCCGTAAAATATGGTACATTAATATAAATATACATTGATGACAAACACAATTTTGATTCAGTGCAAGGCAGTTCGTGTGCTTTTATTCTGTTCTACTACAGTGAGTCCCACGCAAGAGTTGGCCAATGACGCGGGTTTCTGCGTCGCGGCTGGCACAGCTCCAACTCCCGAGCGATCGGGTGAAATATCTACGCTAATAATGCCGCGGTCAGTGTAATGATTCAGGTTCTCACATTTACAGTTAATATTACAATGAAAATAACCACGTACGTCATCACAAGAGATGTTGGAAATGTTCTCCTCTAGCATCCACGCAATACTGGCACCTTTTTAGGAAATTTTCTTTCACGCGCTTAAGTTCAGCTTCCGAGACAGAGTTCATTTCTCTTGTGATAGGCCTATGTGATATTGTCTTTAAGTTCTTGTAACAGTATGTAAATATTATTTATGGGGAAATTTGAAAAATAAAGTGTATAGGTCAATTTCCCATACATAAGAAGAACTTAAAGACAATATCACAAAATAAATTAACTCTATCTTGGAAGCTGTACTGATGCGCATGAAAGAAAATTTCCTAAAAAGGTGCCAGTATTTTGTGGATGCAAGAGGAGAACATTTCTAACATCTCTTGTGATGAGGTATGTGTTTATTTTCATTGTAATTTTAACTGTAAATGTGAGAACCTGAATCATTACACCGACCGCGGCATTATTTGCGTAGATATTTCACCCGATCGCTCGGGAGTTGGAGCTGTGCCAGCCGCGACGCAGAAACCCGCGTCATTGGCCAACTCTTGCGTGGGACTCACTGTATTAGGTTAACTATGTCTTACATGTAGCATTGGTTACAACCTGGTAACTCGAATTGTTTCATGGATGGTCGATTCACAGAATGCTGTGATCTCGCAGCTGACAGTTTTGTTTTTATATAACAAGGTAAGAACGTAATTATTATTTGTATAATCCATTACTTTTTTGAATAGTTTTAATAATCAAACTCGAGTTTATGAGTTTCATCATATATACTCCTAAACTCTTGTGGGATTACCTATGATAATATTTTAGATCTAGGAAGGGTAAGTAGTTGTCTGTCTGAATTTCCATGGTGAAATTATTTTTTCTTCTTGAATATTGAGGAATTTCAATGCATCATCTTAAGTGGTTTTTATTTAAAATGGCAAATATGTCATACACATATCTGTACCAAACTCTGAACATCCATGTGAATGTGTGTGTGTGTGTGTTTTTTTTTTTTTTTTTTTAATTTTTAATTTTTTAAAATTTCACATCAGGCCCAAATTCAATGTTGTTCCATAACAACCCTACCGCAACATGAGAAACATTTTGCTCACTCTGATCTTCAATTTGACTAAGGACCTGATTGAATTCAATGGTAATATGGTAATATATACATATAGTTGGGAGTGTAATTTAGTCGCTCAAGTTACAACAAATATGTATTTGTTTCATGAACTGAAAAGATTTTGCAGGAATTATAGGAAAACAAATCTCTGCTGGATTTCCAAATCACTTGGAGACAGGATTTCTAAATTGACACTGTGCACTTTACATGTTGGTAAAATAGAGCTATATTGACAGTCTTGTGACCACAAAGCAGACACACAACATGGTTTTGAATCTACAGATAAAGAAATGTAGGCTACAATAGATATGTTAAAAATAAGAGCCGCAGACATTCTACAGTAATAAATATTGTGTGTGTACTTTGTTCCTCTGCCAAACTTGAAGAGCTGCATGATAACATTAAATATGTAACACAGGCAAGCGTTTATCTTAGTGTTAGCATTTTTAGACATATAGGCCTATTACCATAATTATTCTTATTACTTTATAGGTTGATTTGGCACACTGTAGCTATGTTTTAATTTTTTCTTTACTGAGGATGGCCACAAGTTGGGAAAAATGTATGATTTTTAACATTTTAATTTATATTGACAAGGGGGAGTTTCCACATTTTAAACTCCATGGCAGGAAGCAGAAACTAGAAAGGATTTTGCCAAGAGTTTATCAGTGACAGCCTTTAAAATAATTTGCACAATAGCTGTATTTTTCCCGTTCAAGTTAAGGCTTCGGTGCCTGTGTGACTGTGCAATATCATATATTTCAGGAAGCAATAAGGCCTTTTCGCAGCAAGTTACCCAAGGCAAAATGAATTTCCATTCGGAAAGATAAATAAAAACTATACATATAATCACATGTAATTATATTTACATTTTCATTACCTGCATTAAAACAAGTAGCCTATAAAATAATATACATTTTGAGAAATATTATTTTCCATAATATGCAGTTAATTAAATAACAGATTAGATAATCATTCTCACTGGAGACCGCGAGAGGCACTAATCCCTATTCCTACAATTAGTGCAACCAATGTAAAGCCCTGGGCACCTATACGGAGACGCATCATATATTGAGACATCCGCTGCTTGCCTTGTCGGAAACTCCATAATCCATAAGTAAGAGCTCCTAATGTTACAAGACATCCTAGAAAAAACAGAGCATTAATTATTACAATCAATCTTAAAATAAATTCATCATATATAATCATATTCTGGGGTAACTCGACCCATAGGGATAAAATATTTAAGCTACAAAAGCAAGCAATTAGAATAATGTGTGGAAAGAAAAGGAGAGAATCATGCAAACCGCTCTTTGAAAAATTAAAAGTCCTCACTCTCACAGGGGAGTATATATACTCTGTTATGTGTTATATGGTAGATAATATTGAGAGATTCCAAACTAATAGCAGTGTTCATGAACATATTACTAGAAACAGGAATGATTTACATAGACCGGTTAATGCATTAAAACTTTTTAAGAAAGGCGTTTATTACTCCGCAATACAGATATACAATAAGCTTCCAAACAACATTAAATTATTAGGTTTGTTCGCAAAGCAGTCAGAAACCAGGAACATATTGTTCGCGCATGCGCTCTTTCTCCACACGTGTTCGCAAAGCGAAAATCCGTGATTCTGATCTCAATCTTCTGTTCGCAAAGCTCTCACGGACAGTTTCTGTACTATAAGAAAAGTTTGCAGGCTCTAGCATGAATTGTTATCAGAGACATGCGCAGTAACCTATTTTCACGCGCCTGACTCCTCCCTCCTATAACATTGCGCCAGATTTATAAACATAGGCTACTTATATGTATGAATAATGGAAGATAATTAAAAGTTTCCCAAAATATAGATTATATTGTATTTATAACATGTCAAAGGGAAATATATATTTTATTTGAATATCATATTGATTAAACGCAGAAACTATCGATTCCAAATTCTTGTAACCGTTCGCAAAGTGCAAATCACGGGTAAGTTATAGACTGGACATGCGCAGTACAACATATTCTCAAGCGGTCACGGATTTGCTTTGCGAACAAACCTTATATGTATTCAAAGAAAAAGCAAATCCTTCAAAGGATCTCTCAAGAAATTTTTAATGACTCACACCTTCTACAATATGGATGAGTATTTCCAGTTTGAATAAGTTTATAGTGTAGAATATTATATATCATTATTTATTACTTGCTTGTATATTGTAATCTGACGTGTTGTATATCCTTGAGTCCCACTCAACACAGGATCTACAGAACGAGATATCTACATCTGCAAATACCTTTAAACAAAGTATATAGGCTAATATGGAGATCTCTACATACTAGGACCAAACAGTTTCCGGAATGTATTTTTTCTTCGAAATGAATAATGTCATGTGGCTTATTTCTGTTTCAGGGGTTGGCAGCATTTATGATATAAAAATTTTACGACCACAGTCATTATTCTTTTTGTCTGGCAAGAGGCTTTTGTTGTTTGCATGATAGCTGTTTGTCGCACTTCAGAATGTTGGATACAGAAGGATGTGCAAATATCAAATTTTGTGTTGGTTCCATAAATGTCCTTCGGAAACATTAAGAATGCTTCAAGATGCTTTTGGTGAAGCAGCAATGAGAAAGTCTAGGTCTATGCCTCACATAAACAATGTTCTGAAGGACGTGTGATTATCCAAGACAACGTCACTGCAACTGCTCTGAGAATGCTGAAACTGGTTTCAGAAAATGCTTCCAGATGCTTTACACATGCTGGCAAGAGTGTGTCACTACGGAAGGGAACTATTTTGAAGGAAATGTTTATATGAAGGTATGGTAATTTATTTCTGTAATATAGCCTATACAAATTCTGGAAACTTTTTGTTCCTAGGAATATAATTACCAATATCCATATGGTGCTATGAAATGAGTTTAAATGTCTATAGCCTGGGTTAGCATAGATTAGCATTCATGAATCACAGACCAGACTATTGTCTGTTGGCATCATCTTGAATGTTACCATACAATAACAGTGGCAGCCGGTCACAAAAATCACTAAGTACCAGTAGCAGTACTACATATGACATAACGGTAAACTCGTATTGCAGTGAGGCAGACCATTAAAGGCAATTAATCACAGGAGAGTAATTTGGATCTAGGATACAACTAACCATGGTAGGGCAAGTAGAGCGCTTGAGGGGCCCCATGCCCTATTAGGGAAGAGTTGCACTTTTCAAGAAGAGTACCAAGAATAGTAATTATTAAATATTCAATTAAAATATTAAGTGACAATTGTCACAAGAGAATGATCTCAATGTCACTTCTCTTACGAAGCAATCGGAGATGACAGCAATTACTTGACAGCTATCTCCATGATAAAAACAGGCTTTTAGTTTGAAAAATATCTACGAATGCGATTTATCCGTATTGTCTAACAATTAATAAATTGTGTATAAACTGCATAAAATAAACAGTGATAAAGGGTGAATACTTGTGAAAATACAGAACCTATATAGGTTAGGGCAAATTACAAAATATACTCTACCTAGAGGAACAAGAGGATTTTCTTTAAATTTACGAACAAACTTGTCTTGAGATGTTTCTTCACCGGTTCTTCCTGATCTTACTTCCTTTTGTAACTGAATCCAGTCAAATTCACTTTCGTCTTGACTTCGACCTTGGTCAGACATTTTAAAATGTTTGGTTAAATAATTTTGTTGTGGGTGGTTGGTCTTCTTTCATGGATGTCGATTATTTTTAACTGTATCGATAGCAATATCGATAGCGTAGCTGTAATCGAAAGAGAAATACACTGTAGTGTGCGGTGTATTGCTCATGTCCGGAATTAATATTCTGATAATTTTATTTATCTGATAAAATTGGCCTTTATCGACATATATAACATAATTTAGGATTCTGGGCGTAATGTGTAGATTACTCTGACACCGCATATTTTATCGAATTTAAAGTTATATGCAGTTTTGATAATATCTGCGTGGTCAATCTTTTTTGAAGAATAAATGGTTTTATTCGTTGTTTTAAAATGTTCCCAATTAACAATTTCACTGTAATTATACAAAACGTAGGTATGCTTTTCTTACCAGGCACATTGCCAAGCCCCATGCCGTTATCCCGCAATAGCCGTGATCGTCTAGTGGTTAGGACATTGCGTTGTGGCCGCAATAACCCAGGTTCGAATCCTGGTCACGGCAGTGGTAAAACACTGTCACGGGCGGGTATTTTTTTTTCTTTTATAGGGCTCTTCTTTTTCACGTTATATTTTCTTTTCCAGTTTCTAAACTTAAAAATACTTCTTTGTACAATTTTCAGTGGTGTCTGTAATAATAATAATAATGATGCGAGTGAAAATATATTATGGAAGACAGAAACAAGTAGGCCTAAGCCTATTGATTCTGTACTTCAAGAGATAAGAGTTTTTGCAAAAATTTAAATAAGGGAAAATACTAAAAAAAAGACATGGGTCTTGAAATAAATATCTTTGTGGTATGAGTATTTTTCAGCATTCTTGGACAATATGTAATTTTATACCGTTCTGTAAGAACTCAGTTTTTTATGTTGAAGTTTTGAATAGTTTGGATAATTTAAATTTTCACCAAGCAACAATAGTTATACCATGAATAACAATTATGTTCTTTGTTGACCCTAGAAGTTTGTACAATGTTAGTTTCCATCTGCTTATAGTTTATACGTACACAATGCCACAATGGTCCAAGGGCATATTCAGCACAAAACAGAAGGTGCGACAGTTTTTGGAATTCAAACTCTTTCATGGGGGAGGAGGGTCCATGGTGCCATATAATAATAAAAATAACAAAAGGAAGAACATTAAAAAAAAAATATATATATATCATAGTTTGTGAGGATTAGCTACAAATTTTCTAACTACAACTCCTTCTCCTGTTTGAAAAAGACCATTAATAGTGGATGCTTAGCTTGGCTAACACAGTTAACCTGTTTCCACAAGTACAGTGCTTCTTAACAGTGCTTAATACACAATAAGGAAGTACACCATTTATTTAAAAAAAAAGTTAATTTTAGAACAATAGTTTAATAGGATTAGTTGTGCAGATTTTCAAACTACTGCTTCCACTAATTTTGCACCTTGTTTTTTACTAATCACATGTGCGTGAGTGTCTGTATTTCATAATTAGTTTCATTTAAAGTGTTGAAGTATGAACAACCAACCTGTTAATACATTCTTCAGAATTTGTTGTTTACATTTTTTTCTATTTTCTTTTTCACTCCTTGGGGGACAATGAGCTGTCCTGGTCATTGGACAGAAGAAAGAAGCAGATTAACATTGAAATTATTTCGTTAATTAAAATCTCCAAAATATAGTAGTCTATACTATAAACAATGTAGGCCTAAGTTGCAGCAAGTATCATACAAACTCAATCTAAGCTCTTTTCTATAAAAAATATAAATGGTACCAAAAAAAATTAATGTTTTGTGTGTTAAATAAAATAATAAAAGCAATTTTCTGAGAATATAATCATTGTTGAAGGCGTGGCATTTCTTAGTTTAGGAATAAAATTGTTATATTTAAAATTCTTGAAGAATACAATAATAAGCCACTATAAGTATTGGATTATTTGATGGCAGATGTGTTCTGGCCGAGATTAACCAACGGTGTTGCCCTTGCTATGCAATTCTTTTATATCTGTCTTTGCTTTTGACTCTCTTGGTGACACTGCAGTTGCACTCAGTCCATGTGAGATAACATGTCGTTTAAAAACACATAAGGAAGACCCCCAAGTGGGTTTTATCTTCTAACTCTCTTCCTGACAGTTGAAATATTTACATCGGTTCTGTCTGGTACATACCAGTAACATTGTATTGTACAATGAATTCAGTCTTCAAATTACTTTGGCTGAGGCAGGAAAAGTGTAAGTAAATAGTAAGTTACGTATTAAAATAGTAGTTATACAATAAAACCTCGATTATCCATCTCCCAATTCACCATCATCTTTCTTGCTGAACTGTCAGGCCAGTCAGTTTACCAGTTTTATAATTTTACAGCTTTTTGATTAGGAAGCAGTGTTAGTTTAGGTTCACAGAAAGAGATGGCAATTTAGCAGGCCTCTCTTTTTGCAGCTGACCCCATGTTTTGCCTCACTATGTATTCCCATTGCCACCAAAGTGTAAAAAAAAAATGATTTTTGCAAAACCTCTTCACTTCATTACTTAGCCTAACTGTCTTTTGATTAATTGTCCAGGTTCTAGTTGCATGTCTGATGGTTAATCGAGGTTCTATTGTAGTAGAGAAAATTTTTATTTTACATGTAGTGTTGCGTACTTGTGACTCGCGTGTGTTGAAGAGATAGAAAATAAATACAGTAGAGTCGCGATAATCCGAGCCTCGATAATCCGAGATTCCGTGCAATCCGAGATGTAAATAAAATCCCTTTAGGCAGGCCTACAGGCGGAGGTAGATTTCGAAGTGCTTTTGGTTTAATTTATTGTCGCTGCATAGCACTCTTTTTCTTTAGCCTTGGCATGGTAAACCTGCAGTAATAAGAACTGAATTCGGTAAAGAGGAAGAGCCTACAATCATTTGTTTTGACAACAAGAATAGGATATAATATTCTGGGAGGCCGTGCGCAAGATCAGCAATGAATAAAATTAGCAAAGCCGCTAAACAAGACAAAATTATGATATTATAATAATTCTTTTAAGTGTTATTATTTTCAAACATTAAAATCTCGCGTCATATGAGAGCTATCAAGAAACTATTTATTGATTTGTAGAGTACTCATCAAGAGCTTTTCAACGATACCCCACAAGACGTGGTTTCAAAAGTTTCGAATTTTCTTCGAAAATCTACCTAAAAGAAAAAAATTAAAAAAAAAATCCATATATAAAGGCTTAAGGAGGTTTTTTTAAAAAAGAAAGTTCCTTTATCGTTGACAACATACAAAGGAGGCTTGGGGAAGGTGCAGTTGGAAATGGAAGGTTGGAGGGATGCGGGTTGGTCCCGTAGGCGGCGATCGGTTATTCACTGTCATTCTGAAAATTCTGTTAATTTCCTTTTTTCCGTGTAATCCGAGGTACCATCAGCCCCAATTAACTTGGATTATCGCAACTCCACTGTATAGGATTTTCAACCGTCTTGGTTTGGAGGGATTACCTAGAAATGTACAAATTTTCAGTGAAACATTTTTGTCGGTAAGCGTTTCATAGTACTTATATGTAGAGGAATAGTACACTTATAACATCAATTAGCATTTGAACTGTAGGCATACTTATGTATTGAACATATGTTTCTTCTATTATTTAGGACTTACTGGTATTTTAATATACAATATCCCTCCTGCCATTTTCTGCTTAAAATGAACTATTTTTTTGTAGCATGATTAAATTGGTTTTTAAGAGTATGGCAGTGCAACAAACTAATGAATGGCTAAGTTTGAATGTAGCTCAGGAATCCAAAATTATATTTAATAATATCCTTATAAAAGTGCATAAAACCGTATAACACATAAAGTGTGATCTTTTAATATTATTATTATTATTATTATTACTAAATAGCTGCCAAACACTGGAGAGTGGGACTGGTGTGTTATATCTAACAACCAAATATGTTTCACTTTACCGAGCGAGGTAACTGAGATGGTAACGTCTTGGACTTGCATTTGGGAGGTCCCATGTTCAAATCCCATGGCCGGCCAATTTGACATCGGTCTTTTCAAGGTTTCCCCAGGTCGTTAAGGCAAATGACAAAGTAGATGTTTACATACCATGAATCATCCTCACAATTTCATCCTATATCATATCCATTTAAATTAATATTGAAATTTATTCCATAAATACACTAACAATAGAAAATAATTGACAATCAATATAGGCTATATAAAAAAAAATTTCGCAACTACATAACGATAACCAATAAAGGCTATATTAAATACAGCACATGTTTTTCATATGCCTTTCAATAGTTTTATTGTGTTCAAATGCCTTATATTCCTTATATTGAAAACAAATTAAAATTTTCCCGCCCTTTTTGCGACCCACCGAAATTGCTCCCACGACCCACTAGTGGGTCTACTGTATCGACACAGATCCTGAACTCCTGATAAGGCCTTGAAGCTGAAAGGAGTATAATACAGCTGAATTTAAAAAGAAAAGTTTCACAGTAGAAAAAAACAGTTCCTACCATTTTTTCACTATAGTCCAAGGGGTCTTTCTAGGATCCTTTGAATTAATAAGAGAATATTATAGGAACAATCTTTAATAATAATAATAATGTATTGCGAACACAACAGTACTTTGGCAACTATATAAGATATAAATGTCTCTATCTTTATAGAGGGCTTTAGTACCAGGGGCTGTAGCTTTTGGTTGAGCTTTTGCCTTAATTTCTTAAGTAATTTCAGTAACTGTATCTTCTTATTGTACTTCAGATATGACTTCAGAAGTCTCCTTTTTTGCTGCTGGACTAGTTTCCTCGTCTTCCTTTGGCACTGGTTCTGCAGGCATCTCAGCTTCAGGTGCTATTTCTGGAGGACTTCTGCTGCCCCAGTGGCCTTTCCAGCAGAGGTTTTGACCTTTGGTTCAGACCCAACATATTTCTCAACAGGATCAACTTGAGCAGAAGCTTCTAATTTTGGTTCTAGAGGGGACATCTGGTTCTGAAACGACTGCCTGCAAGTAAGTTGTGGAAACATGCAAAATAACCTCAATAGTTGGTGTTTGTTTCTGGATACATTAAAAATCAGATAAGGTGTATCTTGATGGTAGTTTGAATGTAAGACACTTCATTTGTTTGTTTCTGATCCAGTTTCAGAAGGAAAGATTGCACAGATGCATAAAACAAAATAAAGAAAGAACGGTGCTAGCTTTTAAATATTTTATTGACAATATATTCATATTTATGCTGAAAGAAATTCTTCTACAGCCACAGTACATTAGCAGCAAAAGTGTAGGCCACATCCATTACAGATTAAAGAGAATTCATTGCAATAATAGCTAACACGACCTTATTTTTAGAAGTCGAAGCTGGGACCAGTTGAATAACAGTACTCCGCCTGGATGCAATAATGCACAATACTGTTAGTTGTTCTACATTACTAAACTGAATAAAAGACACCAAATGATATATTTGTATATTTTTGTACCCACCTCATTACATTTTGGAAGCAAATCAAGCCCACTAAATACCACCTTCAGTGCAAGCGTTAATGAAGCTCTCAGATTTGAATACATCAGGCATCATCAAGTAGATATCCTATATGAATGCATAATATGGCATGTTATGGTATGAGTTTTGAAGATACTGAACTGAATTCATGACTGACATTTCTATAAAAATAAAAATTAGATGTTGAAATCTGAAATGGCCAGGTATTAGATTTAGATTTCTAAAAAGTGGAACATTTAGGTGTCCCAGCAGAATCCGATCGGGACAAGGGGACTTGACTCGAAAAATTTGGAATGTCCTGGCTGGTCAGGACGTCTGGTGACTTCATAATAGCCCTAATTTGGGAATTTATATGATCAGCCTCTGAATCTGTTCACATTGAATAACAGTAACTTAACAACATTTGATTAAAGTTTAATCTTTTAGGCCTATACCTTGAACTAACAAGGCATTAAAATGCATAGTTATTTTAAAATAAAATAAATAATGTTTCATATTTTAATGCTATCATAATTAATTCATAATAACAACAAACTTTTACTGAAGTCTCACATCTAGTTACTTAGTCCACATTGGACTCTTCGTATGGATCACATGCAACAGAGTGAAGTGAATTCATTATAATGGCTTGACCTCATCACATTTGCTTTTCAGCTGTTTAAAAAAATAGACAAGCAATAATGACACTGTCATTGAAAATGAGTTTTTATGTTAATTGATAATGAGTGATGGGGAAGCTGAATTTGTTATTGTAGCTTGCTTGTTAATAGAGGAAGAAATGTTTGACGTAGGCCTATGCTTTTTGACGTAATGTTTTTGATTGTTTTAACTATTTATTCCCCATGTTTCCCCTTGTCAATAGATTACATTAATGAGGATGCCTCATATTATGACCATAATCCCTTGTAGTTTCCTAACATAAAATTAGTTTTTTGTCTTCCATTAAGCATGACATAACGTGATATTACAAGATGAACATGTTATAGATGGCATGATTGCAAGGAAAAATTGTTCCTGTGAGAATCCAAAATGCATTTACTAATAGCCAATGCAAACAATAAGATGCTGCAAATGTGCCTACATGTGAAATGCAGCGCACATAGTTTTTCTCATATCCGTATAGTAAGGCCTATGCATCCGATGCAGACTAGTGAACGTACTGAATGCATATCTCAATAATGAATTTTTAGCTAACAGTTGGATGCTCCCTTTCTTTTTTTTTCTTTTTTTATTTAGGAAAATTTTCACAACAAACATTTAAGTTTGAAAGTACAATGTGTCTGATAATTCTAAGTGAGTTCCCTCCAATGCAGAGTTAGTTTCGACTTGAGTAATTTTAACGTTTTCACTGCTACTGATGTATAAATGCATCACCTCAAGAATTATGTAAAAGGAGATATATTATAATATTAATGGAGTAATGCTTTAGGTAAAATGTGAGGATTTCTATTAATTTGTTATTAAAATACCATTGAAAATTTCCTCATCAATTTCAAAACTGACATTTTTCCTTGATGACTGTTTTATTATCAGTGTATAAATGAAGCTCTGAAAGGGTTAATAAATATAGGGTCATGGTATTAATGTAGTAATATTTTAATTTTTGTGAATTTTGTGAACATTTTCTTATTATTTTTATATTTATTATAACGTTATTGCTATTCTAACAATGATTTGTGTTTATGCAATCATACTTTCTGAAGCTGGAGATGGGTGATAAAGTTACAATACTGAAGTATATTTTAATATGTTAGAAATATCAAATTTAGTAGTGGATATTGCCATAGCCAGTTATTGGAGGTTAAGCAAGAAATTAAAATTTGTATTTACTGGGAAATATTTGGAAATATCTGAAATATACTGTATCAATATACAGTGAACGCTGCTTATTGTGATCACTTCGGGACGCAGCTAATCTGATAATATTAACCGACTGATAACAATAGCCGAAGAAATTAAATGAAGGCTATTTATTCATATACAAGATAATACACTACAAAACAGAATTAAAAATATTTATTCATGAAATAATACGTAATAAGCTAATACAGTAATAGACTGCAAGCAAGTATTTTTTCAACCAATAACAAAGTTTTTAATTTTTTTTACTTTCCTTTAGGAGTTCATTAACCAATACTCTGTACTCAGTTTGAGTTACGAGTATTTTTGGAAGTCTTTACTGGTTTGTGGTGAACACCTCATAGCAAAACATCTAATGCCTATCTGTTCATGTCTTTTCATTTTACACTAGCCATCACTGCATGTCCACACTGTTATCTTCATAAATCAAAAGCTGCAGCTTAACTGTTTTATTGCCCAAAAGAGAAAGTTATGTAATACCACCCCTTCGAACTGGTCATCCTGTGAGCTGGGAACAGAATTGCTACCTCCAGTAAAACACAACACAGTTGAATTAGAAACAAAATCATTAAAAATCAAATTTTGAATGACATAGGGTACAGTACTTGTAAATAAAGCAACCTTGAAACCTTGACAACCTTGAAAATAAGTAAGCTAAAAGGTTCTGGTCATCTAAATGAAAACAGCGGCCTGTGTTTTTAAATCACAGATGAAACAAATGAAGTCCAGCACTTTCTTTACTGTTTCATCAGGAAATTGACTAAAGTTTTCTAAAATAGAGGCTAAGGGATGAGGTTGGCTCGCAAAAGTCAATGTGTTATTCGGCAACCTGAAACTTGGCTTAGCATTATCACTAGAAATGTCACCATTACTGTGCGGAAAGCAAGCCTGACTTCTCGCACTATTGTCCATCCAGTAATGTCTTTCAGAATAACCTGGTCGGTCACTCTATCATGAATTTCCATTTCCAAACTGTTAATTCTTTGCAAAATGAAGGGGACCTGACTACTTAAGTTTTCCCATTCTTGACGGAAATCTGTTCCCACAACTAAAGGCTTAAGGTCGGTAATACGGTTACAAACTTGGATTACCCTATGATTGAATTTGTCCGAGGCAGGAGCATTTAAATCTTGCAAGCCGTCGCTTGCCTGTTTAATTCTATTTCCAGCAACACTTAATAAATGTGAGATTTCTGACTCACCGAAAGCCTTGACGTCCACTGGTTCCTCCAGGTACTGATTCAATCGGTCCTTGAGGACTGCGACTAATTCTTTCTGCTCCCCCGGAACTTTCCTTAACCTCATCTCGTAAATTAGGTACGGTAAGTGGAAATTAGGTTGAATTGAATTAAATTGAATTGAATAGGTGCCCTTAAGGCGGGAGGCGGGGTGGGAACGACCCCTAAGCACCGAAGCCTCAGGCTTTTTGTACCTACCTCCGGGATGGAATGAGTTGCGTGCCCACAGGTCGCCCGGGACCGCAGATCCCCCCCGAAGGCCCCCACGGAGCTCCCCATCATCCATCAAGCCTTATTACCATGCCACGTGTGCGCCACCTCCTTCGGTCCCTCCAACCGGAGCCCCGACAGGTCCGCGAAGCACACCACCAACAACCTCTTGACCACAAGCAGCGGGAAAAACGGGAGAGGCCCCCAAAGGGCGTTGACTGCCAAAGCAGGCCCGATACCGGAAGTGGAAACGGGATGATGATGAAAAGGGGGAAAGGTGAGATGAAGTAGAGAGTGTTGGTGGAATTAAAGGGGGAAACGGGAGAACCCCGAGAAAACCCCCCCCCCCACGAATGACACACCCGCCGGCCCCGAGATTTGAACTCAGGACCGCTAGCATGCCAGGCTCACGCGGGAAGTTAGGTTAGACAAGTTTTTTGTGTTAGTGACATGTAGAGCTAAGTTGGTTGCAGTTAGGTTAGGAACAGTGAAATTAGTGTTGATCGCCATCAAGTATACAATCCCAGCCTTGTTTTTGGATCACTTGACCCTTGCGCAACTCATTGTCAGTCGTAGTTCTGGCCTTCCAATAGGCATTTTCTGTGGAGAGACTGTCATTTATAGGTTAGAAAAGTGACATCTTTATTAACATTTTCCAGTGTTTTGGACACCTTCCAGAAAAAAAAAACTAAGTTACTATGTAGTTTCTGCGGAACTTACGGCCATCCAATCCCGAGAGATCGCACTTTCGAAAAGTGTATCCAGATCTCCGTAAAGCAGATCATCACTCATTATTTTTGAGTCAAGCTCTTCGTTCCTGCCCTAACGTACAATAGGAGTATCTTATACGAGGCGTGTTTTAAAAGTAAGAACCGGTGATTAAAAAAAAATAGCAGAACATTATTTTCCAGATACTTTATTGTTCATTACCTTACACTACTTCTCCACATAGTCACCGTCGTTATTCAAGCACTTGTAACTGGAATTCAGTTTTTGTATGCATTTGTCAAAGAATGATGACGTCTGTGATGAAAGCCAAGTCATGTTTTACAACATAATTGTCGTTGAAATGTTTTCCACCAAGGAATTTCTTCATATGAGGATGGTGCCAAATCCGGTCTCTAGGGAGGGTGGTCTAATTATTCCCGACCAAAGGAGCAATCAGATCTTGAATTTGTTTGGCCTGTGTGACCGGGTATTGTCAAGAACAAAAGGATTCCACGCAAAAGCTTTCCACGCCTTTTGTTCTGTATTGCACGACGGAGCTTTCGTAGTATAGTCACAATAGACGTTTCTTTGTTGATTGTCGCATTCCTGGGCAAAAATTCAACCAGCGGTTCATTCGATTGTTTTGAACATTTCGAAACGCTCTAACAATATTAAAACACAAAATGACGCTCGCTAACATCTGCGTCTGGCTTCCTAATGAATGGAGGAAGTGATCGCACATGCTCAAAATCGCAACGTGCAGCAGCTTCAGTAGCCAAATATTTAAGCGGCACGTACTTTAAAAACACGCCGCTTATGTTGGATTTGTAGGTTATTTAGCGTTACCCAGTGTGCACCACGTGGAGGCAACCTACTTTTGCACACCATGCCCCCGAGATGTTATGGGGGACTTTTACTGGATTCCAGATGGTGAAGATGCATCCTTCTAACTATCGCTATGAATATCTAGCTCTGAATTTCTATCCAAACCTCCTTCCTCTTGCTCTTCCCCAAATATAACTCTGTTCTCTAATTCCTGCTGTAGCCATTCTCTTACATCCCACTCCGCATCTACCCCATCTGGTACCCAGTATTGAAGGGGGTCCTTCACAGGAGCAATGGTCCTTGACCCATTTCTCCTAAGTGCGTGGAACCCTAAAATTCCAGCTCCAAGGGCAATGGCCCCGGCGCCTAAAATATGAAAGAAGCTTGCTTTTGCATTCATGTCTGAAAATTATTTTGTCAGAAATCAAAGCTAAGTTTATCGCATAGCAATGAATTTATCGGAAAATGGCAATTGTTTGCAGGCCGTATCTTTAGAAACCGTATATGCATAGATATGCGCACGAAGATGCTAGCCTAATACGATTTTTAAATTAAAAGAATGCAATGAATAAACTCCATTCCCATGAAGGGAAAAGGCCAATCCCCGCTGTTTCATCTATTTCCTCTTTTGACACAGTTACCAGGTGGCATGCATGTAGTCAGCATGCTAATACCACAGCCGTATTGAAAAAAAATATTTACGTAGTCGCTACTTCTTTATCAACTAGTAACTCAGCAGTGGCGGCTCGTGGCCGGAAAATTAGGTGAAGAGGAAAAAAATGCCACATGCTTACGTTAATAACCGAACTCACCTATGTCTTGTATAGCAAATCAATCCTTCGATAATCCTTTATGGCTGCAAATTTGTCGGTGATATCATCATAGGACGGCTGCATTTCTTCTAGCTGCTGTAAAGGTTCTTTCTTAATTGAAATATTCGCTAAACAAGATACTTGTCTGGCAACATTTTTTATCCTTCATTTAGTAGGCCTACGTGTGATCTGACAGCTGGCACAATGATGATTTGATTTTAAACAATGCGGGTAAGAATATAGTTATTATTTATAAAATCTGATACATTTTATTCTTGGAATACTCTTAATAAATCCCAATCGGGATTATGAGTTTCATTAGATAAATTCGATCCTGCTTTTCCGCCGCGAATCTATTGATGTTTATCGTAATTATTATTCTCCTAATCAGATTATTCAGAATATTCCATTCATGCGATGCGGACTTGAAATTGACTAATAATCTTTAGCAATGCCTCGGATATCGACCAATGACTGTTGTTTATCTTATAAGTTAATATGCTTGCAAGGGTCGGAAAGATGCAATTTTATCTGATAAACTTCAGCTCGTTACTGGATACTTCAAGGCATTAATATGCAGTGATTAATATGTCACATGTCGTATGATTGCCTATGAAAAAATATGAATTGTAGGAATGAAACGTCGTGATTGAACGTTGTCGTCCTATGGCGTCCTATCGGTGACGATCTCCGAAGATGGTTCAGTGTTGTGACACGTGACAGTGGGCTTTCATCACAGTACACAGTAGTCTTGGTATATGGTGACACACATTAAATAAATTAACTTCTAGTCTCATCCCTATGCCTCACTTTTGTGCTATAGAATCGAACGCCTATGATTTTTTTTTTTCCGTTAATGATATTTAATTTTATGAGAAAGAATCCAAGCTCCTCTACCGTTCATACTTCAATGAAGTTTATGGTTGTTTATAAACACCTTTTAAATAATTAATTGAAAATTGTTAAAAATAAAAATTCTAGCTCTTTAGCGTCTATGCAAATCGTGTGGAAAATTTAAACAAAATTGTTAGTTTTTTTTTTTATAAAATCGTGAAGAATGAAAGTCTGTTCTAGCCTCGCCCAAAGATGTAAGACTTAAAAGCCTGAGTTTGTACAAACGATAGCTGGCTTATAACTAGGGACCGGATTTTTAGGTTTTTAAAAACACTCTTTTAGGTTTTCCATTAGGTGAAATAGTTTTTTTTAGGTTTTTTGTCCAAAATATCGTTTTCGGGTAGAATAATTGGTTTAATGAATTTGAATGTGCTACATAGGATTCAATACATAATACTTGTAAAGTTTAACTTAACAAAATTGACTTAAATTTGTGTAAACTTGCTTTAGGACAATATTATAGACAATCGAAGAAAGAAAGCATAAGCAATCAAAAGAAGCAGTGAAAATAAGATTGCCTCACATTTCCTGGTTACAGTATATCACTATAAAATAAATATATTTCAACTGTGAAGTTCTTCCTGTTATCTCTTAGAATACATTTGAAGGCAGAAAATGCCCTTTCAACCTCACATGACGGCATAGATGCGAATTTCATCGAAGCAATTGCGGCAGGTTCGAATCGGACGAAAACTTCGTACGTATTTCTGGCAGGCTTGACAAAATATTACTTTGCCATCTGTAGTGAAATTCAGGTCGTCGCCAATCCGCTGCCGTAATAAACTCGATTTCATTTGTTTCGGCATAATTAACACGACTTCTTAAAACTCACAGTATGACCACTCAGTACGAATAACAGGACAGTACTAAATGCAAACAAGCGCTTTAAAACACAGAAATCCTTCCTCATACAGGGCAACAATGGTTGTTCGTACGCATATTTTAGGTAGATTTCGAAGAAAAATCTACCTATTGCAATGGATACCATGTCATGATTTTCGAAAAATTCTTTCACATCTTTACGTTTCATGCTCCCCTAAGTACGAAACCACCGCCCGTTAAAAAAAAAAGTTTGTGATATTTATATATATATATATATACATCTTTACACGCTAGCGGCCGTAATTTTGAAGATATTTGAACCAAATTTTATTATGTCATTTCTAGGCCCAATAGTTCGGATAAGTTCGTTAATGAGCAAATTTTGCCCAAGGGGGTGGTCGGGGGAGAGGGTTGAAATTTTTAAAAATGTATATCTCGGCCCCTATGAAGTATAGAGGGAAACTTTGTTTGAATAAATTAGAGTACTCCCTATGGAGTTCACAGTGACACCAACGATTCGGGGGTTCGAGTGAGGGTGGGGGTGGGGGATGGAAATTCGAAACTTTTGAAACCACGTCTTGTGGGGTATCGTTGAAAAGCTCTTGATGAGTACTCTACAAATCAATAAATAGTTTCTTGATAGCTCTCATATGACGCGAGATTTTAATGTTTGAAAATAATACTTAAAAGAATTATTATAATATCATAATTTTGTCTTGTTTAGCGGCTTTGCTAATTTTATTCATTGCTGATCTTGCGCACGGCCTCCCAGAATATTATATCCTATTCTTGTTTTCAAAACAAATGATTGTAGGCTTTTGCTCTTTGCCGAATTCAGTCATTATTGCGGGTTTGCCGTGCCAAGGCTAAAGAAGGAGAGTGCTGCGCAGCGACAATAAATTAAAACAAAAGCGCTTCGAAATCTACCTCAGCCTCTAGGCCTGCCTAGAGGGATTTTTTTTTTAAAGGATTACGCCGATACTCTACACTTCCTCTCTTGATACTGTCCATCCTACACGCAATGGGTTGAACGAAACGCTGGTGGTATTAATTTCAACCCGACAAAAATTATTTACTCTCAGCAAAATATCGATTTCTCAACTGACAAATAAAATAGACAAAAAAGTAGCCTAAATTTGATATTTTAGGTGTTATATCCCGTTTAGGTATATTTAGGTTTTTATACCCCATTTAGGTATTTTTAGGTGCCACAGAATTAATGTGGGTGAATCCTATGAACATGATTCGAAAAAGTGTATGAGTTTTTTTTTGTTTGTTTTGGAAGTAAGGAAAAAAATAGGTAAAAACCTAAGAATCCGGTCCCTACTTATAACTACCCTTCAAAGTATAAGGATACCGTATAAAAGTAAGAAAAAGTCGTCAATCCCCCCAGAAGATATCTAATCCAAATACGTTTTATTTATACACGATGTAAACATCGTGTATAAATAAAACGTTCTCAAGCCACACAGACACGTTCCTGAAAATATTATTGGACAGAGGAGAATTCAAAACAGGTATTTATGTTAAAAACATTGATTTCGAACATTTATTACCTTTGGTACGGGTAGAGGAAGTGAAATTGGTGCTTTGCTATTAATGGAGCTGTTAGCAGAAGAGGAGTAGGTATGAAACCCGCCACACACTGTCATTGTAGCAGCTTGCTGTGGTAACCGCGCGCATCATGAAGCCGAAGGACGACACCTTCGTGGGTAGTCTGATCCCCTCAGCATGGATGTGGGATAAGCGAGAAAAATGCTGCTTGCAGCATGAGCCAGCATCATTTTTAGTGGACCAGACTACCCATGGAACAGGGGAAGTGAATCAAGGCTAGTTCTGCTTCGTGCTTGCTTGCAAGACTCGGGAGCTCTCTGGCGCCTCCTCCTTTAACATCACTCGTGGCGGGCAATACAAAATTACATAAATGCATTTAAAGTAAAAACCAACATTCGTGATATGGGAAATAAACTTTAAAAATACGTATTGTAAAGGAAAAATACTGGTGAAGTGCTACTTCACCTACTTCACCTGAATAGCCGCCACTGTAACTCAGTTGTCCTCTTGAAGCTAAGTACTCAGAGTCCTAGGCCGGTATTCATAGTCGCAATAAGTCGTACTTATATCCAAGTCGAACTTTAATCTCGTCTTAAGTTGAGTTTCTGACACAAACAAGTCGGACTTATGACGTAGTTACTTTATAAAGTCAGACTTGACAAAGTCGAGCTTATTGCTATTCATAGTCACTAAAGTACGACTTATTTGTCGAAATAAGTCGTACTTTATCAAGTCAAGGGTCCCCCTGACTTATTTCAGTTTAAGCCAGTACCATGGATAGTAATTTTGAGGATCTGGTCGATGTATTAGAAGAAACTCGCACCCCAAAGCGTTAATTGAGAAAGATGATGAATCCTTTCTAATTCTACAGTGACAATGAATTTAAAAAGAGATTTTGTTTAAAGAAGAATCAATTCTGGAAAAATCAATCGCCTATCTTTCATCAGCATTTCTCTCTGCTGGCACTTCATATCGCTTCAAACTTCCTAAGCTGTTTTGAATCTCTCTAAAACAATAATTGATATCGAAATAAATACATAAGCGTACCGGTATTAATTCTGAACAATTTCCAAGCTAATTTATACACAAAATATTCTCAAGAAACTATGGATCAATTTACTTACACGCTGCATAATAATATGACTGGATGAATTGAATTCTTTGTTTACAATGCACAGCGCCGCCTGTATTTTTATATCACGATAGCAAAATACGTGCCCAGATGGCTTTGCATTACACGAAATCTGAAAAAATCTTAATAGTCCAGTCAAAAAACTTAAAAAAATGACCCAACCTCTAAAAAAATCCGAAAGTTTTTAAACTTTGCACACTTATTTAATGGTACCTTGGGATGAATATACCAAAAGTCCTCATGAATATGAGCCGAGCTCTAGCGGCAATTAGCGAAAACAGGACCCCTATTTTGGTTTTTCGTTAATATCTCGAGAACCGTTGGTCTGAGGTAAAAGTTGACTATATACGTAATTAAAGCTTATTAAATTTGGAACATAAATGATTATGTACATTTTTCTCGTATTCCTAACGTTTACCGAGTTATGGGGCGCTAAAGGATAGCGTTTTTTCTAAAACCGTCGAGGAGCGCACGATGGTGCAAATTAAAGTAGGTACCTACCGTACTATTTCACCATTGTCTTTATTTGAGGAGGCAGGAATGCGGAATACCAAGAAATCTACCTTGTACGATGCCTACTCCATTAAAAGAAGAAATAAACCTAGTCTATATTGACATTGTTTTGGTTGGAGGCTTACTATTACACAATTAAATTACACAAGGTGGTGTGGCCCAAAGATTCGCCAACAATCTCAACCATCTGCTAGTGTTATGTAGCCTATGTTCTCAAGCATTATGGTGGCAACGGCTGCACGGTGGTGTTTGATGTTTATTCAGCCACCCGATCCAGTACAAAGAGAGCTGAACAGAACCGAAGGTACAAAACAAAGAGGTCAGTTGACATAAACTTTGGAGAGAAAACAATAGTAACAGTCAAACAGGATGATTTTCTTTCTAACGAAAAGAATAAATGTAGACTAATTTCATTCCTCATAACTGCCCTCACCAGCCATGAAGTTGAAACAGAACAAGCATCCAGTGATGCTGACACATTGATCGTCCGAACAGCACTCTGAAGTCCTTCACTTGTGACGAAGTAGCAATAGTCGGGTGAAGATGTAGATCTTATTATTCTCCTCATGGTCTTAACTCCGACTGAACAAAACATATTATTTGTGAAACCAAGCCATGGAAAAGTAGGAAGGCAAGTATATTGAAACCAGCAATTGCAAACTTTGGGAATGAAGAACAGCATACTTCTTGTGCATGCGTTCAGCGGATGTGATACGACTTCGGCTGCATATCGAAATGGGAAACATTCCTGATTCAAATTGTTCAAGAAGCAAGCTGTACTGCAAGGTATTGCTGATATATTTAACAGCCCAAGTTCATCCCGTGAGGCTGTAGCTGCTGCTGGAAACAAAATATTCCTGGCATTGTACATTGCACCCAGGAAGAAAACCTCTCTTAACATGCACCGCTACAATGCTTTCACCAAATCTGTATCCAATGCTAAACCCGACCTTTCTGCTCTGCCGCCCACAAAAGGAGCAGCAAGACAACACGCATTTCGAGTGTACCATCAAATTCAATTTTGGCTTGGGAATGAACTTCTTCCTGTGCAGTGTGGTTGGAAGTTGGAAAGCGATCGGCTGATCCCTGTAACAACAGAGAATCCAGCAGCACCTGAAGCTGTCCTCAACCTCATTTGTTGCAAATGTACAGGTGGATGTGGGAACAGATGTGGCTGTCGAAAAGTCAGGAATAATGTGTACAAGCATTTGTCACAACTGCCATGGCGAATGCTTGAATGGTGTTACTTCCACCCTCGAAGAAGACTTTGATGACCCTGATGATCCCGATGCCATAAACCTTGAAGAAACAGACCGTTCAGTGCAAAGCACAAACACTGAACATTTGGTACATGAAGATCAAAACACTGTGCTTGCTGGACGCTTAACCAGAAGTCAGGTGAGATTGCACATTTGTAATTTTTTGTTATTCATTTTCCTTGAAATAGTATACATAAATCGGTCGTCATGTTCATACGTTGTTTTACCGCTCGCTTACCTACGTTCTTTTACCTACATGTTCTTAATAATAATGGTTCTCTCACATCATCATATCATGCATAGTTACCTCTTACTGTGTTTAGGGCAGCAAGTTCAGAAGCTGACCAAGATGAGCAGATTGCAGGACCTTCTGCCAAGAAGCGATCAAGAGTTGATTGATTTTTCTGTACACAGTTTTCCTTGGAATATCCTCAGCATGTTTTTTGGGGGGGGGGGGGGCGGGTTCATGTATTTCATTGTTTAATATACATCATGTCTTCCTTTTTATAGAAAGCTGTGAAATTTATCTCCTGAATCATCCTTGGTATAAAAAAAATGGTAAACCATTGTCAAATATTATTAGAAATGCCATATTGTACCGCGCTAGCGTGGTTTTTCAAAAAACGCTATCCTTTAGCGCCCTATAACTCGGTAACCATTGGAAATACAAGAAAAATGTATATAATCATTTTTGTTGAAAATTTAATAAGCTTCAATTATGTATATAGCAAACTTTTACCTCCGACCAACGGTTCTCGAGGTATTAACAAAAAACAAAAAAAGTGCCCTTAGTCCATGTGCCAGACCCCCAAAATTGACCATGTCATTATAATTTGGGGGGACTGAATGAAACTTATACCACACGTTCCTGGGGTCATGTGGAGCAAAAAAGTCGGGGGGGGGCCATCATGAGGAGGTAGCTTTCAAAAATGGCGGCCATTCAAAATGGCGGACGCTTGTGAATCTTTAAATTCAAATATTTCGGGACTGGGTTCATCAATATTGAATTTTGTTTTTTCAAAATGTAGGTTATTCTTCTGGCTACATGTTTGTTCCACATGTATGTGGCCAAAAAACCAGTATTTATTGGTCAAAACTCTAAAAATCGGAAAAATAGATTTTTTGACATTTACATTTTGCGGTTTATTACTCTAACCGTGGGGTATATCGAAAACGTGTCTGAAACAAACGTTGTAGAGACACATCTCACCTTTAAAACGCAAAAATGAAATCGAAGATCGGATCAATAGAATCCGAGATATCCAGATTCAAAGCGGGCGGAGCGGGGTTGAGCGTGTTGACCGAGCGCTCGGTGCAGCCTAGCGAGAGACAAGACTTAGCGTAAAATCCTGCACTTTATTTATTTTTAACCTCAGTAATTGCTTTATTACTAGATAAATTTACATTACCTACTAATGTGCACTATTTTTAACGTGATTATTAAACACTTACTCATAAATACAATTAACAATTATATCATTTATCTGGGAAATGGACATCAACAGTTACCAACTCATATAATATACTGTCAAGGCTTTTATCTTCGATTTTTAAGGTGAAATCGTTAAAGGAACTTCAAATAGTCGAAATAATTAAAAAAGGAAAAAGTATTACAATTTAGGTATGTATCGGAGACTTTTAACAATACTTTCAGAAATTAACACAGGACCTAAGCAACTAAGAAATAAAAATTCCTATAAAATGCCTTATAGCCTATAATATTATGAACAATCTTGAAATAAGTCTTCTTCACTAGAATCACTGTAATCAGTTATTATAATTGCACTCTTCCTCATCTGCTGTTGCTTTGGTACACCCCTTGCACCCACAGCTCTCGGTGCATCGGATTTGAGTAATAAATACAATTAACAATAATTATACAATTTACCTGGGAAATGAACATCACTAATTATGAACTATACATCCCTTAACTCTGTACTTCAAGTTGAACATGTTCAAGCCACTCTACTTGATACATCTTCTTACAAGTAATGAAGATATGTTGTCCTTTCGGATGAAATATATCGCCCTAGTGGAGCTACTTTCCGTTTTTCTTCGGACTAATCGAGAAGGACATTTTTTTCTGTTTTTAGCTGCTGTTGAAAAAATTGTGCCTTGAATTTTTGCGCTGGATAGAGTGAACTACTCACATTATCTATCATAACACTTTCTTGAATTATCTAAACTAGAAGGAGAACCCATATGTTCACCAATATTATGTAGAAGGAGGTTTTCAGTACAAATAAGAAGCAACAACCCATTTTCTAGAATTACAGTGGACCAAGTAATCAAAGAGACTGTAAATGAAGACACCCAAACTCCTGAAGGTACTAAGGATTTCAGTCTGAAAAAGTAGGCTGTAGTACGGTAATATGTTAATGCTGAGTACAGAGCTAAAGAACCTCCTCAGCATTCTATCATCCAGCGAAACAGATCAGTGCCACCCTGACCTCCAAAGCCCAAGGACACTTAGAGATGAGAAAGACGTGACAACTCTCACTGACCTTTTAGCCGAGTGGACGAACCCCTTCGATCCCAACCCTTAAGATATTGTACATTTGCCTACTGGAATATATGTTGATGAATCAACAGCTTCTGATCACATTGATTCGGAAAACAAGGGGAAAATAGCTTATTAAGAGTTCACGTTTCGGCTAGCTAAAGGAGAAGGGTTTCATAAACGTATTAAGAAAGTGGGTCTTAAGATTATTAGACTAAAGAAGAGCAAAAAAACCAAGGTTGGAAACAAAGAAGTAATCCTCCAGTGCAATCGAAATTTATTCAGCAAAATGACCTTTATTGCAGAAAACCAACAACTTGACATGATGGAAGGATTCAGATATCCTCTGCCGTCGTTTCCAAGGACTATGGCGAATGTTAATGGGCCTTTGAAGAAAACCTACAAATCAGTGTTATCTAATTTTTTGGAAGTATACACCACCCCTGCCAGTCTGCCGGAAAAAGATTCGGCCTGCATCATTGATTCAATGGCTGTGCTTCAGTCCATCAAAGGATAACAAAAAAGTTTTACGAATTCTGAACGAATTTTCTCAAGCAGGTTTTTAATATAGGTCGGAGGGTTGACATATATTATTCAGAGGTTTCGATCAAATCTTTGGAGCGGGAAAAAAGCGGAACAGCTGAAGGTATCAAATTTAGTGAAATCAAGGGTGGACACAGAGTGGTTTGTTAGAGGACGCTTGTAAGGAACAGTTACGGGAAAAATATAATGATAAAATTATTTTTTTGCAGTTTGTAAGAGGAGAAATTTGAAAACATAATTGGAAACCTAGAAATCTTCGTAGCAGTTGGTGAGATCTGCTTCATGATCATTTATATTAGGAGCAAAAATGTTCCTGAGCTGTTCTGCACTCAAGAATAAGCTGATTCCAGAATGATGCTGCATGCAAGGAACGCCGCTACATCATCTGAATCAGTTCTTTGCTTTTCAATCAATACAGATGTATTAGTTTTGGCTGTAGGTTTTTGCAAAACCATAAAAAACAAAAACTTCTGAATCGGGAACAAACAAAACAGTTTTAACAGATATGCAAGTTTCCCAGATAGTATCTGCCTTAGGCGAACAGCATTTTAGAGCTCTTATTGGGTATTATTGCTGGTCTGGCTGCGACACAATCAGTGCTTTAGCTGGCCAAGGGAAAGTTAAAAGCGTTTGTGCAAAAAGGAACAAATATTTATTGAAGCATTCAGGAAGTTAGGCAAAGATTGGATGATGTATAATGATGTTGATGACAGCAAAGAAGAATTTGTCTTCCAGTCGTATGCCCCCAAATGGAAGGTGAAATGAGCTGCGCTACCAGATGTTCAGAGGGCCTGATTGAGAGCTTCCAAATGTCTCTTTGTAAAGACACCTTGAGAAAACACAATAAACGTGCCAACTACCAGGCCGGAATTTTGATCAACTGTGCACCAGAAAGTTACTCGTGCTTAGCAACTCAAATCTGAATCATCGAGAGCTGTGGGTGCAAGGGGCTTGCCGAAGCAACGGCAGTTGAGGACGAGAGCAATAATTATAATACCTGACTTCAGTGATTCTAGTGAAGAAGACTTAATTCAACATTGTTAATAATATTGTATAAGGCATTTTATGGGAATTTTTATTTCTTAGTAGCTTACATCCTGTGTTCATTTCTGAAAGTATTGTTAAAAGTCTCCGATACATACCTAACTGTAATACTTTTTCCTCTTTTAATTATTTCGACTATTTGAAGTTCATTTAACGATTTCATCTTAAAAATCGGATATAAAAGCCTTGACAGTATATTATATGAGTTGGTAATTATTGACGTCCATTTCCCAGATAAACAATATAATTGTTAATTGTATTTATGAGAAAGTGTTTAATAGTCATGTTAAAAATAGTGCATATTAGTAGATAATGTAAATTTATCTAGTAATAAAGCAATTACTGAGGCTGAAAATAAATAAAGCGCAGGATTTTACGCCAAGTCTCGCCTCTCACTAGGCTGCACCGAGCGCTCGGTCAACATGCTCAACCCCGCTCCGCCCGCTTTGAATCTGGATATCTCGGATTCTATTGATCCGATCTTCGATTTCATTTTTGCGTTTTAAAGGTGAGATGTGTCTCTACAACTTTTGTTTCAGACACTTTTTCGATATAACCAACGGTTAGAGTAATAAACCGCAAAACATAAATGTCAAAAAATCTATTTTTCCGATTTTTAGAATTTTGACCAATAAATACTGTTTTTTTGGCCACACACATGTTGAACAAACATGTAGCCCGAAGAATAACCTACATTTTGAAAAAACAAAATTCAAGATTGATGAACCCAGTCCCGAGATATTTGAATTTAAAAATTCACAGTCGTCCGCCATTTTGAATGGCCGCCATTTTTGAAAGCTACCTCCTCATGATGGCCCCCCCCGACTTATTTGCTCCACATGACCCCAGGAACGTGTGGTATAAGTTTCATTCAGTCCCCCCAAATTATAATGACCGATGGGTCTGGCACATGGACTACCTGTTTTCGGTAATTGCCGCTAGAGCTCGCCTCATATTCACGAGGACTTTTGGTATATTCATCCTTAGGTACCTTTAAATAAGTGTGCAAAGTTTCAAAACTTTCGGATTTTTTCTTAGGTTAAACCTGGTTTTGACTGGACTATACCAGTACCAAAGACTAAGTTGTTAAGCCTATGAAAGAATAATATTGAGATGAGTTAAATACACTACTTCCCTTATTTTAATTACTAACCTGAACCCAGGTTTCGATGAGCCTCTTCATCATTTTCAACAGTTATATATAAATACAATTGGTTAATTCAATTGTTATGGCAGTGAACGCGTGATTTTTCATGTTATTGAGTTCGACTTTAGTATGTACAATAAAATCAGGTAAACTGATGTAACAAAGTGCCAGTATGTTTTTGTTTAATCAGTTAAGACTGCAATTATGATATGCAGAATATATATATATTTTTTAATTGATTTCCAAGTTAAGCTCCAGATTTATTCATTAAGCAGGGCTTACGGAAGAAGAAAGGTCTACCATCTCGGCCACCTGGGTCATTTTAACGGTTGGATAAGCCGATAAGCGCATGTAAATCAATATGTTTTTTGTCATAGCTACCTGTATTTTAATTTCCAAGGCCTTATAAGATCACAGTAAAACAATAGGCTATGTTGTCAAGTTAACTGATTTTCATTTTTTTATATAAATTCTTTCGAATACGTATATTACCATAAAATAGGCACTAAATTGAGCATTACTCCGAAACAGGTCAACCGATTTTATCCATTATGAATAGACGTCTTCCCACGGACATTATAAATGTGTATACCAAGTTTCATAAAAATCCGGTAAAGCGTATTTGAGTTACCGCGTCTTTAAAATATACACTAAATTGGGTTTTAATCCGGTACCGGTCTACCGATTTGGTCCAATATCAGTAGACGTCTTTCCATGTACATTATAAATGGGTATACAAAATTTCAGGAAAATCCAATAAAGCATATTTGAGTTATCGCGACTTCTTATATATTAACATAAAAACACTAAATTGGGCATTATTCCGGTACTGGCCAACCGATTTGGTCCAATATCAATAAACGTCTTCCCATGGACATTATAAATGCGTATACGAAGTTTCATAAATATCCGATAAAGCGTATTTGAGTTATTGCGCCTTTAAAGTAGACACTAAATTGGGTTTTACTCCTGTACCGGTCAACAGATTAGGTTCAAATTCAATAGGGCACTTCTCATGGACGTCATAAATGGGTATACCAAGTTTCATGGAAATCCGATACAGCGTATTTGAGTGATGGCGCCTTTCTATTAGAAAGGCGCCATAATCTATTAAAATAGGCACTAAATTGGGCATTACTCCGGTACCGGTGAACCTATTTGGTTCAATATCAATAGGGTTCTTCCCATGGACATTATAAATGTGTTTTCCAAGTTTCATGAAAATCCGAAAAAGCGTATTGGAGTTATGGTACGTACAGACACACGGACAGACGGACAGACAGACGGACAGACATTTTTTCGTTCACCACACAATCTCATAAAGTACCATACTGACACTTAATAAGTAGAACTTTATGAAGTCAGACTTAATAAAGTACGACTTTAAAGAAGACTATGAATACGAAAAACATATAAGTCGACTTGTCAAATAAGTTCAGCTTTATAAAGTCGGTTCTTAAGTCGCCGACTATGAATACCGGCCCTAGACTTATTTCGAAAATCCAAGGAGATACCACGGAACATGCCATAGTCAGCAACGCTTATCTCTGGACCACGAAGACTTAAAGAGATCTGATCGTGATCTCAGTCTTGGGACCCATGACTCAAAATTCTCTCCGGAGGGTCCACGCAAAATGTATGATTTTAGTATTTACGGTATGTGTAGTTGTAAGTACTTTGATACTGTAATCAAGGATTATTCCCAAACTTAAAAAAAATCCTTTCATTTTAAAATTGCTCCTTGCACAACTTTTTTTGTTCCATAGGCTTGCAATTTTATACGCATATTTCAAAGTTAATTTTAAATATTCGTAGTTTAGATTTTTAAATACTTTTTAAATAAATTATCTCATATTAACAATTTAATATAGTATCATGTTGTACAAATAAAACAAATATATCCTAAATGCGTATACCGTGTTTCATGAAAATCCGATAAAGCGTATTTGAGTTATCGCGCCTTTAAATTTGACACTAAATTGGGGTTTACTCCGGTACCGGTTAACCGATTTGGTACAATATTAATAGGCTTCTTCCCATGCACATTATAAACGTATATACCAAGTTTCATTAAAATCCGATAAATCGTATTTGAGTTATCGCGCGTACAGACACACGGACGGACGTACAGACGGACAGATATTTTTCCGTCCCCCACACAATCTCATAAAATATCATACTAAAAATTTAGTAACGTGATACTTACGTAACACAGATATATCAATTAAATTACAATATCTGGAGGGATTACTTAATATTACACATGTGTGTGCTTTATATGTTGTCTTCTACTTTGCAATGTTCATGAATAAAGAAAGCACAGCGACATTCTTGAATTTAATGTGAGACCTTGCACTGTTTCATTATTACTAAATTGTCAACATTGACATTGTAGTTAAAATTAGTGTTTGTTTGCGGGCTGCCAAAAATTAAACCACTGGCCGCGGGTTGAAGGTCGCTGACCTATACTATTCTAAATGCGCCCTGAGACCCTTTGACCTAGGTCTGAAAGTTTCACCATACATTTCCCACGACCAGTGATGGGAAAAGTACAGAAAGAAAGTAATTGGGCTGAATTACAATTACCTGAGAGACATTTTACTTAATTACAATTACAAATTACTTTTTCAAAAAGTAATCAGTAAAATTACAATTACTTTACAAAATGGCAGTACCTAAAAATTCCTTGTTTTTGGTTTGTTTTGGGCAGAAGCCCAAATTATTAATGAACAAAAAAACACATCAATGAGAATATTTTCGGAAACATTGAATAACTTTTTGTTAATATTAACTCTAATTTGGATATTAGTTGCAAAAACAGTAGTGATGACGATATAGCAAGCGAGAATGATACTAATACTAATGATTACTAAAATGTAACGATTACAATTTTATTTCCAGAAGTAAAATACAAGTAGAAATTACATTTTTAAAAAAGTAATGATTACAAATAAATGAGACCAAAAAAGGAATTGTTACTGTAATCCTATTACTTTTACTCAATTACTTTCCATTACTGCCCACGACCTGGAGAATGTATATATCAAATTTCGACCGGATAACACAGTCGGTTTGGTCAAAATATAATTTTAATTTTGGTTATGGTTATTGGTTGCGCTTTATGCAGTCATGTATGGTCATACTCTTGCGGTGGTAATATAGATTGCCTGCAACTTATGTTACCATAAGTTGCGGTGTTGCTAAGTTGTAGCTATGTGTGCGCATCGATCATTCCAGTTCCGGAACCTCAGTGTTGTTTAATATTTACACAATACAGTGAATTTATTTACGTGCATATCTCAGTATTGTGTTATTATTTCCACTTAATGATAAAATCATTATTTTCCTAGCTCATAAACGGGCTAAATTTTCTAGTTAAACATCATCGTTAGAGCCGTTTTCGAGAAAGTAACGGAAAATGACATTTTCTTCATGTAAGGTTGCATTAAAAGTAGAGAGAATGGTCATCAATGTTCGTGTCACATCCCCAAAATATATCTAAAGCCCAAATATAAAATGTTGTTTTTATACGATTTTTAATGCTGTTCAAAGACACACACAGACAAATCATCTCAGATAATTACAGTGTAACTTATGAATTCCCGGAAAATCTAAAGTGGTCTATTTATATGACCCTAATTAAGTTATCTGATCTTGAATCTGGTTTCTGTTAAAAAGAATAAAGCTTCAGGCAGTAAATGACTTCCAGGAAAAAATCCCGCAAGCAAGAGTACTGTCCTGAAAACTGCAACTTTAATTGCGGTCTACATTCATTGAAACAAGTGACTGATTAACTGACGTTCTCAATGAATAAAATATTAATTCAGTTTAAAAATTAAGAATTTTTACTTTTTCTACCCGCACCTTAGGTACTATACGTAAAGAATTATTATGTTCGATTCTGAATTCAATGTAGAGTTTTCAGCATAAACACAGGTTTTGAGGTTCCATGAATCCAAAACGTTATTTTCATAAACATATTAATTTTGACATTTTATAACAGTATTATACAATAATCTTAGCTGATTGTTATTATTACAATTGGATTTAAAATGTTACCAAAATGATATTCTAGGTCATAAGATGAATGACAATTTTTCGGTAACGTCTGGACTACATAGAAACTCTATACTCTTGAAAATATTATGATCCTTTTTGGTTAAAGTAACTAAGGAAGGGGGCACTTCTTCTGCCTAGGCTGTGAGAATTTTTAGCGTTCGTTAATGATTGTGGTACTTCACTAATGAAATCACTACCCCTAGCGAGTTTAAAAAAAAGTTAATTTTTCCAGATACCTTATTTAGACGAAGGTTTAAGTCGACCTTACCTGGACACAACAGGTAGAGAAACATTCTGGAAACAACAAGTAGAGAAACAGTCATGTTGTTGCCCCACATCGAACCCAGGTCATGAAGTCCTTAGCCTATCTGTTCTACGGATTCCGCCACATTGGCTTTAGTATCTCAATTACGGATCTCTACGGATTTTCTGAGGTAGAACAATAAAGAACGGGGTGCAGTCAGCCTGATGACTGAGGAGCTACATGATAAAGAAGTAGCTGCTCCGGTCATGAAAGACATAGTCAATAACCGCCGGTAAGGCTTGATGAGCTCATGCCCCCAACCCTGCCATCTGCCTATGGTAGATGACGCAGTAGGTTAATGGATGGTAGACCTAGTCCCATAAGGGATATAGCGCCATGGAGTTAGTTTAGTTTGTTACTGATGTTTGAAATCGGTGAATCCTAGATTTTAACAGTCTATAAATTACCATAGAGGGGTGGTACAACCACGTTAAATCATTTCCTCTGTCAGAAATTTCGATATGGAGGTAAATGGTGGTGGTAAAAGGAATGATGTGATGATGATCGTGACGATACCGGAAAGCGGCTTATTCGCCTTCTCCAGGACTTATTGTATGAGCAGAATGGCCAGATTGAAGACTGTAAAATTAAAAAGCCGGGACACCTCACAACAGAGCAAATTTTTACAATTTTAGAATAGTAATAAAATCAGGTAAACTGATGTAACAAAGTGCCAGTATGCTTTTGTTTAATCAATAAAAAGTTACTTGGAATTATGATATGCAGAGAATAAGTTATTTTTGTTATCGTTTTCCGAGATAAGCTGCAGATCGATTCATTAAGCAGGACTTACGGAAAAACAAAGGACTAATGTTTGATACTTAACCTTAATTCAAACTCGTATACACTGATATAAGACATTCTTAAAATATGTCAACATTTCACAAAATACACTGGCGAAGAACCCCATTTAATGTATTACTCCTGTCCCTGTAATGGAATCCCGTAAAAATTTTAGTACTGATTTGTCTAACCAACACAGTCGTGTAAAGTACAAATAGGAGAGTCAGAAAAAGTTGGGTAGACATCACCATATTCTGGACCGGGTGTTTTAGACGCCTTTTTCCAAAATGGTCGACACCGATTTTATTTTGTATATATTTCTGCTCCTGTGACAGTCATACTCATCATTTAGGTGTCTAAGTATATGTTTTTAAGGGCAAGGAATCGATTAAGATGGGTTGTGAAGTTACCTGACTGCTATTTATTAAAGAAAATCAGTTATTTTGGATTTTAAATAAAAATATGAACAGAAGTGAATAATATTCTCATAGACACAGAAATAAACTCTGTTATGGAAAACTGAGTGCAAACCTAGCATACTTTTTTCTCAGAATATCTGTAACATTGTTCACCACATTTGCAATACTCTGTGCATGTCAAATATTGTCATTTACATTTAACCTGCTAGAAGCACATGCTCTACAACTGCACTATTAATAGTTCAGAAGACATTTTGTTAAGGCACAGATCTGGTTTTAGCACACCATTTGCATCTTTGCACCATCCATAATCTGTCAGCTGCAGGCTTGTGACAGGAAAATAGTTTTTTGATAGGTTTAAGCATTCCCGTAAAACAAAAAATCATCCTCGATTATGTCCATTTCTTATTAAAAAAGATGAGGGTAGCTCTACTTGTGTAATGAATAACGAAGTTAATATGTCCTACACTTTGATGATGGATAACTTGAACAAGTATTCCTCTGCTTTGTCGAGTGTTCTCTTCAGACAGAGTATTACCTTCTGCAAATCGAAGTAGTAAAGTTTCTGGCGATGCTTTTATTGTAGATGGTTTTCTTCCAATCTTACTTGAGACATCACAACCTGTAAGTATGTGGGCCTTATTTAAAGTGTTGCAAAGTGCAGCTTCCAGTTACTTCCAAAGTGTGTGGCACATAGCGCAAGAGGAGAAACTATGAAAGATATATTGCAATATAATCTGTTGCCAACTAGTATGTTGTTAGATAGTAGTGGCTGCACAAGTAAACCTGTAAAGCATGTACTATTGACTGAACTAAAGATGAAACTCGATCAGACGGAATACTGTTTTGAACAGCGTGGTGTAATGGATACTGCTGTCATAGTTGATTTTATGTGACAAATTCGACAACTCATAACTAACTTTTAAAAATATATTTGATCAACTGTGGAGTAATGCAAGTAACTGCAAGATAATTAAACGAGTAGACTTTGTGTTTGACAGCTACATTGAGCAGTCACACAAAGAAGGTGAAAGAGAAAGACGAAGAAATAATGATCCCATCGAACTGATAAAAATCAAACAGGACACTCTCATTCCTATACAGATGGACCGATTCTGGTCTTCAGATAAAAACAAAGAGATGCTCCAATTGGCTACTGCTACTAGATTTTAAATCGGCAAAAATGACTGACTTCACTACAGTGCTAAGTGAAACCATCACAGGAGACAGTGACAGCAGGGATGCATTAATAGTATTGAACAAAGAAGTTCAAACTTGCTCGGACCTTCGAACCTTTGTTGAAGAAGCAGATATCAGAATTATAATTCATCTGTTCGGTACTGTTCAGTCTGGCATAACATACCTTATAGTGCTATCAAATGACACTGATGTCGTTGTTCTCATCCTTCGATATATATTTGAACTATTCAGTAATGGATTGCAAGAATTGTGGATCAAAGTGGGAGTGGGTGGTAAAATGCGCTATGTGCCTCTACACACACTTGGAAGGTAACTGCGAGCTGCACTTTGCAACACTTTAAATAAGGCCCACATACTTACAGGTTGTGATGTCTCAAGTAAGATTGGAAGAAAACCATCTACATTAAAAGCATCGCCAGAAACTTTACTACTTCGATTTGCAGAAGGTAATACTCTGTCTGAAGAAACACTCGGCAAAGCAGAGGAATACTTGTTCAAGTTATCCATCATCAAAGTGTAGGACATATTAACTTCGTTATTCATTACACAAGTAGAGCTACCCTCATCTTTTTTAATAAGAAATGGACATAATCGAGGATGATTTTTTGTTTTACGGGAATGCTTAAACCTATCAAAAAACTATTTTCCTGTCACAAGCCTGCAGCTGACAGATTATGGATGGTGCAAAGATGCAAATGGTGTGCTAAAACCAGATCTGTGCCTTAACAAAATGTCTTCTGAACTATTAATAGTGCAGTTGTAGAGCATGTGCTTCTAGCAGGTTAAATGTAAATGACAATATTTGACATGCACAGAGTATTGAAAATGTGGTGAACAATGTTACAGATATTCTGAGAAAAAAGTATGCTAGGTTTGCACTCAGTTTTCCATAACAGAGTTTATTTCTGTGTCTATGAGAATATTATTCACTTCTGTTCATATTTTTATTTAAAATCCAAAATAACTTATTTTCTTTAATAAATAGCAGTCAGGTAACTTCACAACCCATCTTAATCGATTCCTTGCCCTTAAAAACATATACTTAGACACCTAAATGATGAGTATGACTGTCACAGGAGCAGAAATATATACAAAATAAAATCTGTGTCGGCCATTTTGGAAAATGGCGTCTAAAACACCCGGTCCAGAATATGGTGATGTCTACCCAACTTTTTCTGACTCTCCTATATGTACTTTACACAATTTTGTTGGTTAGACAAATCAGTACTAAAATTTTCACGGGACTCCATTACAGGGACTGTATTATATGTAGGCCTAATTATTTCAAAGTTTATATCTTCTGTATATAACAGTATTCAACTTGATGAACGAAATAAACATCTGACTAGTTTGATAATCAAATCTTCCAAATTAATTCGTTATTATCACCGTACGTCTCAGCTTAAATGCGAAGGGATGTGTCATGGCTAACTATTCCAAAGCATATGAAGAGTGTAAAACGATATATTGTCAGGATAACAGATTTGCATTTGTTAAATTCTTTAAAATATATTACCATAAAATAGACACTAAATTGGGCATAACTCCGATACCGGTCAACCGAGTTGATCCAATATCAATAGACGTCTTCCCATGAACATTATAAATTCGTACACAAAGTTTCATGAAAATCAGATAAACCCTATTTGAGTTACCGCGTCTTTAAAATAGACACCAAATTGGGTTTTACTCCGGTACCGGTCAACCGATTTGGTCCAGTATCAATAGATGTCTTCCCATGTACATTATAAATGGGTATACAAAATTTCATGAAAATCCAATAAACCATATTTGAGTTATCACGACTTCCTGATATATTACCATAAAAGGCACTAAAACGGGCATTATTCCGGTACAGGCTAACCGATTTGGTCGAATATCAATAGACGTCTTTCCATGGACATTATAAATGCGTATACCATGTTTCATAAAAATCCGATAAAGCGTATTTGTGTTATCGCGCCTTTCAAATAGACACTAAATTGGGTTTTACTCCGGTACCGTTCAACCGATTAGGTCCAAATTCAACATTTTACTTCTCATAGACGTCATAAATGCGTATACCTAGTTTCATGAAAATCCGATATAGCGTTTTTAGTTATGGCGCCTTTCTAATATAACCTATTAAAATAGGCACGAAATTGGGCATTACTCCGGTACTGGTGAACCGATTTGGTTCAATATTAATGGGGTTTTTCCCATGAACGTTATAAATGCGTACAGCTAGTTTCATAAAAATCCGATAAAGCGTATTTGAGTTATGGCGCGTACAGACACTCGGACAGACAGACAGACGGACAGACATTTTCCCGTCCCCCACACAATCTCATAAAGTACCACACTGGCACTTAATAAATCAAATGAAGATCAGATATAGATATTGATTTACGCAAAATAAGGTCACCACTCACTTCAGAGCTATTAATTTACTTAGAGGCTCCTGATTTTTCTTTCCTTATGAAAGGAAAATTCGCCTTCAGTGCATCACCATTTAGTCTACACAATTTTTACTTCCTCTGCCCGTACCATAGGTACTATAGGTAGAGGAAGTATTGTTTTCGACCCCAAAATTCGAAGTTGAGTTTTTAGCATATATACACGTTTCAAGGCCCCCTGAAAAATGCTATTTTTGGAAACATGTCTGAGTGTCAGTGTATCTGTGTGTCTGTGTGTCTGTGGAATATCTGTGAACAGGCTAGCTCGAAAACGGAAAATCGTATGAAAACAACATTTCGTATTTGGGTCAGGTACTTTCTGAAGATGTGAGATGAAGATTGTCGACAAGTTTCTCTTATTTTTAAGGGGACTTTACATGAAGAATTTTTCGTTTTTCGCGATTTTCTCGAAAACGGCTCTAACGATTTTCTTTAAATTTTGCACTTGGGTTGCTTATACTAAGAGCTAAAACTTTCATTTGAAACATTTTTTCGAACAAATTCTCTGACGGGTAGTTATGAGCCACCCACTGTGAATACACGCTCTTTGCAATACGGCCTCATGTAACGGAAAGTCATATGATAACAAAATTTTGTATTTGGGTTAGGTACCTTCTGAGGCTGTGACACGAAGAGTGGCGACAACTTTCCCTTACTTTTAAGTGGACTTTACACGAATAAATTTTCGTTTGTCACGATTTTCTCAAAAACGGCTCTAACGATTTCCTTTAAATTCTGTACATGGAGTGCTTATACCAAGAGCTAAAACTTTTATTTGAAACTTTTTTCAAAAAAAATTCTCTGAAGGGTGGTTGTAAACTACCCATTGTTTGTGGATACTCTGTCTTGCCTGGTGAACAACTCAATACGCGGACATTCACGGCATCTCATTCTAAATAAGTACGTGAAGTGAAAAATATGTATTGTTGGCCATGCTTACAGTAAAGAAATATCTGAGGGGAATATTCGATAAATTTTGGAAATTATTCTGAATGGCGGAAAGTTCAATAAACGTTTGCAGTCACTTGTTTTTTGTTTGTTTTTTTTTGTTTTTGTTTTTTGTTTTTTTACTTTACTTTGTCCATAGCCTGTGATTTTAGTCGCAACATTCAAATGAGGGGCTATGAGGTATTTACAGCATAATTAACGGATCTCTCGCCTATAACAGATTGACTAAAGCCTCTATAGCGCAATATCATTCTCTACTGTATAACACATACAAAGTAATTTTTCACATTAATGGAAAACCATCATGTATAAAACTGCGCGAAGAATTCCCATATATGGATTTACAGTATAGACGTCAAATCAAAGCATGCAATTATCTTTCCAAATTATTGTCAGCCACGAATAATATTCTTCTTCCGAAACTTCAGCGTCTACAGGCTCTTCATCCATACATCCCTGCCTCTCACGCTTCGAATCTTGACGATCTTACCTCGATGTATCTACATTTTCTACGATACCCACAGATGTATAAAACTCCAGTACAGCCTCAATATCTGATGGACCCTAACCTTTTCCGATAAACTTAACCATGGATTTAAATACATTCCGTCAAAAAGATCTCAGACCATTAGCTCGATGGATCGAATATATGGAATCTTTATCTCAAGATCCACCACCCATTATATATTTCACGGATGGCTCGAAGACAATGGGAAATGCTGGAGCAGCCTATTACAACTGGAGTGAAGAATATGGTAGAACTTGGAAACTTTATCCACAGACCTCAATTTATACTGCAGAGAATATTGCTCTTTACACTGCACTTAAGGACGCATCACGCCAACAATATCAGAATATTATTATTTTCTCTGACAGCTACTCCACTTTACAGGCCCAGCTCAAACTCAATGTAACATCACATTCCATATATGAAATTATTATAAAATCCCTTCTGGACACACTCGTTCGACAAGGAAAACACATTACTTTGACCTGGATACCATCTCATTCAGGGATAGCAGGGAATGAAATAGTGGACAATCTGGCGAAACTGTCTGAGTTCAAAAATAAAATTGACACGAATTTTCTTACACCTCCTAGAGACATTGCTACTCACATCAAACAAAACCTAAAAACTTCTCAGGATATTTTACAGTATGAAAACCGCACAGATCACCAGAAAAGGATGGACACAGTAAAATTCCTCAAAAAGTTAAGGAAAGTACCTCACAGGACTACCAGTTATTTCTACCGACTTAAATTTCATACGGCACTTGTGCCGGTCTTTTTGCATAAACTCCAGTCAGATATTTCACCGTACTGTGATTGTGGTCAACTAGGGACGATTGATCATCTTTTCTTTGGCTGTTCTCATCGCGCACGACAGATAACAACTCTTCTCCAGACAATTTATCAACACCACCCTCCTGGCCCTATAAAAATGGACAACTTGTTACTTTTACGTTCCTGTCATATCTCCAGAGCTTTATTTCGATACATAACTAAAACGCGGATGAAAATATAATATCCTCTCTTCATACTTACTTCAGAGACATACCTACAACTTTATCTTCTCAGCGGTCAACAGGATTGGCCTTGGGAAATTTAGACTTTCAGTGCATGGACGCAGTAGCCAATCCCTCCTAGGAGTAGCAGTAGCGTCATTAAAGAACAACAACAACAACAACAACAACGAAAAATTGTGTCTTGCGATTCTGTACAAGGATATGTGAATACTGCTAACTTTTATTTGGGCAGAGGAAGTTATGTGACTTTCACATCAGATTTTTTAGGTAGATTTCGAAGAAAAATCTACCTATTGCAATGGATACCATGTCATGATTTTCGAAAAATTCTTTCACATCTTTACGTTTCATGCTCCCCTAAGTACGAAACCACCGCCCGTTCAAAAACAAAAAATTGTGATATTTATATATATTTATATCTTTACACGATAGCGGCCGTAATTTTGAAGATATTTGAACCAAATTTTAATATGTTATTTCTAGGCCCAATAGTTCGGACAAGTTCGTTAATGAGCAAAATTGGCCCAAGGGGGTGGTCGGGGGTTAAAATTTTTAAAAATGTATATCTCGGCCCCTATGAAGTATAGAGGGAAACTTTGTTTGAATAAATTAGAGTACTCCCTATGTAGTTCACAGTGACACCAACGATTCGGGGGTTCGAGTGAGGGTGGGGGTGGGGGTGAAAATTCGAAACTTTTGGAACCACGTCTTGTGGGGTATCGTTGAAAAGCTCTTGATGAGTACTCTACAAATCAATAACTAGTTTCTTGATAGCTCTCATATGACGCGAGATTTTAATGTTTGAAAATAATAACACTTAGCCTATAAGAATTATTATAATATCATAATTTTGTCTTGTTTAGCGGCTTTGCTAATTTTATTCATTGCTGATCATGCGCACGGCCTCCCAGAATATTATATCCTATTCTTGTTGTCAAAACAAATGATTGTAGGCTCTTCCTCTTTACCGAATTCAGTTCTTATTACTGCGGGTTTGCCATGCCAAGGCTAAAAAAGAAGAGTGCTGCGCAGCGATAATAAATTAAACCAAAAGCACTTTGAAATCTACCTCAGCCTGTAGGCCTGCCTAAAGGGATTTTTCTTTTAGGTATCTTCACTGTAAATTCAAAACAATAAACTACACTCAGTTAAAAAAATTAGGATAATAGGTGGTAAAAAGCAGAAAGTAATATTGGCCAGCACAAGTCAAAGTTAGGCAATAATAGTTTGAACCGACAGGAACGATATTACTTTTGACCAGTTGCTAACATAATCCATGGCAGTAACAAATTAATTATTGCAAGAATCTCAAAGCCTGCAAATGAGTATCTCTAGTGGACAGCTGACACTTTTGTTGCAAGCTATCCGGCGGAAAAAAAATCGAGACATTTAGATGTTCCGAAATATTTTATCGGGACACTAGGGTGTTTTTGATCACTCTTCCTATATAATGCATTAAGGTTCGTGTTTTCACAAATCTGAACTGTTTGCAACATCTCATGACCCTGGAAAGCTCTAAATGTGGAATGAGAAGACCGAGGAATCTCGTTTTTGGTTCCTGTCGTGATAACTCGTCCGCCCACATGATCCATACGTACATATTTACATATCATAACACAGAAGTTACTGACAGAGAACTGCAATAGTGCAACGCTTCTTATAATGCAGCTGTTGAATCTAATCTCTGCTAATTGAATACTGATCAATATTAAAAAAATACAGAGAGAGAGAGAGAGAGAGAGAGAGAGAGAGAGAGAGAGAGAGAGAGAGAGAGAGAGAGAGAGAGAGAGAGGATTTAAACTGTATAATGGGTGAAAAGATCAAACCACGACATAGGAAATTTATATCAATCGAGATTAGTCTTTGCTAAAGAGTGAATTATGGTGAATAAGCGATAGCACCACGAGAAAACCTACCACCATAATTTTATCCAGGCAACAACAACAACAACAACAACAACAATAATTATAATAAATAGTGCAGAGACGAGGACTTCTACGAAAGAGAACTTCATGTAGGAAAGCTCGATACAACTTAAAATTAAGTTTATTTTATTTTATCGCTTTGGGGCAGGCCTTTGTTTAAACAGTGCTGTACACTGCGGCGCAGTTGGTAGTTAGTAGTTGAGGCACTACGCTACAAATCGAAAGGTAACGGGTTCGATCCCAATGAGGTCATTCGGAATTTCTAATATACCTGTTTTTTATGATGTCACTATGGCTTGGGGTCGACTCAGCCTCTCAGAAATGAGTACCAGGAGCAATCTTGAGGATAAAGATAGTCGGTGTGTAATGCTAACAGCCTTACCACCTTCATGTGTCGAATGTCTGAAAATCTAAGAGCCTCTATGGCTTTTATAGGGGTCACTTTATTTTACTTTACTTTGTCATAAAATATGTCTATGTATAACTTGATCCAGATGGCCTTATCTCTATTAGGCTAAATAAATTTATTGTTATTATTATTATTATGACGATTATTATTATTATTGTACAAATGCTTCCTTTGAACGATCTCAGTGACGAGAAAGGAATGATTCTGTGGCCAAAGTCTTATTAATGAAACAGCAAAAATGTCGTATGCCAAGAAAGCATCACATTTTATTAATTATGCCCCGAAGATAATTAGTTCCTTATCTAAAAATGTTTGAGTTCGCTCTACAATCCCTCCAAATTTATCGGTTTGAATTCTGTGACACTTGTATACGTATATCAATAAAATAGTTCATATCGTTCACCTTCAGTCATCGCGCGGCGCGAAGAGAAGTGTGAGGGAATAGAGAGTGTTCTATTATAGGCTAAAGGTAGGGGCCGTATTTTTTGGTAACAACGATAAGCGCGAAATTTTATAAAACAACCTCCCTTAGCTATATTTAGCTTTTATATGCTTAAAATACCAATATGAGCCAAATTGAATCCACGAAATATCGCGAAATTTTCTCGATTCCGCGAAATGTGTCTATAAGCGCGAAATATGCCCCTTCTATCCGTAAAGTGAGAAAGGAGCAGGAAATGTGCCTTAAAATCACAATATTGTGTTTTGGTGTACCGGTACTGTATTTGCTTTTTTTTTCTGCTGTTTCTGTGGCTGTCGAAGATTTACCGATATATCGATATTTGTGATCGATTACAAAGATTGCAGAATTTACGCAAAGATTGTCTGTGACCTCGTTTGTACGGCTGAGTACACTCCTTTCCTGCTATATCTTTGCCAAGTTAGCGATGCCTATGCTCGATTACAGCAGAAGAGTGTAGAATGTTTATTACTTGTATTCAACAGATTGCGTCTTTTATCCACAGTGGTATGGTTGGCACTTCTGTTTTCAAATGGCTATCTGATGGTGTTTAGTAGAAATTACGATAATATTTCTCGTCATTATATTTGAACATTAACTCTAATCATGCCTAAATCGAAAGTTACTTCAGTTCATACAAGGTCAGAAGAATATGGAAATGAGGGGGGGGGGGTGTTAGTTCGTGTAAACAAAGAAGCAAAGTTTATCATTGCGTAATGTTCCCAATGTAGCATAAATTAAAGTAATTTATTTCACGAAATACCCACCGAAATAGAAGGAAGTTAACACCGAAATCAGCCATTTTATTTCACCAATAAATCAGGGCCCTATAGAGGAGTACTGAATTAGGAACTGAATTTTAAGGATTGCTTCTGATAAGAAATACTAACTAGTAGTTATGTGAACAGTAGACCTCGCATCCAAAAGAAAATATAAGATCTGCTCCTCAGTTAAAACGGAATCAAAAAATAAAAATCCTTTCACATGCGTCGTTTTAATGACTTTAAGTGTCTTTCAATGCCGAATTGGAAGAAAATCGGGCCGCAACCTGTCGGGAGAGGCATTATCTATGGATCACATACATGTTTTTTTGACCAGACAAGGACATGGAGGGCCTCCCCGGATGAGTGAACAGCCCAATGCCGGGGCCACCTCCGAGACAACACGAACACAGAGGACAAGACACACCATTCACACACACACTCACTCCAAATAAGGCGAGGATGGGATGAAGATGTCAATGACGGCCAGATGATATCCGAGGACCACAAGGGCCTAAGGTTACCCGGAATTTGTCTCACAGGTGAAGAAAAAACCCAGAAAAAACCCCACCTAGGTAACTTGTCGAACCCGGGCCCGCTGCGTGAGAGGAGCGAACGCATCCCCTATTGTATATGAGACTCATATTTAACGAGACATGGAACAATATATTATTTCGTTATTTATAGGCCTAGGTGGAAAATTGGTCTTGCAATATGTGCATATGATGCATAGGTAAATTAATAGTTCGATTATCTCATTTTTCGCAGAAAGTGTAGTACCCTGTGCAGTTGACTTATGCTGAGAGACTGTGAAAATAACTGCAACAGCTGCTGACTGTAAACACCGGTTTGTTTTGCTTGTGCAGACTTCTTCCAACCGATGAAATTAAATGATGTACTTTAAATTCGACCCGTTTGATCTCTAATCTCGTCCTCAAGGCCAAGGCCAACGAACACACTTCATTAAATTCAAACTAAATCTTTCTGGATGAATTTCTTCCTTCCTTTGATATTCACATCTATCAACAGTTTCGTTGTACCATCTCCTCCAAACCCTCTGTGCGCTCTGTTTTGCGCATTACTCCTAATACATCCACTCTGTGTTCTAATTATACCACCCTATATAGATGTAAAGATTTTTTTCCCTTGTTAAATTGTTAAACACAGTAGTCTGTGTTTGCTGGAGATGGAGATAAATTGGCCAGCTTTTGTCGGAACCCACACGAATACGCTCAATATACCGCTAGTCATGCTTGTAATAGAGACTATTTTAAGTTTCATACGAGAGCGCTATAAAATCAGAATCGCCTTTTTTTTTTCTAGGGGAAATAAGATCTTCTGCAAACATGGATTCATTAAATATTTTAATAAAGTTCCGCCGAAACCCTTAACATACAACTTATCTGGATCCACTCAAAAACAACATTTATAAGACAAACACAAATAAAATATTGTTGTCACATATAAAGGTAGAGGAATGTGGTGTTGAATACATCTCGACAGAACTAAAGATGGCGCATCAAATATGCAGAAATGCATATTCTTTTTAAACAGTGACGCATCTTGGTTCCACGCAGAAAAAACCAGCTTTCATCTACAAATTATTACATTTCATCTACCTTTATATGACGTGACAACAATATTTTATTTGTGTCTGTCTTATAAACGCTGTTTTTGGGTGGATCCAGGTAAGTTATATGTTAAGGGTTAAGGCGGAACTGTATTAAAATATTTAATATTATAACCCTTAACTGGAGAAAATTAAATTTATTAATTGTGGATTCATTAATTTAGTGTCGTCCAACTGTTTTCAGGTGAAGGGCCAGATGACACTTTCAAAATTAGTTCGCGGGTCAGAATAATATATTAATATTAGAAAATGGGAAGAAATATGTTACAGCAAACTAGATTGTCCTAGAGGTCTATTTTGCAAACTCAAATAATATAAAGGTAACAAACACATAGGCCTACACTTTATGAGAAAATTGAGCTACGTATTGGTTTACTACATATTCTATAACTGCTTCTATTTGAGTATTGGCAAGCCGCAGTGACAATTTCAGTGATTCTTGTGACAACTTGTTTCTCTGTTTAGTTTTTAACAATTTCATGGTAGAAAATGTACACTCACGCATATTCTTACTGCCAAACATGGATTGTATTTTCAAAGCACAATTTCGCAAGTTTGGATACTGCTCCTTGTTAACTAGTCTCCAAAACTCGATGGGCTGGCAATTTCTCATTCCTATAAGAAAATTGTCACTCTGTAGGTCACATAGCTCCATTTGCTTATGTGGATCATCAGTCGGAGATGCCTCCTTAGGGTTGTTAAACAGAGAAATCTACGTTCATCAAAATCAGAAATCCTTGAAGATTCCTTCTGAGGATTTGTCAAGTAATCGGCATCTTCACACTCTAGCTTCATTGTAGAGCAGATTACAAAGAAATGTAAAAATGTTAGGAGTTCGGGGCCAGTTTATTAACGAGTGTATTGTTTTACACAAGAAGGAAAATTGAACATTGTCAACATTAAAGTCTATTTTAACATACTGGAAGCTTATAAATTGTTAGATGGCATGGTGGTGGTCCTACCGGGTCGCGAACTACCCCTGGAGGTCCCTTAAGGAGATCACGGCGGATTTGTTTCCGGAGTGCGCCAGTCCCTAGGGACAACTCAAACACCCAGTCCTGAACCCGGGAAGGGGTTATTTAACTACTGAAAAAATCGAATCCAGGCCGCCAGAGTGGAAAGCAGGCAAACGTTACATGGAATACTGTCTGATAATATTGAGATAAAACTTGCCCAACTTTAATATTATATTATTAATTTACACCAGGCATTCCGATAAACATTTTCCATCTTCAGAACTAAATGCACTTCACATAGGGTAAGGTGGTACATTTTCGAACACTTAACAAATATTCTTATTTTATGAAGACAGTAAACTTAAGAAAAGTTCAACTGTATCGTAATCACAAAGTTGGCAATGTAGTTGACCCTTCAAAAAAATATGGAAGTCAAACAGCTGTAAAATTGGTCATGGCAATCAATCTTTCATTTCCAGAATATCGTTCGAAAATGTACCACAGTAGGTACAATTCTAAACACCAGTGGGTACTATTTCGAACAGTGGCATTTTCAACGAACGAATTGCTTTCTTCCAAATATTATATTTTATTATTATTATTATTTATCAATAATATAAGCGTAATAATGAATGCCACGTTTTGAATAGGCAGATGACAGGTTTGGGGCATGTGGTCAGCATGCCGACTCCTACGTCAGTTATTGATGGCTTACTGAACCGGACCCGCTACTTCTTTATGAATTAGCTCTTCGGTTGATGTCAGGAGGCTGAATGCACCCCGTTCCAAATCGCCCTACCTCAGAAAAATTCGAGGAGGTAACGGGGATCGAACCCAGACTTGCGGGTCCGTAGTCAGCAACCACTAGACCATGCAGGCGGGTCTGTCATAACATCAAGAGCAATAATAAAAAATACTTAACAACTCCAGAACGATTTCTGTTTGCTATTCTGTATTGCATAATTGAGATGTAATAGCAATCCAGAGGAAGTGCAGTTCATAAATCTTCGTTGAAATAATACCACTGTTGAAAGCTTTGTGAATGCCAGCCTTTAAATATTTGACTGGCACAGTTAATAATAATAAACATGCAGAATGCTGTGATGGCAAAACAGCTTTTCCATGCAAGCGATCGTGGGTTAAAGTACTGTTCGAAATTGTACCTAAAATCCGTTCGTATTTGTACCTCGAGCTAGTTTTTGTAAATTATACATAGTTGCAAATTCCGCTCACGAATGATCATTGTTGTGCCAATGACTTACGTATTAAAGACTACCTATTTGTTGGTATGAGTTAAACATTGGTCCTCAACAATGTATTCCAGTAACACAACGTGGGATTATAAGCAATTTTATAACGTGCCATTTTTCCAGCATGGAGTTCTTACCTTCGATTGGAAAATAATATTTTATGGCCGAATGAGTCAACTTAAAACATCATTCTCGCGGATACAGATCAACAAAACAATCAGTATGGACGCTATATTTTTAAAAAGAGGTTGGCTAACATTTGAAACCCGAAAATGGATAAAAATCTTAGTCCGTTCAGAATTGTACCATGTTCGAAAATGTACCATCTTACCCTAGATAACGGTTATGTTTTATAATAAATTTACAACACTATATTTGATTATGAACATTTAAATACTTCGTTAAACTAATGTTGGTTATTTAACGACTGAAACTTAGGCCTGTGACCGTTTCCGGTGTGCAGGAAGTTAAACTAATATGTTTCATCATTAAATTTATAAAACGCTTCTGCGTAACACCGTCAAATGAAAAATTAAAATTGATTATTAAAGACTTTTGTTGACATCTTTGTTATGTTGTTTTTCAAAGTTAGTATTACCCTAGGTTTAACATTGTTTTAATAATAATAGTAATAATAATAGTATTTAACTTATTTAAAATACAAAATTTGTAAAGTTTTTAAATGCTTTAACTTTTATAAGCTGTTGAATGTTGTTTCTTTAAGGAGTTTAATATCTTAAATAGCTAATGGCTGTCATTTAATAACGATTTTTAGTAGTTGCCTATAGGTAGAACGCCTATAGGTAGTTGCTAGGTAGAACATGTCAAAACTGTGAAGTATCAAGATAGATATATGAGCTTTCATGAACCACAGATTATTGTCTCTGTTGGACAATTCTCCATTTAAAAATTATTTATTAGGAGATTTCTCTGGAAATCTAAAATTATTCAAATGTACACTATCCGTAGCTCACAGTACACGATCTTCGATATTTTAGGGTGAAATGCTTAAAGTCAAGGCATTATCCTTCTTCTTTTATCTGAGTTTTACCGCCCACTTATAGGTACTTTTATGCGGCCCACTCCGCCCGGGTCTTAGACTACAAGACCACGACCTGTCGAGAGAGAGAGAGAGATTTCTTCGGATCACATACATAATTTTTTGACATGGAGGGCCTACGCGAATGAGTGACCAGCCCAATGCGGGCCACCTCCGAGACAACACGAACACATAGGACGAGACACACCATTCATACATACACTCATTCCAAACAAGCCGCTTCGGATAACATGATTTTTCGCACAAACCATGGGAGCCATTTTCGGCAGTAAACGAAAGAAGTAGGTAAGCCCACTATTTATGCACGTAACATTGTAAACCTTTATAAATAATTGAACAGTAACGCGAATGCCGTAACTTAAAAACTTCTTCATACAATTCACAACTGAATGCAATCCGCGCCTTGTTCAGACTGTGTAAGCGCTAGAGGTGTGTCTCATCCTATGTGTTTGTGTTGTCTCGGAGGTGTCTCTGGCATTGGGCTGATCACTCCCATGCCCTTGTCTCGTCAAAAAAGAATGTAATGTGATCCAAAGGCCAATCTCTCTCCCGACCGGTCGCGGTCCTGTAAGGCCCAGGGACGTGGGCCGCATAAACAGTTTGACATAGTCCCATCTCGCCATATTCAGGTTCGCATGGGCACTGCAATGTTTTTTGTTTTCCATCGAAGCAGGATGACCAACGCGTATTGCACTTTGCGTTTCAGTAAAATGGCCGGTGCGTTCTGTAACATGTACATTGTTAATTTTACTACATTTACTAACAAATAGAGTTAGTTTGGTTGGTGGCAGTTAGGTTGGTGGCAGTAAGGTTAGGAACAGTGATATTAGTTTCTCAGGGACTACTGAATTGGTTGCGTTTCATAATGTGCTATTCACACCTCTGCATTGATGTAAATGTGGCAGCTAGTTCCTAGGTTAGGGGCAATTAGATTTAGGAATAGTGATATTAGTGTTAGTGACATGTAGGTAGAGCTAGATTAGTTGCAGTTAGGTTAGGAACAGTGGTATTAGTTTAGCAGGGACGTACTGAATTGCTTGCGCTTCATAAGGTGCCACCCCCACTTCTGCATTAAGGTAAGTAGTGGCATTAGATTCTAGGTTAGTGGCAGTTAGGTCAGGAATAGTGATATTAGTGTTAGTAACATATAGATATAGGTTATTGGCAGTTAGGTTAGCAGGGATATACCGAATTGCCCACGTTTCGTAATAAAGTGACATGTTTGCGTGTTGTCCTGTGTTGGTCACAATGTAATCCAGCATTATCGCTATGTGACATCACACCACTAACGTCCAACCATGAGTTTTTTTTAGGTTCTGTGACGTAAATATGACTGCAATTTCGCCTCTTTCAGCCACAGCCTGATATAAACAAAAGAGTGTAATTTAGTTCTGATGGGTTGGACTAAAAATCATTCGTCAAGTCATTCCCTCTCAACAGAACGAGGTATAACGAGAAAATGTGATTTTAATGTTTTTTGACCAACAGTCTTTACAACGGGAGAGGTATAAGAAATAAGAAAACCAATCAGTCGAAGTATTATAGATCAGCATCATAAAAAAAATAATACATTGCTACATGGATCTTAGAGAACCATATGTTTATATATTTGGAAACGTATATTGTCCACCGCTGTCGTGGCGTAGGAGATGCGTTCGCTTCTCTCACGTAGCGGGCCCGGGTTCGAATGGTTCGAATCCTGGTCGGGACAAGTTACCTAGGTGGGGTTTTTTCCGTTGTTTTTCCTCACCTGTGAGACAAATGTTGGCCCTTGTGGTCCCCGGATATCATCTGGCCGTCATTATCATCTTCATCCCATCCTCGCTTTGTGTGAGTGTGTGTGAATGGTGTGTCTCGTCCTATGTGTTCGTGTTTTTTCTCGGAGGTGGTCCCGGCATTGGGCTCATCACTCATCCGGGGAGGCCCTCCTTGTCTGGTCAAAAAAGTATGTATGTGATCCATAGATAATCCATCTCCCGACAAGTCGCCGCCCTAAGGCCCGGGCGGCTTGGGTCGCTGAAATCCTAAAAGGGAGAGGTAAAACTAAGATAAAGAAAGAAAGAAAGGAAACGTATAATACGCCAATAGTAATTTTCTTTCTGGTTTGGGAGAAGATAATTATGTCCTACCTAATTGGAACAAGTGTAGATGACAGATTACTGGCTATTTTCGTGAAGCGAACAAGTGCAGTTTACATGGATGCAGGATTACAGCCAGATGAATGCCATGCTCTGTGTGGAGTGTGGTATATAACTTACGCCAGTCTGGCCACCAGATGCAGTTAGCGGCAGAGTACGCTGCAAGATACATCAGATATGGATACCAAGACCAGTGCTGTTCTGCTGTTGTGCTTCCTCCTTAGTATCTCTTCTGCCAACAAAATAGACAGGTACGCCTACGATCTGTCATCTATTCCCAACATCAGTGGCGGACGCAGGGGGGGGATAGGGGGGTTACATCCCCCCCCGAAATTTGAAAAAATGTACTCTAAGTGGCCAGTTTTATAAACTAATTGTATATGTAAGTTGATTATTTTTTTTTAGTATTCTTTCTACCTATTCAAATCCCCCCCGGAAAAAAATTTCTGCGTCCGCCACTGCCCAACATCGTTAGTAATATTATTTATTATACAACCCTGAGGTATAGGCTATTAGGGAATTTGACAATTTGACAATTGAAGGGGTCGGGGAGAAGATAGCGCCAACACACATAAATCTCTTTTTAGATATTAAATTTTCAAGATTTTCTCAAATCTGTAAATCCTATTTTGATATTTTTTGTACATTATTTATTATTAAAGTAACATAAAATGTTTGCATGAAATATAATGTTTGAGCTGGTGTTTCCGCGTATATCGTGTTCAATTATGAAATTAATTGAAGATGGCCTTGCTCGATCATCATATAAAACTTCTTTTTACACAGGTGGCGGAAGAGGGATCATGAAAGTATGCCTAAATGGGAGAACATTGAATATTTTGGAAGAAACACACTATGCGGGGTTTTTTGGGCTAGGGAACTCTGAGGTATTTTTTTCCAGGGCATCGTACTTTAATCGTGAAATTCACCTCAAAACCGGATTTTCTTTAGGCCTATCAATCGTTTTAATTTGCAATGTAAGGGTAAGGTTCATGAATCTGTGGTTCGTTTTAATAGTTTCATTTCGTGTTATTCGTTTTAATTCTTTCTTTCTTTCTTTTTCGCAGTTTTACCTCTCCCTTTTAGGATTTAAGCGACCCAAGCCGCCCGGGCCTCGTTTTAATTAAGTTATTTATATTTACTACGTCACATAATATAATCAAAGATAAAAATATGTTCTTACATAATATATGTAAAAACGATGTTATTGTTAATGAAGATAACGTTCTATTTATTTTTATGTTAAATAAATTATTTAAATAAACATCTAGCAGTTGAGTAAATAATTGCGGGCGATGCTGCGGCACCTGCTAGTACAATAATAACTTAATGAACATTGAATTTGAACGTACTTTGGAGCTTAATAATTACATTCGCTAAATGTATGTTATATGTATGTTATAAACACATATGCATGACCGTCCGGAAGGGGGGAGGGGCAGGGTAGGGCAGTTGCCTCCCCTCCACGGAAATTTTGTTTACATATAAATGTCTAAACTAAATGACCATAAGCATGTGAAGAGAGGCTTAAATTTCCACATTCTGTAATTGGAGTTGTTTGGACAAAAACGAGTTGAACACAGCTGTAGGAATAATTACTTCCACTAAACTTAAAATCATTTCTGGCCAACATTTTACTGTAATGAAGGTAAGGCAACGGAAGTATCGCATTTTATATGAATATTTAGTACCTGTGAAATTGTAAAGGGCAGAAAAAGTAGATAGGATTTTTTCTTTGTATCTATAGTCATAGGTCCAGCTACAGTAAATCAAGGTTGTAGATGATGATGATGATGATAATACTAGTAATAAAGTGCCTGTAGTGCTAGTAGTATAGTGATGGTGGTGGTGGCAGCAATTTGTTCATTTGCCTCCCCTTGACAAAATTTCTGCGGACGCCCATGTTTATGCCTGATGTTTCTTGAGAATAGTCGTTAAAGGTTTGGTGAATGTATGGCTTATCGAATTTAACATTTTGAGCTCGAGCTGCTATTGGAAAAAAAATATTGGACATTTGAAACAGTATGTAAACAACATTTTCCACCCTTTCCTCACTGTGGAGTTTATTTTATCCGAAATCTGTTCAAATAATTGGCAAATTTTACATGTCGAATTAAAAGCTAAGTATAAAATTCAGCTTTATAATTGCGCACTTAAAGGAAGACAGAAGTGTTGATTTAACCATTTTGACCAAAAATGCTATTTTTGAATTTTAGTGTCAAAGGATCAAGCGTAGCTTAAAGTATGGTTGTGCAAAATTTTATGCCGTTTGGGCTCATGGAACCAGTTGACACCAGTTCTGTGAATGCAAACTTTAATCGCCAGTTATCTCAGTTTCAAAGTATGTTTATTTTGCCATATTCAAAATCTATCTTCTCCCTGTAAATTGAGATACAGCTATGCATTTTTCACAATGTGTGAGTAGTATGGGTCAAGCTATGTATCCAAAATGGCGGCCAACCGACGCCGCCCCCGACGCCGCCCCCGGTGTAGAGTCACGTATAGGTGAAACGTGACGATTCGAAAAAGCGAAAGGCGCCCGTTCGTCCTGTGCTAATGCCCACCCGCCCCCAAGCCCCCGTAAAGAGCTATGCCCCAAAACAAAACCGACGCCGCCCCCGACGCCGCCCCCCAAACCCCCGTACTAAGGTCCTATATAACATGATGGGATTCGTTTCGAACAAAGCAGACGTGGGCAATAAGCCCGTGCTACCCCAACCCCAATCTGACCCACTTCGAAAACCGACGCCTGCCCCCCCAGAGGGCTGGTTACAACCCCCCACCAGATACGAGGCCTGGGGCAGAGGTTATAATGCAAATGCCATCTAACACGTTCCTATGTTATTCATATCCTTTAGTTACAACCCAATGATAACATATGTATTGTCCTTCGTTTATACCCTTAGGCCCTATGGCTAAATAGTGTAATATTGCGCAAGGGCACATGAATACCATTACCTAGTTATGGAAAGACCCTTAGGCCCTATGGCTAAATAGTGTAATATTGCGCAAGGGCACATGAATACCATTACCTAGTTATGGAAAGATAAAATAGGTTTATACTTACATAACCAATTCTTCTTCCTTTCAGCATCCTTTCTTCTTCTTCCAGATGAACACTGTTACTATTACTATCAACTAAGTGAAAATGACCATGTAAGGAATAGGAAATGGTTAAGGTTATAGTTTCATTTCAGAACGTCACAACCCTATTCTGTATAATAAGGTTGTCACGTTCCTATGAAATAATGTGTATATACAAATGGCTTCACAGTAATAGAGCTGGATGATTTATTTCATCGGTAACCATGTCTAATAAAGACAGAATATCACAACTTGCAGGAACACTTTGTTTGTTGTTTATATAGTTAAACACTTCGCTTTGCATGAGAACATATTTAGTCATAATGTCATTGATTATGTTAGAATTCATCACAAGGAACGTAATGTCAGTATTACGTAAAACAATGCGAGCACTATCGTATTGCATCATACAATCTTTCAAGTCTTTACATGTCTGTAATTTGAAAGAGTCTTCTTTAAACAGATAAGGTTTAGAATAACACATATTTTCACACATTTTAGGTAAATGTAACAAGAACGAAGACAGTAGGTATGGCGACAAAATAACACAAGCACCGTTTGAAGTTCCAATCTCGGCACACCCAATATAATCCATAAAGGAGTAGAATCCAAAACTGATGTACCTGTCCTTTCTGCCGTTGAGGAAATAGGTCCTGCGTGCTAATACCAAAGGAGCAACTCTCGTTGTTGGTGTCACAGCTTCCTTCACCACCACCACCTTGTCGACCTTTTTCTGTTTCTTTACAGAGCCTGATGGAACCTGAAACAACAAACAAACAATACTCGTAAGAAATCTATTTTCATACAGAGTTTAATGATGAAACCTGAAACAAACAACACGTGTAAGAAATCTAGAGTAAAGAATATATAATACATACCTTTTTACATTTGGTCTTGCTCTTGCTCATCTCTGACGAAGACATCTCGAATGGATCTAGGATGAAGAGAACCTCTCGTTCCAGACACTGCAGCGAAACTGAGCTAGTTCAAGGTAATCGGGCTGCTTTCATTCTGAAATCAATAAGTACAGGTTGTAACATGTGTGTAAACAACTTTCTAATCTGGAAATAAAACCCTGTTGTTGTTGTGTTAAATACTTACATTGCATATCACCTGGAAAACATCTCTGGCCTCCTCCTTTCCTCGTCCCACACAGAGATCCAAGGACATAGTGGAAGATGCGGACGATCTCTATGTCAGGTGATGTAGTAAACATGTTTACAAACTCTTGCATCATCCAGCCTTCATTCATAAAGTATGTGAACAAGCAGACATAATGTCCACATACATCGGTTGTCAGTCCTTGTAATCTTCGAGTGTTGTATAGCCATTGAATTGAGTTTTGATTTATAAATTTAGATATCCCAGGAATGATGGGTGGTAGTCCATAAGAATCAAAGTAGTAGGCAAAATTTTGATTTTTGAAAAACACGGCAACCCAATGAGAACCAGGTGACGAATGAGGATCAAAGTTAATGATATATATCTTAGGTTTATGCGTTACAACACTAGGTAACATATCGCTAGGGTAAACCCCATCGAATGTTTGTACATGACGTAATGCATGGGTTATTTGATTACTGTTCATGATTCTAAAAGTCCGTAATTACCTTTCTATCTTTAGTGATTTCTATACAATTATCGTATTCTGAGTAGAGGATACAAGTGATGGCTTGATCTAAAGCCTTATCGAACTTTGCTTCTAATCTAATGTTCCCGCTAGAGGGCAAGCTTCTATGACCATGCGATGCAGAAACATCAGGCGTAAGATCATACATCAGTGTAAAATACCCATTTATATACATGTCGTGAGTGATTAGCATCCCGCTATTGCTATGATGGATCCCCGAACCTTTAAAAAGTGTATCGTAAGCTAGAGTAGTAGTCTTTTCATGATCTGTGGAAATGTGTAACCCCTCCGATGGAACCTGTTGACCGTTGACATACAAAGCAAAAGAACTCAAAGCAAAATGTCGAAACTCGTAGGGATTGGACTCCACTGTGCCGGAGAAAGAAGAATTTTTCACCATCGAGAATAGAAGACGCTTAGGTAGAGTACCAATGTATGCGTTATCTATAGAAATAGAACTAGCGCCTGAACTAAACGTAAAGGTTTTCAAATCCACTCTTGTGATAGGGTAGTGAGCATTATGACCTTTCTCCAGAGTTTTAATGTGTGCTAGCAGAATGGTAGGCGAAGCTGTAATCTTCCTTACGTACAGACCTGCATCGAGAAATTTAAAGAAGACTTTAGAATTGTCGTTTTCACCCAAGAGATAAAACTCTCTCTTTGCTTTGGTAAGTCTTATATGCATGTTTACACCAGGTAGTAAAAGTTTAGACAGATTGAAAATATCACCGTGTAGTTTACCTATCATTACCAGTACTTTAGAATTCTTGGACTTGTTGTATCTTTCGGTCCAACCGTCATTCTTAACATTGGCCCCTAACGTTCCGTTTAAAGCCACCAATTCTTTAGGTTCTGTCAAACCTTCGATAGCTTTATCGGCATACCAGAAACCGTTTGTCAGATGAGTTTTAGAAGCATCCTCACCGTATGCAAACAATGTTTCGAGGTAAGACCTGTAATTGTACAAGTCCTCCGAAGGGGTGATTGATGTCCCGTTCAAGGAAACGCTGAGATGACTGAAAAGCGAATGAAGCAAGTTGTTTATTCCTGTAACCTTATCGCCTTCACCTATATCTGCCCCGTCGCTTTTAACGAATTTTCCCTGCACCATGAGTTGTACGTTTAAATCTGTATAGTGTTCGCTGTCTGCAGCAACTACGAATTCGAGAACGCTCTGTTCCACGGGAGTAATAGCTTTGCATAATGTAGTAACATTTCCCACCACCGCTGTCTGAATAGGGCTCCTCTCGAAAAGGTCAAACTCTGACTTTGTCACGGCAAACATCTTTACTCGACTGACTACTTTCTCCTCTTTACATCGTTAAATATATCTCGCATCTTAGGAGACGGCCTCTTTCTCTTTCTACCCCTACCCTTCATTTTATTCACGAGTCTCTGAGTTGATTCGTTTACTCTATTAGCAATAATATCTTTTACCTTATCACCTTCCTTTCTACTAGCTATATCGGTTAAAATATTTGCTCCTGCCGAAAGAGTTTCACGACCTACCGCTTTAGCACCCGAAAAGAGAATGGGTTTTATCATTCTAAACAATCCTCCCAAGAAACTACCTATTCCTCCACCGTGTTGAACATAAGGGCTGCCTGTGTAGAAAGGACCCAAGTTGCCTAGCCGCCCACCCGACTGATTTACGTAGTATGTCGTAAGGTGGTCCATAGCAAACTAATCCGTAAAACCGTCTACCTTCTCTTTTTAAAATGTAAAACAAGCATAGTAGGCTTAGTGCTAGTCGTTATGTTAGCTAATCTTCCTAGTTTAGTTGTGAGTTCTATACTTATCACCTGAAATTCGGATGATTCTACAGGAACATAATAAACTACGGGAAAGACATGAGTTGATGTACTTAAAGGAAACTGAATAATCCTAAAACATTTCACGTACGCATCTCCTACAAGTTGCGGTTTTATTATATTACAGTATATAAAAACAAGTTCCTTCCTACTTGTATTTGATTTCAAAGGTGTTGTTTCTGTTGCTTTGGTTTCCGTATATACCGTTTCCGATACAGTCCCCTGAGAGTAACTAATTTCGCACAAGCCCACATCCCATTGATTCCTCTCTAGCTTTATGCTCTGTGCCAACTGCACCTGGAAACTAGCAAGAGTGTTACTAGGATAAGATTTGTACGATGCATCGCTCAAGAGAGTAACGTAAAAACCTTCATCCATTACGCTAAATCCTTAGCTTTAACCCAGGAATCAAACTCTGGACCGTAACCTCTCCAGCGAACGAGATGTTCGCTACTGCCCTTTACTTTACGAGTGCGTAGAATTTTATCTATTTTGTAAACAGTGTCTTTGCTTATAGTTACAGGTGTGAGCTCGTAACTGTAAAACTGACCGTAAATAGGCGTGTTCTTGAGATCTTCCAGTTCGTATACGGGTTGAGGAGAATGCTTAATGACCTTGACGATTCTGAATATTTCTGTAGAATAGTTTTGCTCGAAACCTTTAGCGAATTTCATTTTCTCTCTACCTATTCTTACCGTTTGCCCTACCGAAAACTTTACAGGTCTCGGTTTCACACGAATCTGTTTCCTTGCCATACGTCGCCATATTTCCAAAACATCTTGATCGCTAACCATACTTGGGGCCATTCCTGTTGTATTGTGTATGCTATCGTTGTAACCCTTCACAAACTTATCCAACACCTCGAGATACCTGTAACTGTTCTTGAAAGTAAAATATTTGTACATTTTAGTTTTTAGAGTCCTATTAAACCTTTCCACGACGGAACATTTAACATCCGGGTTCCTACACACTTGAAACTCGATTTCCTCTTTCCTTAACAAGTCTTGAAAAGATTTGTTTAGAAATTCTTTACCCCTATCGGTTCGCACAGCAACAGGATTCCTATCGGACTTCTCCAACACCTTTTTGAATCCCTCTGTCACATCGTTACCTCTTTTAGATTTTAAAGGTACAACCCATACGTATTTGGAAAACACATCTATAGCAACAAGTAAATATCTTGCGTTATCATTATGTTTTGCAATGCTTTGCACGTCGGCTAGATCAAGTTCAAACACGTCGTAAAGGTTATTTACAGAATACGGATTCCTAGGAAACTTTCTCCTAATGGGTTTATGTAACGAGTAAACATCTTGCTCAATTAGCCATTGCTCGATATGTTTATCTGTAATGGTACACGCTTGTGAAAGTTTAGCAATAGTGGAAAAACCCGTAGATGCCTCAGGCTCGTAATACAACTTGTGTAATGTTTCCTTCATCATCTCCGTTGTTTATAGGTACTCCACCTAAGCTCTCTCGATGGAAATAATTTAGTAATGATTTGTTTGTATTTAACTGTTCTAGCGGTTTTATTATCGATGCTATCATGTCCTTCGGTCCTAGTTAAAATGTCTTTGTACGTGTCGAGGTCTTCCTGCGTAACAAGCTTCATATCAACCTTCTTCCTAGTAAGCAACTCCCATAAACCTGCACTCGCATCGTATTTTATACCTTTAACGATCAAACTATTATTTAACAATTGAACTTTAGAATTACCAATCATGTACTCTCCTGTCTCCTTACTTTTATAGATTCCAAACTGTGAGTCTACAATCTTTGGCGATGTTACATAAGCCGATAAATATTTACCTGCTACATCACCTATAACGTTACGTTTAGCTTCGTCATCGGAGATAGGTTTATTCTCGGGTGATAAATCTCTAACTCTTTTCCTCGATTCAGCTACTTCCTGTTCAAGTATTCTGTTCTGTTTCCTCTTAACTATAGGATCCTCACTCTCGCGTATTTTAGCCAACTCTTTGAACGGATCCGTAACATCAACTGCCGGGTTTGAACCTTCTACACAACGTTTTAAACGCTTGTACTCTTTAGCACTAACCAGAAACATTTTCTGTAACATTATGTTAATGATCCCAAGACGGATAACACGGAGGACAAGAGAGGAATTAAGAATCCTCCTTTCTGTACCAAAGTTTTTCTTTTCCTTGACAAGGATACGTTCCTATCTACAAGATGTCTTAAGGAATGTTTATGTTTAAACAGTTTACGTTTAGAACACGTAGATAATTTACACTGACCGTTCAAAACATTAAGAACACATTCTATAATAGCAAGTATCAGATCTTTGTTTGCACTCTTTAGAATAACGTTTCGTACCTTGGGAGTTGCCTTTTTAAGAACCTGTAACATATGGTAATTGGATTTTATCCTTTTCATCCTTTACAGGGACGTAAACCTTTGTAACTTCCGAGGGAAATATTTTAGTTCTAAATCTAAGTAAATCGTTGGTTCGTTGACAAAAGTCTATCAGTAAATACCCGTGAGGTTTCTTTGTTGCGTCTAGGAAAGCTCTATAGAAAGACCTCCAATCTTCGGGATACACCTGTCTTGCTAGAAAAGTAATTTGATTTTTATCTCTCAGGTTTCTAAACAACACCATATACTTTGTGTTCAAAGAGATGTCTCTGCTGTGAGCAGACTGGTGAAACAGGTTTTGCGTTATGAGAATAACCGAAATGTTTCTATGATGGCAGCCTTTTGTAAATAACGAACTCACTTCTGTCGAATAAGCTTTGTCTAGCAAATCGTCTAAAATAACGAGTCTTGGTTTAGTGCATTGTTCTTGTTTAAAGTCAGGAAGACCTTCGTGGTACGTCACGTTAGTATTGAATTTTGTCTGGGGAGGCACAGCGTTACTTTCACTAAAACACCACAGAATACTTTCGTACTTAGTCACGTTACACAATTGTTGCAAATTATTAATAAGCTTAACACAGAATGTTGTTTTCCCTGAAAAAGATGGCCCTGAAACTATCAAAGAGAAAGGGTGGTCAAATTGAATTACAACCATAACAATATTTAATCATAGGTGAAGGTCCATCCAAGCAATAGCTATACACTCCAAAGACGAGGACGAGTCCATACTGAGCCGGTGTTGTCGTCCCTTCCCTATTTATACCCGAAGGGCATGGAATCATACCCTCCGCCGACTCTGCGTCTTTTTCGAAAACAGAGTCGGTATGTCTTATCCTCGGGTTCAGAGATGATCTGTGGGCCGGGCTTTCTCTTAATTTTCTTCTCCGTTCTCACAGAGATAGTCGCTGTAGGATCACCATTTAAAACCATGGTTTTAATGGCGTCGAAGTTGACATCCTTCAACGTTTTATAATTAAGAGTGATACCTCTGACTTTACATACAGAGGTGGATGCAGTGTCATTACTAGGAACAGTAACTTTAAACCCATAGTTTTTAGGACCCCCGCTAGCAAATTCTGAAATGTAAGCGTCCTCCCCATAGTCTATCAATTCACTAGTCATATCGCCTAAATAATCGCCTAAGGGAACGGTGTACCTTTTAGCGTCATCATCTGTCTGTGTGTATATTACGCTGTCCGTGTCGCAGTACAAGGCTCTATGTTGCAGATTGTCGAGGTAGCCATAAAGGGCCATTCTACCACCCGTTGTTACATAGGCACCGTGAACGACACTAGTATGAGGAAGAGAGACCTGTTCTTCATCTATAGCGATCCAATTAACCCACACGACTTCATCGTTAGCAAAAAGCAGTCTTTGAATTTCTATTCCCGGTGTCGTGAGGAACCTGTACAGCTCTTTTGGTTCTTTAATAAGCTTTGTTTTGCTCCTGTTTGGATCTTCAATGAGCTTACCCCAGAAAGAATTCAAACAAAGCTTGCTTAAGGTTCTTTTACCAGCGTTCTTAACGATTTGTTGGGGGTCTAGCTTTACACCTTCGTGTTTATAAAACAAATCGATATATTCCTGCTTCTGGGCCTCGGTTTTCACCCAAGCAGGGTATCCGCTGGATTCCGTCTTAATCTTCAAAAATAGATTGATATAATCTACGAATAACCCTCCATCATGGGTTTCACGCGAGTACTGCGTAACACCGTACTCTAGAAATTCGTGGATTTCAATCACTCTATATCCTTTTGCTACAGCTAATCTCACTTCGTCCACAACCCATGTACCGGTGAGAACTCTCTCTTCCTCTTTCGCATGCTTGCAGCTACCTTGTTCCATAGTCATAACACAGGTGCGGCAAAGGGGAAACAAGAGCCTACCATTCCACCTGAAAGGCAAAACGGGATGGTAGAGCCCTTGCGGTGGCAGGACAGTACATTTTACGAGGCCCTCTTTCTTCAACATGCCAGCCGTATCTGTACACTGGTCACTAACGTGAACAGTGGGGTGACCTACAGGAAACTTGTTATATTTACATACGGATGGGTATAAAGACATGATGTCGCTGTACAGGATTTTTTCGTTTTTCGTCACATCCGCCTTATGGTAAAGACGCATGGCTTCGGTACGTCCTCCGTAGACAGAGTCCCTAAGGACCAACGGGGCATCTCCGATCAAAGGATCGTCTCTGAGTGCGGGGATGCGTTCGAGAACAACGTCGAACTTGCATTCCCACATCACGTGGACGGTATAACCCTTTGATCGGATCATGTTCAATCGGCCCATGGTGTTTTCGTACCTCTCGGCAAGGGATTCTAAAGAATCCATCACGGGTACGTCTCTGTTTGGCTGACAGAGACAGCCGTGAAAATAGCAGCCGAGAAACTCGAAAACCTCACCTGTTTCTTCGCAGAAACCGTCCACCTTCCATTGGGGAAGTTCGGGAAGCCGTACCTCGCGTCCGTTACCTGCATGACGTATGACGACGTTCCTCTCCCGGGCTTCGTGGATAAGCCACATCAACGATTTACGGGAATGCCTGTCTGCTTTTCTATAGCCGCAGGAGGGAGCAATGCCAATGGTCTGAGGCTGAAGAAACATCAATCTAAAGATTCTATTACAGGCCGATGCAATAGTGATTGCCTCAAGGAAAATCTCAATGTTGGCAATCTGTTTGAAAAGGGATTTAAAGAGAGTGCAGGCTTCTCTCAACACCGTAACATCGGCCTGGCAATACCTCTCGAGCTCTACACGTGTATTGAAAGGAAGATCCTTAACGGTCTCGTACCATGTCATAAATGCCTCTCTGTCTTTCACAGACATGGTATCGGGCCCGTAAAGCTCTCGTTCGGGATGACGGGGATAGACCTTGTCCAAGTTCTCGGCCGTGTTATGAAGATGAGGAAAATACCCCTTAACGGCATCTTTGAGATCAAAGGTCTTGGGGAAACTACGCAGAGGCAGCGGAATGAAGTTCAAGCTGTCTAGAAAGACGAGATGCTCGAGCTTCATGCAAAGAATCTTGCACCCAGACATAACCAAGTCGGGAACCCACCTTTGCCTAATGGCGTACTCTAGAATGAATTGTAGGTCGAACGCTCTTGCATTATGTGCAATGACGATAATCTTATCGAAAGGTCTGTCCACTCTCAGATAGTCCATGAAACCCCGGACGGGATCTCCCCAGAAGGAATGACTGCGTTTTCCGCATCTTGCACACTCTTCGTCCTTGGACGTCTCACAGAGAGAGCAAGACTGTTGTGCACAAATCAGATTAGGGACGTGTAGAAAGGTATTGTCTTTAATACGTGTATCTTGTGTTGTCTCCGCATCGTACTGGACATACATCACCCTGTTTGAACTCCTAGTCTCTTTCAGAGGCGCCATGTAACAATCGTGCCCTGTCTCTGCTTGAAAACTCTTACACGTATTACAATAAATTTTGAAACATTCATGTTTCCGCTGAAATGTTTTAAACTTTCCACAGTTTAAACATTTCTGCTGAGCCATGCATACAGTGCGCCCTTGAATCTTGGTGCGCTTATGATTATCGAAACATGCCTGCCCGCGAAAATATCTATGACAGACATCGCAAATCACCAAGTCCTTGGTAGGGTCACAAGGAGGTACCGATCTACAGCAAAAGCAGACGTAATGACAGGAATGTTGCGCTCCTCTTACAAAACCATTATGACACCCTGGACAAATGAAACGCTTAGCCATTGCACCGGTCAGGTTTATTATGGTATGGTAATGTAAGGTGTCGGGATCGTATAGTAAATAAATTATTTGTTTGCCTACATTACCACCGTCGTAAATAGTAGAGTCAAGATTTAAACCGCTATACACAATTAGTCTATATGAATCCTTAAGATAGGCCTGAATCTTCTCCAGCTCAGGGATACCTCCCCCTTGCGAGAGATCGACACCCGAATCTCGGATCAACTTATCCACTTCTGCTTTAAGTTTTTTGCTTGTCATGTTGTGAATGATATATGATCTATAAATTTTACGTTCACCAAATCTAGCAATAGCGATTACTACAGCATATGCTAAACAGTTCACGATTGCTTTCACGAAGACTACGCTTCTCTTCAAATGAGCAAGTACGCCAATCGTACGCCCCTTCGTGGGTATACCCCTATCTCGCCCGTTTCCGTTTGGCATATGGACAATGTCCACAACCAGACGCAAACGGTCGGTGGCATTAAAGCGGGCGTTCGATTGGCATACTTTCTGGACGACACTGCTAATGACTTCCAGACTGACTTGGTCTTTACGCCTGTACGAGAGACCTATGGGCTTATCCATTTCGTTTTCCTGGTTGGAAATAGAAATGCCAACCATATCATGGTCTCTCGCTTCTACCAAAGCATGGTCTATTGCCTGTTTAAGGGAACGTTCAAATGGGTTGGGTCCTGCATTAGCACCTGGTTCTTTGAGCTGTATGACTAGCTGCAGACCAACGGCATTAAATCGCTTATAGTCTTTACGACTACTTTCAAGGATTGAAAACAAGGTAGGGACATTTCCCGTAGCGTTTTCGCCAGTATTACGTGACGTCGACGCTACAGGTACATGTTCCTCCTCGTTTTCATCCAATACATCTAATTCATTGGCTGAAGCTAGTTCATCATCATCGGATTCGGCTACGTCAGAATCAGACAACGTGACAGTTTCTATAATGGTATCCGATTCCGAACTTGACACTGTGTAAATCTCAGGTTCGGAGTCGCTTATCGTAATAGTGTCCATCTCGTTTTCTGATTCCGATGAGATAGTATACACAGGGGCAGACATTTCTATTTTCAAATCTTTTACAACACTACAAATATTGAATCTGTAAAATAAGAAACAAAGTAGAAATAATCGTGTATGTTACAGTGTAATATATGCTAATTAAAAAACACACACTATCACTCACCTTATCTGTAGAATGCGGTATGCAAGACTGTGAAGAGAAAGCAAGGTGGATCTATTTATAGTAGATGTTGAAATGATTTTTTTTTTTAAAGGTATGTAACGTATTTGTGCTGTGTTTGTCTTACTTGTTTACCTACTTAACGATATCTCAAGGTCTTTGTTACATCATCCTAATGGAAAAAACCCAGATACCAAACCTACGTCATAGTTTTGCTCGGAGAGAGTTTTGTTATTGTATTTAGCTGTGTTCGTCTTACTTGTTTACACACTTAACGATATCTCAAGGTCTTTGTTACATCATCCTAATGGGAAAAACCCCTATACCTAAACTATGTCATAGTGTTGCTATAGGCTTAGTTGTTTACTTACTTAACGATATCTCAAGGTCTTTGTTACATCATCCTAATGGAAAAAACCCAGATACCAAACCTACGTCATAGTGTTGCTCGGAGAGTTATGTATAAAAGGACAGTATTTTACAGGGTTATGTTAATTGTGTAAGAGTTTCAACAGTTGTTCAGTCGCCTACCTTCATCTGCTTTAAAACCCTTATAAGGTAAGACTACATCTAATGTATTTTATTTCATAATCTTTACGGCTTTGTGTGGTACCTTTATTATTATTATTAAAGTAGTTAATCAGCCTCGTTCTTGTTTTTTACAGATGACTAGTCTAGTTGAGAAGTTTACTTCGGCATCGTCCTTGCCTAGGTGTGTAGGTATTTCTGAGCTTGTACAGAACGTCCCTTACAATCTTTTATATGGAGTTATAAAGGAAACGAAATATGGACGGTGTGTGTTGTTACATATTCGAAACTGTGAGAGTATGGATCTGTTATCGGTATTCCTACCCAGAAAGTATACAGATGTGTTTGGGGATAAAGACATCAGTGGAATAAACAGTGGTGAAACTACCGTTAATCTAATTTATAAAGGGACTTTCCCTAACTCTAAGACATATAACCTATCATTGGTTAATGCATAGTTACCTGTTTCTACATCAAATGTTTATTAGGTAATATACTCAAGTGAATGTGTTGATGTAAGGTTCAGTTATTTCATACGCTAATACACTGCTTATTTTATATATATATATATATATATATATATTTAGGAGTACACTGTAATGAATATATTGAAGGTATGATTCCTGGACCTATAACTATAGGTAATTAATTAATTCTATATTGTTTTGCTTTCATCAGGGACTGTTGCATAGTAGATTTGCAAGGATATTATGAACAGAGTACAAACAGCTTCATATTGAAGGAATATGCTTCACTTGATCTTACTACTACTGCTATCTCTCGTGTGCTTCATCTGATATTCAAACCTCCTACAGACTGTGTTGTGGACAATGGTATTAAACATTTTCTTGAACAATATTATCATGGACTGCACTACGAGTTAGGTGTAGAGAAATACGATAATATGCCAAGTATAATACAAAGTGATTTGGGTAACTGTATGTTTGTATTTGTAAAGGGCATTGAAAAAATGCGTTTTTTAAAGACTATAGTTTCAGATGATGTACAAATCATAGATCTTATGAACTACGAATGTCCAAACTTAAAATATCTACCTAAACCTAACATAGGTTGTAACTATCATAGTTTTCCAGAGGGAATGTGTTCATATAAGAATGTATTGGCTTTACAAACATGGCTGATGAAGGACGACATCATGTTTAGCTTTTATGCATAAGGGATAGTGTTTCGATATGTTTTAGAAACACTTGTGCTAAAAACAGAATAATTGTCAAATATCTGTATATTAATAATAATAAAAAAGGGATTTAATTTGTATCGTATTGTTATTTATTTATTGTATTCCCTTTTACTTAGTCCTACTCATATTATTTATGTTCACAATATTAGTTATGTAATGTTTTAATTTATTATTATTACTGACGTAAAGAGACAATTAATCTATATTCCAGATAAATCATAGTTATATATATATATATATATGGTATCTATATTATATATATATATATATATATATATATATATACCTATTACCAAGTGTTCCCTATTATAGACATGGAGGCATTGAAAGGTTCCATAAGGGTGAGGCTCCCAGATTCTAGACATTCGGCACATATAGCTGTTAATGTTGTTGTCAACCATACACATATTTTATGAGCTAATAGAGCATGGAGGCATTGACGGTTCCATGAGGTTGAGGTTCCTAGGTTCTAGACATTCGGCACATAAAACTGTTAATGTTGTCAGGCATACGCATATTAAGAGCTATTAGACTTCTAAATAAACCCTTCCTACCCCCATATAAGTAAGGTTTGTGATATATATATATATATATATATATATGATATGTTATGTTGTTACCTTTCTGTAATATTGTAATTGCTGAAGACGGCATTAAACGTTATAGAACTGTGCTATATCCTAAAGGCAAAGGGTGAAATACTTACATTCAACAAGTTACATAGTCAGCCTTTTCGCTAAGACATAGATGTAAACTATTACCTATTTATTCTCAGTAAACATGGCTACATAGTGAACATAGGCTTGATACACACGCACACGCAGATATTGTCCCGGGTAAAAATCATTTTCTTTCCGGGACTGTGCATTGTTTCAAACTAAGGTCATTTCGTTTCTATGGTACATGCATTGATTCCTTGAATGAAGACACAACCCTTACGGAATATTGTATTAGGAACTCCCTAATAATAGGTCTATTGGTAGGCCTCCTTACATAGTAGTAAATGTGTAATGTCATGATTTATTATTATTAGACGTTGCTATTATTATGGTATCTGAAACAGTCATCTCCTACGTTTGCAGAATATTATATTTATTTATTAAAGTCACCTTAAATCCATACTCTTAGTAAAAACACAGATATAAACCTAGGCTTCACATATTATATAGGCCTAATAGTAGTCCCTCATTACATTGATATGTCTAGATTTCGTTCAATAACATCGTATAGTATTACATTCTTTCATTACGTTAATACAACACCTATTTCAAATTGCAGTGAATACTCTATAACTGTTATGTTATGCACAGATTGATAAGTAGTTGAGAAATAATCGTTACTTACCTTGGATCAGCAGATCGGTCTTCTTCACAACACAATTCACACAAACTGAATGGTTTAATTATCATTTGATGAACAGAGTATTTATAGTGGAACCACCTGGATATATTGTAAACACCAGCATTCTTTAACCTCAGTCATTCACTCTCTCTCTAGATGTTATCAGTATGGAATGTTTTTATGTTTTTGTTGATAGTAGCATAGTTTTGTAGATTGATATCTGTATTAACATCTAAGTTGTTATTCAACAGAGTTGTTATTGTGTTTATCATAATTTCACTGTCCGGGTATTGCACAGTACTATTTCTGCAATATGCTAATACACACACCATCCTATAAGATTTATTCCCATGGTTATTACAACGTATTTGAGTTACCTGATATTAGTATCTTATGTAAGGCCCTATGAATTCTAATTAATACACTAGGCCTATATGTTATCATTGGGTTGTACCTAAAGGATATGAATAACATAGGAACGTGTTAGATGGCATGTGCATTATAACCTCTGCCCCAGGCCTCGTATCTGGTGGGGGGTTGTAACCAGCCCTCTGGGGGGCAGGCGTCGGTTTTCGAAGTGGGTCAGATTGGGGTTGGGGTAGCACGGGCTTATTGCCCACGTCTGCTTTGTTCGAAACGAATCCCATCATGTTATATAGGACCTTAGTACGGGGGTTTGGGGGGCGGCGTCGGGGGCGGCGTCGGTTTTGTTTTGGGGCATAGCTCTTTACGGGGGCTTGGGGGCGGGTGGGCATTAGCACAGGACGAACGGGCGCCTTTCGCTTTTTCGAATCGTCACGTTTCACCTATACGTGACTCTACACCGGGGGCGGCGTCGGGGGCGGCGTCGGTTGGCCGCCATTTTGGATACATAGCTTGACCCATACTACTTGTGTGTAATAAAATAATAATAAGATTTTCTATATAAGCTTTTGCCTTTAAAAAGATTAATATCATACACAGTATTTTAACTTTTCATTTCTATGGACAAAATACTTATAAAAAGTATAAAAGAATATATACTTCCTTCAGTAAATATGTAAAAATCCCAAATAAAAGATTTAGGTTCATATTTTAATATATATTGTAGGAGATAGTTTCAGATTTTAATTTAAACTTATTTAAATGTGCAAAATGTTAAGTTTCTAGCACAAATAGTCTCAACACTTCAGTAATCTCTTAATGTCTGCCGTAGAAAATTGAAAAAGATAACTGTTTTGTCAATATTCCTTTGTCGGAGGTCACCCATAGCTTGGTCAAATCTTTATTTACAAGCTCTCAATGATTTTTGGAACATAAGAGATAACGACAACACATTGTTGATTGTAAACTATCTTGTAAGTTGATATGATTAATTTCTACCCATATCGATGCACCTGATAAATTGCCCATTGATGAACACAAACAGAAACGTCTAGTGCATAGCCTATCTGACATTAAAATTACTTATTTTTATTGCACAAGACACAACACACTGTTCATGCAATTTATATATATATATATATATATATATATATATATATATATATATATATTGTGATAGTTCCTGTAAGGTTAAAGAAACGCTCAAATCGAATATTCCATACATTCAGACATGATTTCCATTCGCACACTTAGAAAATAGGCTAATGTTTTTATAAATAAAGTTCTGGCATATTCCACCATAAGAAACAGTAATCACCTTTTATACTCGGCATTAAAACTAGAAAACAATTAAAATTTATATTCTGAAAAATCAAAAGCAGTACGATTTGTCATTGCCAAACAGAAAACAAACCAACTATTGCGAAGTTCCATGCTTAGAATACGGTTGATATTAAAACAGTGGCGGACGCAGAAATTTTTTTCGGGGGGGGATTTGAATAGGTAGAAAGAATACTTTAAAAAATTTAATCAACTTACATATGCAATTAGTTTATAAAACTGGCCATTTAGAGTACTTTTTTCAAATTTCGGGGGGGGATGTAACCCCCCTATCCCCCCCCTGCGTCCGCCACTGTATTAAAATGCTTATGTTTGCACTTGTCATGAATCATGTAATAATTTTATAGCCTGACCTTCTACTAGAGCTTGTTTTGATATATTCTGTTCTCCAGTGCATTCAACTTTAAATAAAACTACATTATGCATACCATTAAATAACAGGAAACTTATTAAGACATAATCTTAAAAATCTTATTAAGACATACAAGCAAATGCAGATTTGTGTATTTTCTTGGCATTTAGTTCCATTTCTCCTTTACAATAGTAAATATCATTTTATCGTTTTCATAGGGTTTCGATCAAGAGGCCATCAACATCCACTCAATAGTCATGACTGCATTGTATGCCTCGCAAATCGTTATCAACAGTTGGGGACAAACTGCACGAAGAACGTATTCGAGATAATGCTTTCTCGGCGTCTTTCAATCAGTCACATTATATCACGCTAGTGATTAGTTTTAGTTAGGTTAGTGGTTAACGGTTATCGGATCCTTATGAATGGGGCTATACGGAGGGCTGTTGTACCACTGCAATGAAGTATGATGGCTGATGAGTTGTCTTTGTAACTTTACGCATGCCTGACTTTTGCGCACGCACGACTTTACCCACACCTGACTTTGCACACGCCTGACTTGCGCACGCGTGACTTTTGCACACGCTTGATTTTGCGCACGTACATTCTAATTGGGGTCTTAATGTAATCGCGGACAATGTTATCAATCGGTAATGTTATCACTTTTATTAAGTCCCTTACGGATTAATACTCATACAATGAAAAAATGCCGTTTATTGTGATAAAAGATTCGGTTTATGTTATCACATTCTCCTTTCTTCGGCTTTTTTTTTCAAGTACTTTATGTCATTCAGAATTTAGTTTTAAGAGTTTCGTTTCGAACTCAACTGTATTGTTTTGTACTGGAGGTAGCAATTCTGTTTCCAGCTCACAGGATGACCAGTTCGAGGGGGTGGCATTATCTAACTTTCTCTTTTAAACCCCCTCCCCCCAAAAAAACTGTCTCACCCCACAGTTAAGCTGCAACTTTTGAACTATGAAGATAACAGTGTTGATATGCAGTGATGGCTAGTGTAAACTGAAAAGGCTTTAATATAAAGGCGCTAGATGTTTGGCTACGCGGTGTTCACCACAGATCAGTATAGACTTTCAAAAATTTTCGTAACTCGTAACTGAGAACGGAGTGTTGGTTAATGGACTCCTAGAGGATAGTAAAACCAATTTAAAACTTAGTTACTGGTTGAAAAAATAGTTGCTTGCAGTCTGTTACTGTATTAGCCTATGAGTGGTTCAATGATTCACAGTTATTATCTTATGTTTGAATAAATAACCTTCTTTCAATTCCTTCGGATACTGTTATCAGTCGGTTAATATTATCTGATTAGTTGCGTCCCGAAGTGATAACTAGGGCTCGGACTTTTAGGTGCTTATAAAAACGAAAATATTTATTTTTTATGTGTTTAAAAAGTCGAAAATATGTTAAAAAATATGAAAATATTTTAATTAACTTATTTAACCAATATTTACAGAAGTAGCCCTACTCATCTAGTAATTCTAGTCAGCAAGTGTAGAACTGTTGCAGTGAACGACAAAAGTAGATCTTAAGTTGTGCATCTTAAAGCTGTGACGATTTTCACGGAACAGAGACTTGTATCTTGAAAATGTACGTTCAACATCTTGCATATTTGTAACACTGACACTCAGATGTTCCATCTGCTCCAAGTTCTCTACACTGCTACCCATTAAAATTTCTGAAATCTTGCGCAAAACCCTTCATTCTTAAGCCCCCTGCACACAGGGACAGTTACTGGCGGCCAGTAACTGGCAGCCAGTACTGGCAGCCAGTGGATGTTCTAGTGGCAGCCAGTAGGCAGTACAAGGGTCAATTATTTAATTATGTATGATTATGATTAATATAGTCGGCCGCGGTGGTCTAGAGGTAGCGTGCCCGCCTCTAGATCCGCAGGGCGCGGGATCAAACCCGGCCGCGGTCGATGGATTTTTCAGGACGTAAAGATCCTGGGCACGGGCAGTCCTCCGGGAGGGACTATAAGCTGGGGGTCCCGTGTCGTAGATTTACGGCACGTAAAAGAACTCCAAGCCTAAATTAGAGCCTCTGGACAAAATTTCTCGGCCCTTTCACGTCCAAGAAATACTTAGTTTCCAGAGGGGGGTTGCGAGGCGATGGGCTTACCACCTGTCCCTCTACCCTCTCTCGGAAAATAAGCATATCAAAATTAGTATAGGTAATGAAACCTCCATTGGAGGCCCCTTCGCCCCACCTGGGGATCATAGGGTACCAGATACCAGATGATTAATATAAACAGTATTTATATTATATTAAAGAATATAGAATATTAGAGAACTTGTATTAATATTGTCAAAGTAGGCAAACTTTTATAAAAATTGTAGACTTGTAAATAGGTTGTGTAATAGGGGTAGAAAACAGAATCGGTTGTAAAATCTTTCGAATAATATTGCAGAAACACAACACATGGGTAGAAAACAGCTAAGATGTGGATTCTTCTGTTATTCAAGCTGCCTAAAAAGTTATTTTGACTTTTAGAGGATTTGTCTGTAAAATCGCGTAAAATTTGTCAAAAAATGTAGTTTTGAGTAGAGATTAAAACAGGTAAAAACAGCTAGGGGTGATTTGATCTAATATTTTGTTGCCTAGAAAATATTCCTCATTCTAGAGTGTACGTTAATATATTTTGAGGAAAATTTGTTAAAGAATGTGTACTTTTATAGGAATTACGCCATATAATAAGGGTAGAAAACAGCTAAGGGATATTTTATACTTTAATATTAATGTGGTACTAATATTAATATTACATTGTGCAGAATTTTGTAAGCTAATAATTTGTATTAATATTGTATTAAAAGTAATATACTTATATTAATATTTTTTTTCCTGTTATATGGGGAAGGTTTTGACATAAATGAACAAAACATAAAATATTCCAACAAATATCTAAATAAAAATAGTGCAGATTTACGAAGTCAGGGAAAAGTTTGATTCTTACATTTTCCCCAGCGGTCAATCTTTCACTATGTGTACAGTAGTAAGTTAATAAAGTTTTATTACCGAGTCCAGGAATAAAATATTTAACGATTTTTACGTTATTGCTGGCATATAATGGAAAAGAGGCTTGCTAATACCTCCGTAAGGTTCTGATAGTGTCTGGCATAATTACCACTCGTAATCCATTCAAGTTATAAAGGATTTATAATAAAATTCAAATATCTCACTAAAAGTAACACACTTGAATCTTTTCTGGACACAAAAATAAAATAAAAATGTCACATAGTCAAATTTGCTTCACCCTCGACATTCCACGATCATCCCAAATCATCCACATAGTTGAAGCGCCCGGAATAATTACCACTCAATTACTTGTAAACTATTCAAAATATAAAGTAGATGCTTAATCTATCTATATTAATAAAAGGAAGTGTCTGTCCTCCGTCTGTCTGCTGTCCGCGATGCCCAGCGAAATCTACTGAACGCAGAGATCTGAAATTTTATACATAGGCGGACTAAAGGGTCAGAATGTGCACCTCGAAGCCGGAATTTTAATTTTCGCTTTCGTTCGTGAGTTATGAGTGAAAAACGGGCAGAAAACGTGTATTTTTTGCGATTTCGAAGCATTAGTTTCAGTAATATATTTCAATGTTAAATCAATTACAGCTGACTTTGGCTATTTTTGTCATCATACCTCATAGCCTACCTTGGAAATAAAAGCATCGCGATCGCTTGATTTTGTCCAACGATTCATTTGTTTAGAGTGTCAAGGCCCGCAGATATATGAAATTTTCAACCTACACGTAAGAAGGATATCAACATAGGCTTAATTATAGTCAAACATTGTTCGATTTGAACGAAACTCACTATACAGGGGTTTCCTGAGCCAAGGAACTGGAACCTGAGGTCGCTTTTTCTACCAGGGGACGCTACCTAATCGTGGAATACACTCCACGTGATTTAGGTGTTAATAAATATAATGATTTAACTATTATGCACTTAAGTTTTGAAATAATTATCGCGGGGGAAGCCGCGGGCACATGTTATCTTATAATAATAAAAGGACGTGTTTGTCTGTCTGTCCGCGATGCCCAGCGAAATCTACTGAACGCAGAGATCTGAAATTTTAAACATAGATGGACTGAAAGGTGGGAGAATGCACCTCGAAGCCGGATTTTTAATTTTAGCTTTCGTTCGCGAGTTATGAGTGAAAAACTGGCAGAAAACGTGATTTTAGCGCTGTCGAAGCATCAGATTTCAGTAATACATTTCAATGTCAAATCAATTGCATTTGGCTTTGGCTATTTTTGTCATACCGTGGAAATAAAAGCATCGCGATCGCCGGAATGTTGTAAGCAGACGCTGGTGCATTTGTTTAGAATGTCAAGGCCCGTAGACATACGAAATCTTCAACCTACACGGAAGAGGGATAATCAACATAGACCTAAATATGATTAAACATTATTCGATTTGGACGTAACTCACTATACAGGGATTTTCTGGGTCAAGGAACTCGAATCTGAGATCGCTTTTGCCAGGCGACGCTATCTAATCGTGGTAAGTAGTCCACGTGGTTTAGGGGTTAATAAATATAATGTTTTAACTATTATGCTCTTATTTTTTTATTTTTGAAATAATTATCGCGGGCGAAGCCGCGGGCACATGCTAGTTTATAATATAATTCAAATATTTCCCTAAAACTTTCTCGCTTAAAGACTTTTCGGGATACAAAAATAAAAGAACTGTCGCATAGTCAAATTCGCATGAGTTTTATGTAATTGGTGATGAGTATAACATGAAATAAAAACATATGTGTCAGCTTTTCTAAGGTTCTGTTTTAACCATCAGTAGGGCTGTTGTGTGTAGATTATTTCTGCACTTCACTGGAATCCGACCAAGGGTTAATTAAAGGTTTCGAGTTTGATCATGCCGTGTATTTCTAGACGGAGTAAAAGCCGTGAATAGCCATACTTAGAAACGCGTGACGTCACACACTCAAGTGCTGTGATTGGTCTATCCCGGAATGCGCAATCTATATGGTTTACTGACCTTTGGTTTTTAAAATATTTCGCAAATAAAAAATCACAAAGTAATTCCCCAACAGATACTTCATTCCAGTGCTGTACTGGCGGCTAGTATCCTTTAAGACACGTCCAATAATGGCTGCCACTAGGTCACGTGACCCGTTACTGGGTCATTCCGTGTCAAATCAACACACTTTTAATTAAAATTAAACTCACCATTCCAGATTTGGATGAAATTTTGTAGAGAGGTAATTATCTTGCATATTAAGAGAAATACAAACTTTTATTTAAATATTTCAATCCGTTTTGAAAGTACAGCCATGTAAAGCACTAAAAAAGTAACAAAAATCACATCAAAAACATCTCTTTCAACTAATATAGCAACTCTTCTAATTAACCTACAAAGTTGGGGAAAGTATCGTTTTTTAGCATTTTTTACAAGCGTTTCAATGATATATAACACATAATAGTTCTAATGAAATTTGTTTTTCAAAATTCAAAGTGAAAATTTTGATTTTGAATTTTTTTAAGTACATTTTTTAAAAATTTCAAAAATCCTAGGAAATATGTTATACCAATGTTAAATGATGTACTAAGTTTGAAAATGGGATGGAAATGGGTTCATGGTTAAAAAATTAAAACATCACTTTTCAAAAATAACCTCAAAAATAACTTATATGCCCCAATGGAAAGCATAATAAAATAATTTCGACAAATAAATTGAAATAAGGAAAATAACACAATCTTGACATCTTGTTGTTCAATGGAAATTCTTGTCTCATGCCTTATTGGTTTGCAAAGTGTTAAGATAGCACATAAATCCTTTTGATCTGTGTCGTAGGATTTACTGTATGTAATACATCTGTGAGAGGTATTCACAGGTCGACACCGATCAAAAGGCTTTATGTGCTATCTTAACACTTTGCAAACCAATAAGGCATTAGACAAGAATTTTCATTGAACAACAAGATGTCAAGTATGTGAGTTACTTCCCTTGATTAAATTTATTTGTCAAAATTATTTTATTATGCTTTCCATTGGGGCATATAAGTTATTTTTTACCTGATTTTTTTGTAAAGTGACACTTTTTTAATTTTTTAACCATGAGCCCATTCCCATCATATTTTCAAACTTGGAACATCATTTAGCATTGGTATAACCTATTTCCTAGGATTTTTTTGTTGAAAATTTTTAAAAAGTACTTTTTAAAAATTCAAAATAAAAATTTTTCACTTTGAATTCTGAAAAAAAAAACAAATTTTATTAGAACTATTATGTGTTACATGTCATTGGAAAGCTCGTAAAAAATGCTAAAAAATGACACTTTCCCCACCTTTATAGGTTACTTAGAAGAGTTGCTATATTAGTTGAAAGATATGTTTTGATGTGATTTTTGTTATTTTTTTAGTACTTTACATGGCTGTAAAGAACGGATTGAAATATTTAAATAAAAGTGTGTATTTCTCTTAATATACATGAAAATTACCTCTCTACAAAATTTCATCCAAATCTGGAACGGTGAGATTAAATGGGTGTGCTGATCTGACACGGAATGACTCTACTGGCGGCCAGTAAACTCAAACTCAAGCAGGTTTGAGTTTAGTGGCCGCCAGTAGTCTGCTGCATGTTGTGGGATAATTACTGGCTGCCAGTACTGGCTAGTGCTACTGGCTGCCAGTACTGTCTCTGTGTGCAGGGGGCTAAACCTGCCTTAAGTTTACTGGCCGCCAGTAGCTACTGGACGTTGAAGGGAAGTACCCCTGCACACTGGGACAGTAGAGGGACAGTAACTGGCGGCCAGTACTGGCTAGTGCTACTGGCTGCCAGTACTGTCCCTGTGTGCAGGGGGCTTTATTTAGGCATGACAGGAATTTTTCTTTAATTTTGTTTGCTTTTGAACCACTGATTTTGTTAAGTTTGTTTTCAATTTGTTTGATTTCTTTTTATTGATTCTGTCAACAATTGTTTTGTTGTTTCCAACTTAGTAATGCAGTGTGAGAGGAAACAGAAATTTGCAGTAATGAAGGCCAAATCCGCCCTGATTTATTCTCTGACTGAACATAACAACGCAACACATTGAAAATATGGCGCAATTTTACAAAAACTGTCAAAATATTCATTTCTAAACATGATATGTGGTAAAATATGTAAAAATAATTAAGTTACCAAAAATATTTATTCAAATAAGAAATATCGAAAATATTCTTTTTTATGTGATATGCAACTCAGTATTTTGAATCCAAAGGTCCCAACCGAAACTTTGACAAAGTCCAGAAATCATAAGTAATAGCAAAAAAAATATGTATTTACCTAAAAGTCCTAGCCCTAGTGATAACCATAAGCTGCATGCACTGTATTCAGTATTGCTCATTGCATGATTTTTCTAAATAAAGGAAATACGGGTAATTAAAAAAATGTGTTACCTTAATGTCCGCTTGAGGAAAATTGAAATATTAGAATACCGGAATTGTCATGTTACTCTAGGCCTAGATATCGGGGCCAGTGTGTAAATCATAAGAGCTCTACAATTTAATAGCATATATTTAGTTTACGTTCGTTGTATTTGATTGTAGCGTTTTGCAATAAAATCATTTCCCATTATTCGCTGGACAGAATCTGCAATTAAGGGGATTAATTATACATGCATTCTACCTGAAAGGAAAGCTCACTGACATGCTGATACCATATCACTATCAAATTAATGCCCCACATGAAAATGGGTCGCACATTAGTTGATTCGTTAGTGAGAGATAACACAAATTATACTAGATTCCTGAATCAGACATTGAACCATCCGGAATTGATTAACAATCACATTACAGGATGTGACTGTATTGCATCTGTTTGCACATTATTAGCATTCTAACGAGCAGTTATCACTTACGTAAGGGATTTCAAAGGCGTGCATCTTCTTGTGCCATCAAAATATATAACGATTTATGGAAGTTATTCCTTCATTTTCCTAAGCTCTGTTTAGATGATTTATACACTGTCATTATGTATGAAAATTGCTCTTCTTTCCAAAGTGTAACATATTCTGATACAATAACTTTAGCAATTTATTTTACACATTTTGATTGCTTTAATTTGTAAGAAATTGCTATTTAAAAGGCATTCTAGGGGATTTTTAAATATATTTTATTAATTTTTGCCTCTCATGTACCGGTAGATAACATTGATATTACCAAACTGCAGCAAAATTGTTAAAGTCTTTTTACAAATTTGAATGTTTAAAAATCCTAAAAGTAAAATTTTGAGGTACCCTGAATCCAGAAATTCTATTTTCAGAAACATGTCTCTCTCTGCCTATCTGTCTGTGAATAGCCTAGCTCCAGAAGGAAAAATCGTGTGAAAACAAGATGTTATTTTTGGGTTAGGTAACTTTAGGGATGTGACACGAAGATTGGTGGCGACTTTATTTTATTTTTAATACCACTTTTCATTTTTTTTAAATCGTTTAAATGTTGTACTTAAGGCGATTATACTAAGAGTTAAAACTCTTATTTTAATAATTTTTTCTAAAAGAATTCTCTGAAATGTTATAAGTTATAAGCCACCCACTGTTTGTAGAAACTAAGTCTTGCCTGGTGAACTTTGCATCAGGTTGAAACAACTGGATACGTGTTCTTTGCCGGTACGGCCTCTTATTCTGTATCAGAATCTGAATTGCTCATGCTTTAGGTCAAACAAAGTTACGTGAGTGAATTAATCAAATGTTATTTAGGTTGTACATCCTTCGGGGATGCGATGCGTTGTGGTAAAGACATCTTCATTTTTAGAACCAATCTATGTGAAGAGATTGTCACACATAATATATTATACTGAGAGACAGAATTTTTATTTGGGCAGAGAAAATTATACGTTTCACATCAGATTTTTAAAAAGGTAGGTTAAAAAGTACAGTACAATTAAGTATAGATAGGTATTATTTGTTGGTCATACAAAAAATAAGAGGCTTTTCTTAGAATTATGTGTGATTGGTTGGTTTTTTGATTGTTTAATTACGGGGATGAACTGCAACTTAGGCCGGTGACCATCGCCGATATGCCGGAATTTCACCCCACTGAGCTCTTTTACACGCCTGTAATTCTTACGCCTGTAATTCTGGCACACATAAATGCCATCGACCTGAGCTGGGATCGAATCCGCAACCTTGGGCACAGAGAGCCAGCGCGATAATGACTTTACCACCCAGGCCGAAGCGGAAGTGTAGAAGTTTTGTTTGGAGAGAATAAGCGATGGAGATACAGATTTACGAATTTATGGTTCCATGGTTTTTGTCTCATAGCTCAACCAGTTTTACTGATGTCTTCAATATACTTGTACACAGGGAAGGTTGAAGGAATTTTGGGCCCCACTGCAATATATACTGTTGGGACCACCCTCCCGTTTATCGCAGATTTACGAAGCCTAACTATTTACTATGTGATGCAGATATTATATAATTAATCCATCGATAGTTTAGTTTCACATACTGCATTCAAGTTACTGACGCAACGGCGTTTTATAAATTGACGTAGATTTTCCCTGCAAAACAAAATGCAAAAATATTTTTAAAAATCTTAATTTAATTATTTCCTAGGTTTATTAGTAACTTACATAACTAAAAAGGAAAACCTCAAAAGTCTAGCCGATTCTCACTACAATAAAGTAATAAAACAATTTCAGTGTGCAGAATTTGAAAACTGAATAAGAAAGAATCTAAGTTACATTTACTGTATTAATTTTAATACGTTATTTCTTTCGTATCCTTGTGTTTTTAGTTCTGACATTCAAAGTACAGCCTGGTTTAAATTATTTCACAAAAGTTAACTGCCAGAAACTTAGAAAATTGTAGCTTACATTTTCCAACTACTTCGAAAAAATAAACAATGCCCACTTAAATTTAAATTTATCTTGCTTTTTGGGTAGCAAACACTTTCACTAACTTATCATTGGCTATCTGTCTTTCCACAGACGTCTACGGCGCTTCTCACTCATGGTAGTTCTCAAGTAATTTTTTTATTATCTTCAGCTTAGAAATACTTCGTTCTGCAGACGCCACTGACAAATGAACCGGTATATTTAAAGTATAATAGATTCAACAGAAAAGTCAGCCTTATCTTTTATAAGTTTTTTTTCAAGAAGGGACGAAGAGACCCCCTTGTGCTCTGGGCTCCCCACAGCTGCGGGTGATGCGGAGCCCTTAAACCGGCCCTGCTTGCACAGATAGAAAGGCTACAAAGATACAAAGATACAAAATAGGATTATGTAGTTTCTTCTATTGACTTTGTTGAATTTGCACTGTCTTGTTTGACTTATTTCATTGAGTTCGGAGATCTAAATGGTTAGATTGGGCAATTATCCGTGCGATGCTGTAAGATAATTAATATTATATCTATATCTTTATCTTTAAGATCTAAATCTATGGTAGTTTAACCTAAAGATTTTGGTAATTGGTTTCGTCCAGACTAAAACTCAACAACACGTCTTATACGTGAGAATCTCTCACCAGTGTTTCCTTTTTACCTTTACATATTTACATCACTAATGCAGCAGTAGAAATTACGAAACCTGCTTCTTTTCAAGATCGGTTTGAATGTCTAACTCGACATTCAGGTTTACTGCCTCTTCTCCTACACAGGTCAGCATAACCTGTTGCGAGAGGATTATTGCTTTTACTCTTTGTAACCTTATGCCATTATTATTCCTGGAAATGGGTTTTTAAATTTTTATTTCAAACTTTCTTTCCGTCTGCTTGTATGTCTTTCTTTCCTTCTATTGCTTAATTTATCTTTCTTCATCTTTATATTAATCTGTCAGACAACAGTAAGTGCATGGAATCTTTTACAGTTTTTGTACGAAAGAAATACTGTCGTCAATAAGACTAAACAGTTCGCGCCTGGATTTCAGTTTAAAAATAATAATTTGGGAAGAGACATGTCTGTCATTAAATTAGCCCTGATGGACGCATCGTAAAATATCAAATGATATATACGGTATATGTATATATACAGATAATATAATCAATAATAATCAATAATAAACTAAAGGAATTTATATAGCTATAATTATTACTATTATTGCAATACAACTTATAGTTTAAGGTACAGAATATTGTAGGCCCACAGTAAAATAGCTTGTTTTGTTGTAATTCATGAGTGCTGCAGCACTGGACCAGCTTCTAAGGTGGATGTGGAACACTGATAATGTCCAACCTTGGGATTCCATTCACCCCCGCCGATCTATCATAAAAAAAAGTATTTTGTACACCGGTAACCTCCTGCTATAAACGGATCACGTGAACCTTTGCTCTCTGAGAAGTTAATGGTTTGCCTGTATCCGCCCTGCAGCTATTCCCTGTTATTTACGAAACATACGTTCACACTAGTCTTTAAAAAGTTAGCTGTGGGTAAACAAACATGCTAAGATCGTTGAGTAAGATTTTACTGTTTTTTTGTGACAGTATTTCGTTTTCTTATAACTGAGGTTCAGGGATTTTACTGCCATGCATTGCTAAAGATATTTTGAAGGGATGGAACTTGACAGAAAATCCACTTAGAACCCTTATCAATTTTGATTGACCGAGATGTACAGATATCTTCTTTTTGAAACACTAATCCTCCTTTTTACATCTTGCTTTCCCGTTCTCCCTCCTTTTGAAAATTTCATTATAATATTCTCCCTCTTCTGTTGCATATGTTTAAAAAAAACTGCGTGTATTAAGGGAAACATTTTCATTTTTTGACGGAGCGAAGCGAGTCACGGCCATGAATAATGCCAGTTGTCAACCAAGTGCTAAGCTAAGTTAGTTTAGCTTAGCTTACATACAGTGCGGGATTTCATATGTAGTTGTGCCGACAAAACTACATATGAAATCCGGCACAACTATATATGAAATCCTTCACTGTATGTGAACTAAGCTAAGCTAAGCTAAGCTGAGCTAAGTTACCTTAGCTCTTAGTCTACAACCGGCATAAACGCGTGGTTCGATTTTCTTCCAACTTGGCATGAATGTCCGTTGAAATCATTAAAAAAAAAAGTATGTGTAAGGATTTTTATTTTCTGTTTCCGATTCAAGATGGTGGTTGTTTTAATGGTTCCTATAATGTTCTGCTTCTTTCAACGATTCTAGGCAAAATATTAAAAAAATAAAGACCACTTCCACTCTAGAGTGTAAGTTTTCTAGAACTTTTTTCCAGTACATTTTTCATGTAACTCTAATGATTTATCGGCATTTCGTCTGTTTGTAAATTTGTTTGTTAGGCAGTCATGACCAAACGCATCGTTCGATTTTCTTTATATTTGGTAAGAATGTTCTTTGAAGCCATTCAAGCGATGTATCGGTATGTGTAAGGATTTACATTTTTTATTACTTTTCAAGATGAAGAGCGGTTCTTAATTCTTTTTTGGATACGAGGTCTATTGTTCACAGAACTACTAGTATTATTATAAAAATAAGGGAACATTTTCCCATTAATAATGAAAATTCAATACTATCATCACTGATTATTGTATATTTCTGGCAGTCAGTATTTTAAAGATTAAATAAATATGTTGGTTTACCCTAATGCTGGCAGTCTGTAAGGTCTCGTGTTTAGCGTTAGGATCCGCAGATCTGAGTTCGATCCCCAGTACTTCCTCGGATTTTTCTGAAGTAGTTAAGAGTTGGTGCATGTACCATGACAGGTTCCAAAAACGGATGAGCATTTAATGCCAACTTTTCGGCTTCCGTATCTTCCACCACACCGAGTTGCAAGGTGACAAAATATGGTGTGAAAATATTGTCTCAGGAGCCACATAGGCAAGTAGAGAACATTTATTTAAAGCAATAGGTAGGAATACTATGTATTACAATTTCTAAATATATCTAATTCCTTACAACTTTTCAAAATACCGATAATTTTTTTAACGAAACATAAAACGGATAAACTTTACAAGAAGAATAAGAACAACAACAATGCTGCTGATGATAATATTATCAACTAGTTTTATGTGTAACGTTAATCTTTAATAAATGTATTTTTCTAAGAACTAGTTTGCTTGATATCATGCCATTTTTAAGTTCCATTGGGTCCATTTTGTGTTTTAAAATATAATACGGCCTGTAGGCCTATAGAAAGAATTTCCAGAACTGTGTCATACTTCATCTCCTATTAAAATATATACGGTCTGTATAGAAAGAATTTCCAGAACTATGTCAACTTAATCTCCTATTTCCTGAACTATTAATTGTACAGAAATATGATTCAGAGCAATTTTGTAGGAAAGTTTATGTAGTTTAATTTTGTGCATTAACTGTTTTTTGCTAGAACCTATAGTGTTTTAGGTATTTAGGGAAAACTGAGAAAAACTGTGTTTTAACATACCCCACCCCCGCACACCCCCATCCGTAGGAACTTTTAGAATGTTGTTTTGGACACTTTCCCCACATCTCTGCCAAATTTTAAAAGTACATGATATTTTTTCTCCATATTTTTCTTTTGTTGCCTGGATCATAATGTATTTTCTATTCTTGTATGTGCTTGTACCGTGATTGGATTTTTAACAAATGTAACTTTAATGGCAGAGTAATATTTCTCCGCATGTGTCACGATGTAAATACACAATATACAGCTTATATACAAAGATATAACCTCTAAGTATAGAGAAAGTGAGATGTACGGTTTTCTTTCAAAATCTTGAAATTTGGCCGAAAATTAAAATTGTCATAACTTTTGAACATTTGAAGAAAAGATAACAAATGACTACTCATTTTAAAGGGAATTTATTTCCCCACAACTTCTTTCATGAGAGCATTGCTGTATCCTTAAGGGATGAAGCGCTAGAAGGCAAAGTATGTCGAAAAGCATGAGGCGGAAGAGCTTTTTTTCTCCTCGAAATATTTGCTATTTTCGCTGGCGGATATCTCGAAAGTTATTGGGAATAGAAAAAAATGCCTAGGATCAATTTTGTAGGAAGTTTTATCAGCTTGAATTTTGGATATGGTGACTTTTCTTCTACGATGAACCGTTATTTAGACATAAGCGAAAAACCTATAACAGGAACCTTCTACGGGCCCCCCTTTCCCCCGCTCATCCTCCACCCTCGGAGACTTCTTGTATGTTGTTCAGAACACTCCCTCTGACAACTCTGCCAAATTTCAAAACTACACGATTTATTTTTTCTACTTTTCCTTCGTTGCCTGAACTATTACAGTAGGCTATATCGGAAAAATTCTGTGCACTAAACTGTACACTAGAATCAAGGCTTGTAAACTACAGAGGTAGCGTATTCCGGCGAGTTTATAGGACAGGCGAGCAGGCGAGCAGGCGAGCAGGCGAGTGTGTGACGTCACCAGATTCCAAATCTCGCAATGCCCAGTTTTACTCAGTCTAGAAAATCTTACACCGCGTGATTAAACTCGTAACCTTTAATTAACCCTTTGTCGGATTTCTTTGAAATTTATACAGAAATAATCTACACACATCAGCCCTACTGATGGTTAAAACAGAGCCTTAAAAAAGCGGACACAAATGTTTTTATTTCATTTTATAAACATCACCCGTTACACAAAATTCGTGGAGGGAGAAGCAAATTTCACTATGCGACAATTTTTTGTATTTCTGTGTCCCGAAAAAACTTCAAGCGAGAAAGTTTTAGTGGAATAATTGAATTTTAATACAAATGAAGTTCCAGCCCCATATCTCGAATGGTTTACGAGTAATTGAGTGATAATTATTCCGGGCTCTTCAACTGTCTGAATGATTTGGCGCTTCGAGCAGGACAGTAGAGATCATGGTGCCGCTGACAAGGCTTTTGTACCTACTGATCTCGGCCGCTGGACCGTAGTCTTTTAGGATAGAGATTACCAATACATATTGTTTTTAATAGTACAATTAGAAAGTGCTTCAGAATGTGCAAATAACTGAACCATTATGCCGGGCCAGAGATGTGCTGTGGCAGTGTGTAACAGTAATTTCCAGTGTGTAACAGTAATTTCTCAGATTGCAAGAAACTTGACTGTAACATTTCGTTCCACGTCTTTCCAAAAATCAAAGATGTTCACAAGCAATGGATTGTTGTTTGTCGAAAAAATGATTCTTGGAATCCTGATACAAGTAGAGTTAGTTCCTTGCACTTCACGGAGCAAGATTACGAAAGGGATTTCATAGCTGAACTGCTGAATTTACCAAGGGAAAAACCTAAGAGAAAAAGGTAAATAATATATTCTTATATTAGTATTATTCTTATTAGTATTATTATTGTAATTGTTATTAATCATATTTACATGGGCTTTTAGGACAACAGAACTTTGTTTGGCTTTATATGTACAGCTATGTCGAAATGACTAAATAAAAAGGTACCTCCGAGGAATATCATTATTGAACATTAATTCTTTAATTGCACTGGAAAGGGTATTTTTATTGAGGAATGGAAATTAGTCTGCAGCAAGGCAATATTTGGCGTTTATTCTGAACGAGATTATTGAAGATTAATATTCACAGCTCTCGGTAGATCACGGAGTAAAGGGTCCACGGATTTATCCAGGCTAAATTATATTTTATTAATTTTTTTTGCGACTGTTATTCACTTATATTGTTATAGGTATTCATGTCGGCACACTTTTTATAATTTAATGATTTATTAAAAATAATTAATTATAATTATTTAGGCTTTCACGGCCGGCGTCTATTGAAGTCTTTCAAAATAATTTAGTTTCAAAGGGTCAATCTTTCAGTATGGGTACAAGTAGCCAGTTAATATCCTTTATTATTGAGTCCACGACTAAAATATTTAAGGATTTTTACGTAATTGCTAGTAGGTCTATTTTATAGAACAAAAAGACCTTTGTACCGTTCCAATAGGTTTAGCGCCTGGAGTAATTACCACTCTATTACTCGTAAACCATTCAAGATATAAACGTGGTACTTGATGTATAATAAAATTCAAATATTTCCCTAAAGCTTACGTGCTTGAATCATTTTCTGGTCACAGAAATAAACAAAATTGTCGCATAGTCAAATATGCTTCTTCCTGAACATTTCACGGTCGTCACAAATCATTCCGACAACAGAAGCGCGCGGAATAATTACCACTCAATTACTCGTAAACCATTCGAGGTATAGGGCTGGAACTTCATTTGTATTAAAATTCAATTATTTCACTAAAACTTTCTCGCTTGAAGTTTTTTCGGGACACAAAAATACAAAAAATTGTCGCATAGTGAAATTTGCTTCTCCCTCCATGAATTTTGTGTAACGGGTGATGTTTATAAAATGAAATAAAAACATTTGTGTCCGCTTTTTTAAGGCTCTGTTTAACCATCAGTAGGGCTGATGTGTGTAGATTATTTCTGTATAAATTTCACAGGAATCCGACCAAGGGTTAATTAAGGGTTACGAGTTTAATCACGCGGTGTAAGATTTTCTAGACTGAGTAAAAACTGGGAATTGCGTGATTTGGAATCTGGTGACGTCACGCACTCAAGTGCTGCGATTGGTCTATCCCGGAATACGCAACCTGTATACTTTACTGATCTTGCATTAGAATGTGGTCACTGCTTCAAAAAATGTTACTCATGTACTTCAGTGTTTGTTCGAGAGATCCAGCTTTGTTCACAAGATTGCATTTACTTCTTTCTTTCTTTCTTTCTTTCTTTCTTTCTTTCTTTCTTTCTTTCTTTCTTTCTTTCTTTCTTTCTCTCTTTCTTTCTTTCTCTCTCTCTCTCTCTTTCTTTCTTTCTTTCTTTCTTTCTTTCTTTCTTTCTTTCTTCCTTTATTTCTTTCTTTCTCGAAGTTTTACATCTCTCATTGTAGGATCGGCACTTACTTCTCATGGCTATAAAGATGTAGGCCTATGTAGCTATTTATAAATTATGAAGAAACATAATTATGAAGAAACATTTCATAAATGAGACTTAGAACAGCCATAGAATAAATTATATCCATCATAACATGCTGAATCATCTGTCAGAAATCATCATCTAATCTTCACCACAATAAAGTCCATAATATTCTTCATTATACTATTTAAATAAGTTATTATAGGCTTTACGTTCGTAACGTCTGATATTTTAATTTACTTGTCATTGTTTTACAGAGGTGGTGAATTTCCCAACAAGGATTGTCCGAAATGCAACGAAGATAATTGTCCAAAGGCAGGAATAGATTGTCCACACGGACTTGTGCCGGACATCTGCGGTTGTTGTCTCCAAGGTGTCTGTGGGCTTGCTGAGGGAGAGAAGTGCTTCAATGCCTCACTAGCCCATGTGCTGCCTCCAGAAGCCAGAAAATACGGCCTGTGCGGCGCCAATCTTCAGTGTCTGCTGCGTCCAGATCTCACATCCAGGGTGAGTTGCCCAATAGTTATCGTAGTTATTGCTTAGGCCTATATTAGTTCTAATTTCTTAGTTACTTGTTTCTTTTTAGCATAGCGCTTGGAAAGGAGAATCTCGGGAACAGGTGTAGCAGTCACTAGCGGCAAGAGTGACACTTTAGCGAGACAAGTTACAGAACAATATGCGCAGAAGTACAAGAGAAACAAGTAGGCGCAGGAACTAGAGCTAAAGGTGTGGTCGATGCGCAGACCGAATATTCACACGCTTTTTAAATTGTCACACTATAGTTGGCATTAATTGTCGATAGCGGCAAGAGTGACAATAGCTGGCATTAGTTCTCGGTAGCGGCAAGAGTGACACTAGTTGTCATTAGTTGTCAGTAGCGGCAAGAGTGCCACTAGTTGGCATTAGTTGTCGGTTGCGGCAAGAGTGACACTAGTTGTCATTAGTTGTCGGTAGTGGCAAGAGTGACACTAGTCGGCAGTAGTTCTTGGTAGTGGCAAGATTGACACTAGTTGGCATTAGTTCTCGGTAGCGGCAAGAGTGACACTAGTTGTCATTAGTTGTCGGTAGCGGCAAGAGTGCCATTAGTTGGCATTAGTTGTCGGTTGCGGCAAGAGTGACACTAGTTGACATTAATTTTCGGTAGTGGCAAGAGTGACCCTAGTTGTCGGTTGCGGCAAGAGTGACACTAGTTGACATTAGTTCTCGGTAACGGCAAGAGTGATACTACTTGGCATTGGTTGTCGGTAGCGGCAAGAGTGACACTAGTTGGCATTGGTTGTAGCAGCGGCAAGAGTGACACTAGTTGGCATTAGTTGTCGGTAGTGGAGAAAGTGACACTAGTTGGCATTGGTTGTCGGTAGCGGCAAGAGTGACACAAGTTGGCATTAGTTGTCGGTAGCGGCAAGATTGAAACTAGATGACATTAGTTATACTCACTACAGTTTAGTCAACAGTCATCCCACAAACTTCACCCATCTATGAGATACCTACGTTATGACAGAATCTCGCGATTTACTGGGAGCCCGATTGAACTATAAACCAGATGCGCGGTGTTTTTCCTGTTCGCGAAGGCGGATCGCGTTGCCCTTTGTGGCTATCGTAGATTGGCGCTGTTGTAACCATACAACAACTTCCTTAACTATGTTTAAAGGTTTTAGTTACCAATTTTATGAAAGTAGGCCTAGGTGCTGAAACTGGCCACCGTGGTTGTCCATGCATGCTTGGCACCTCTTTAAGAAACCACCCATCACTCGCCGTAGTTCATATTGCGAAATGGTGGTAATTTCCTGGCGGATATTTTGTTTTAATTCTTCCAGGGTGTGTCTTGATTTACTTCGGATGTATTTAAGTCGCAGGGGGTTCGGTCGGGGAACAGAGGGGCCCACAAATCTCTACTAATAATTATAATTTCTGTCCTCCTCAAACTCACTTTCAATTGTTATCATCGATAATTGACTGTTAAGGCTGTGGCAGAGTCAACAAGAATGTGTTTCAATTTTATCAACCACCTATTAGAATACTTTATTTTCGGCGTCTAACTGGAGCAAACACTGTTAATAAATTGCTTATTAAGAATGCCTTTCACTTGCTTCTAATGAAACTGGGGATTTCGGTTCATTAACGATTTTCTTTACCGAGACAAAGGGATACAAAATCACAAAATTACTAAATGAAATCCTATATTAATATTTTCTATTACAAATTTGATGGAAACAATGAGCAAGATGCAAAATGTAGGAAGTTATTTAAGAAATAATTTTTAGTAGAGCAATAATAGTTACATTAATTACACACTATTAACGTTTTTTATCGTCTTTTAATTTTACTGTTTTGGTCATCCTTAGTTTTTACAGCTTTATTTAGCCATTTTTAGGATTTATAAGCTTGACCTATGTGACTGCCATGTGAATAAAACGAATAACTGTATTAAAATATAACTGAATTAAAATATAGCAAGGAACAAAAATAATTTAATAACTTAAAGAGGTTTTAGTGTATTAGTATTTCTGTTCTCAGATTTGAAACATTTTTACTACTACAAATATGAAACAATGTGTAATTGAAATGAATGGAAGCCTGCGAAAACAGATATTTTGCGTTCCCAAGTAGTGCGTCACGTTAACAAATGGCATTGAACCAAAGTTGATCCTTGCAACCATTCGATGAATATTAATATTAGTAAGGATTGTACTCCAGTCACAATCTGCACATTAAACTGCATTTCCTCAACAGCTATGATTTATGACCAAGGAAATGGGAGATCATTCCGGGGTTTTACTTTTTTTTAGTTTGGTAGACAGATCGCATTATCAGAGTCACTTGTTGAAACTATGATTTATGTGTTAATCTCATAGCAAAGAACTTGCAACGGAAGCGAAGCACAACTTCATTCTATCATGAAGCATTTCAACAATAATCATGGCTTCTTCTCCTGAGTAGGCTTCATTGATAAATTTCATTTCCTTTTATAAATTAAACGTTGAATTCTGGCTTGAAATTACGACATTTCTAGGCTACTGTATTTATATATCATCTACTTCCTCATTGGTAGCGAATTGTAATGTTCGTTGTTTACATCCGAATCTGATTATGAATAATAAGTGTTACATGACGCTGGTACTATGGATATGTCACAGGCTAATTGTAAATTCAGTGTTTTTACAAAATTCCAAGGCTTTTTACAAAATGTCGGCAATTTTTTAATGAAACATCCATTCTGCAATTTGACTGTTTGCCCTTCAGGCATATTTAAAAAACCGGAATGGAGTCATTCAGATTGCAGCAAATTTTACAGAAAAACATTTTCATTGCTAGAATTAATTAAAAACAAATTGTATTTTTATGATTCAATTTTAATTTTCAAGTTACACTGAAGTGACACTTGGAATTACACTTTTGTCCATTGTGATATACTTATAATAGACGCAATGTAATACACTTCTCATCATCTCCAGATTGTACAAATTTGTAAATCAGTGCATGTAAACTAACATTCAAAGATACCGACTGTAGCACCCACTTGGTGCACTTTTCCGAAAATGTTTTGAGGATCCAGTGGGCCAGGTAACAGCCACGATGACATTATCGCAATCTGACCGACTCCATTCCGGTTTTTTTTAATAGGCTATGCCTGAATGGTAATCAGTCAAATTGAAGAATATATGTTTCAAGAATGATTTGCGGCATTTTGTTGTAAAAAGACAGAATTTACAATTTGCCTACCACAAATATAAGCCTAGAGTATTTACTTTACACTTTTTACATTATACTATTTATTTTTGATTTCGAACCAGTTAAGGTAAAAATTTACTCAATGTCATTTTCTTTTACAAAATATTTGACGAGCCACTGGACCTCAAACGTTGACTGTGTTCTCGTCTCCGGTGAGCGATAAACGAATAAGAACTTATGGCTTAGTGCGATTTTTCTCATATCTTCTGTTCATTTGCCTTTACAGGATGAAAAGTTTGAACATAATTGTATGATTCTTAGTAATTGACGGTAAAGTTGAAATGGATTTTTAAACTGGGGTGCAGGAAATTTCTGTTCCACTTCTCGAACTTATGAAATTGAATTGCTTACAAGTTATAATAGGGTTTTTTATATTTTATTTTTTAAATTCTTTAGAGGATGTTTCAGGAAATTATGATTTTAAGAGCTATAAAACTTAGTTTGGTTGGGTTATCATTATATTTTGATGATTATGCTAGTGAATTTTGATCTTACGAGCCAGCGCGGCTGAGGATTTAAAATAAAAAGGGAGTATCAAGTGGATGCACATGAACTAAGTCAAGTTTTATTTCTGTGAACCTTTCGTTTATTAGCTTGCTTCTGTACATTATTTTATTTGTCCTATTCTCTTGAATGGGTCCACACAGTTAAATAGTTCAGAAATTATACAGGATGTACGTAGTAGTAGGATGTACGTAACAGGATGTACGTAGCAGGTTGTAGGCCTACGCAGTACTGTGCAGATTAAATGGGAAAGTAGACAAATTATAGAGCTCAAGAAGTTAGTAAAGAATATGAAAAAAAGAAAAAAAAAATTAAATTTGGAGTTACGTTCCTTTGGCTCTGAGGTACAGAAATTTAAATATAAAACCTAATTTGCATTAGGTTCAGTTAGATGATTAGGTTAATAGTCTCCGCAGAAAGGCAACAGCGCACAGCAAGACGGCTCTTTCAGTGGGAGTCACTATTATGAAGCAAACACACTACGTGACGAATACTCTCTTTTTGACGTTGCTATGTTTTGTGGAGTATGTGGTCCGCGTTTGAATCTTTGTATTTCATTTGCACGGATATTGCCAATTTTATTAAAAAAAAACCCCCAAAGCAAAATTTATTCCTTATTCTTTTCTCATCTGATGTGAAAAGAAATAGAACAGTATGGATGGTACATATCAACAATTTTTTCTGAGTACTCTCTTGGGACAGATATGATATTTGATTTTTTTTGTTTGTTTCTACCGAAAGAACAAACTGTGAAAACCTTTGCAGTTATGTCTTTAGCTTAATATTAGAATGTTCGAACTCAACGTTTTGCAAAAAGTGAGATAACGTAATAATATTTCCGAATTCTGTACTATACTAAAAGTTTGAAATATATATTTTCTGTACCTAATTTTTTGCAAAAAGTGGCGTTAGTACACTCCAATTCTAAGTCTAAGTATACTTCCGCTATGTATACTAAGTATGGAACTTAGATTGCTCAGTATGGTGCATAGTACTTCACCATTGTTTTGGATGCTAATTCACTGCTTATGGAGCTGAAGTTTGATCTCTTGTCATCCTTATCTGCCCGCTCTCATGACCTGTGGATCATTGTAAGAGCAATGCTTCCCAACATTCTTCTCTGAATATGCCTATTGTAGAAGCTATTTTGCTATGCATTTGTCGATAATCTTATAATCTCCCATAGGCTTTGCACTCTTGACGAAATAACTCGAGAGTGCAGATTAAAAGTGCACTCCATGAAATTTAATTTGCTTATTTCTTAGTGAATAGTGATTGATTTGTTGGTCCCAAGGCATTACGAAATATGCATTGGATTTCGTTACAGATGATGTACAAGAACAAAAATTTACAGTTAGATGTGTTAAATAGGTTTACTTATGTGATATTTTTAAAACCAAAATCCAATGGAATTTGTTCTATCATTCCGATAGACATAGGCTATATGAAAAGAGAAAGGAGTCTCTTGTTGTCACATACTTTCTGACATATTTCACAACTATTGAAATAAATAAAAAGATAACATTGATTATTTATTTCCATTGATCATTTGCTATTTTGTATTTTTAAAAATTTATTTAAAGTTTTAGCCTATTGCCTATAAAACATGAAAATCATGAATCGTGTTATCTTTCAGATTCAGTTGTGTCAGTCTTTTCTCCCTCCTTCTCGTTAACACTTTTTTCGACTTTTATATTTTTCTGACAATTATTTACGTATTTATATATTTAACTTACACGTTTATTCATTTGTATAAATTGTTACTTACGTAGGCCTACTTATGTTTTCTTTATAAGTTTCAATTTTTTATTTCTTTCCACAATGTTTGTTCAATTGAGTGTTTGTGTCTCTATAGCCCGCTATCTTTTCACAGTGATATGCGAATAGTTGTAGTCAAAAGGTAGAGCTAAACTCTATTTCTGTGGTTTTCATCTACATACAATTCGGAGTTGATAAGGAAAGGGAAAAGAACTAGGATAGAGTGTTATGAGACGTTTATGTATAAAGTCATATCTAAAAAAAATCAATTAATAAACAGGAACTCTGAACCTTATAAGTATTAGTTTTTGTGTGTTGTAATAGTGCATTTTCGTGTTCATTTAAAATAGATGCAAATGAGAAGTTTAGGTCTTTCACTTTTAAAAATATTGCAATTCCACATACCAAACATTTGCCATTGCAACTCTAAAAGAAAATCAGAAGGATAATGTAATCCAGTATATTCAAGTACCTACAAGTGTTCAAGTAAATAAATAATTTTGGTCTACATAATTAGTTGTTAAGTTATATAGCCCTATATGAGTTACACTTACACTCCTTTATACTTACGAGTATTTTTGACACCTCTTACTTAATTCATAAAATTGTGACTTAAGTAAGCTATAACAAGTTTACGGAAGTCATATTCGGATATTGACACTTTGAAGATTCTAGAGTAACTTGTGTTAAATACACTTATTTCTCGCGTGTGTAGTAACGCATTTAATGAATCTTAGATTTATGTTCTTAAAATATTCAATTTTGAGTATTTATATTTGTTTGTTCAGAAACAAAATGTTTTGACCATGAGTCGGTCTGGGTGATGCAGTTAGTATGATGCTGGCATTCTGTGGGTTCGATCCCGGCACAAGTCGGTGGCATTTATGTGTGCATAAGTGTGATAGTGACATGTCTTTAACCTAGATTTACAGGCATCTAAAAGAATTCCTGCGGGGCAAAATTCCAGCTTAGGCTTGAAAGACAGCACACTTCCATCGTTAAATAACCATATAGCCAAATCTTTAACATTGGTTAAAATGAAATAAACAAGTAAAATATTGTATACAAGGAACGCAGTTAGCTATTTTTTGCCTGAGTCTTAAGAACTATATTATTTTAAAAATGTATGCAGAAATAAAGAGTCGTTAAAATAACTTGTATGTAAATAATTTTAAAATGTTGTCTTAAACATTTGAATTAATGCTAACTTTAAAATAGCCAGTTATGTGACACACATAAAAAAAAACTTCCTAAGTTAAATTTTATAGGAGTTTAAACATTTTGTAAATGGGAAGTAGTAAAAAATGCGTTACATAAAAACATATATTATTCAAATTAGCAAAGCAATCCCAAGAATAGGCCTAATATGTAAGAGAGTGTGTTCTGCAGCAACTTAATTGCAAACAAAATATTTCAAAGTACTAAGTTGTATTGTGCTCAGCTGTTTGTTATTAATAATTTTTTCCGTCTTTCCAAGTATGAATTCATGTTCACAATTTTTATACATTGTTAGGAGTCACTATATAACACGAAACTACGATTATTTTTCAAATTGTTAGAATAGGCGTAGCTTGATTACTTTTCTAGATTCTCGTAATGCCTTAAGTAGCTCCATAGATCGTCTTGATATTGTGTAGAATTGCAAAGGAATATAACTTCTGTTTGAAATTGTATTTCTGAGAATAAACGTTTTTAAGAAGTGTGTCATATTTTAATTGTTTGATTTTTCCACTTTTCCGAAAAAAATTGTGTCGAATTTCTAAACATATCTTACTTACTGAGTTTTAGCACAAGTGAGGCATTTTTTTGTATGCCAGTCATTTTTATTGTATAACTTCAGGCAGTGCCGTATTTAAGCCTACGCAGATTTGAAGGGGCGGCTTTTAAGTTGTTACTGTTTTTTTTTAATATATCAAACATTTTATTCATAACTCTTCAAAATAGTACTAATGTAACGCACAATGAAATAGAAATGAATAACATTGGCAACAATACGCACCTGTTTATTTATTTACTTATTAATTATTATATATTATTATTACTATTATTATTATTAGCCTAATATTTCAGTTACAATAATGCTTATTGTAGATTACTTTGTACATTCATGTGGAAATAAGGGGTCGAAAATATTTGTCTCTGCCTAGGGGCGCTTAAGTAGCTAAATACGCCCCTGACTTCAGGTGGGCAAAGTAAGGCTGAGAATGCTAACACAGGATTTTAAATTAGGCCTATATATTATAAAGCTTTCAGTTATCCAAAAAAATATAATGTATAATCTATCGTTTACTTGTAATTATCGAGATTTAAGCGATAGGCCTACGCAAAGAAAAGAGTAGCATGGTGCATAGCAACGGTTTTTGACAAGTAGAACACTGCTCGTGACGTGGACAAAGTAATACGAGTATGTCTCTATTTGAAAGACTTTCACCAGCTTCAAGCAGCCTGACATCTGGACTTTGCATATCTTGCAATCCTTTATCTCCTCTGGTAGCTCAGTTGGTAGAGCGGTGGACTGTAGTGGTTAAACAGATGTCAGTAATCCATAGGTCGCTGGTTCAAATCCGGCCCGGAGGAATTTTTTTAAAACGGTTATATTAGTTCACATAAATATTAGACCCAACTTACGTGTTCATTTTTTTATAGAGATTTTCTTAAACCTATGCAAGAAAAGCCTATGTGGAGTGGAATAATATGGGATTATTAAATTAATGTGTTTAAACCATATTTTATTTATGACCGTATGTAAATATTTATATTTGTGTTCCCGTCGTCTGATCACGTCTGATTTTCTAGCAGTAGAGTTTAATTTTAAGAATAAAAGCAGCCTGTCAGCTGGACTTTGCATATCTTGCAATTCCCTATCTCCTCTGGTAGCTCAGTTGGTAGAGCGGTGGACTGTAGTGGTTAAATAGATGTCAGTAATCCATAGGTCGCTGGTTCAAATCCGGCCCGGAGGATTTTTTTTTTCAAACGGTTATATTAGTTCACATAAATATTAAACCCAACTTAAGTTTTCATTTTTTTTTTATCCTATCCAAGAAAAGGCCAGGTCGAACAATATGGATTATTAAATTATTGTGTTGAAACCATTTATTTATGGGCGTAGCCTATGCAAATATTTATATTTATGTTCCCGTCATCTAATTACGTCTGATTTTCTTGCAATAGAATTTATTATTAAGAGTAATAAAATATTTTCATTGGTCTACTTGTAATTCCATTTAGTCTTAAATAATTTCAGCTCCTAATAGCAGTATCCAACCTGTCGTCCGCGAATCCTCGGGGATGCGTGAATGATGCAAGATGTCCACTAAGACTGCTGATTTAATTTAATTTAATGAATTTTTTTTTTAAATTTAAAAATCTTGATAATTCTCATCTCAGAATGTACGTTTATCTACCACTTTCTGACCTTATAGACAAAGGAAAGACACCGTAATTCCCTTTCTAAGGATGAACATGATTTTCATTTCAGTTATAGCCTATCCGTGACTTTTTCTTTTAGCAATACAATAACTGAAGTTGGGATGATTATCTTGTCCCATGGTCAGATGTTTTGTACTGCGTTGGGGCTTTCAGTGTTAATGATTCTCTCAGTTAGGGTAGACTAGGGTTATTCTGGAATAAATGACAGCGGATTTTATCAGTACGAACAGAATGACTAGATGTTAATATGAGCCGTATATTTCCCAATTGGCGTAAGACCAGAATTGCTGGTTTTGACATGTCGGTGCGGAGTCTTCTGTTCAGTGAAAATGTATTTATATATTTTTTATTTACACCACTAGGCATGTACATAAGGTATTCCTCAGGTTCGCGAGCGACCCCTGGTGATCCCGTAAGGGGATATTCTCAGCGGATTTGTTACCGGGGTGCGCCAGTCCCCTACCTACTTAAACCTAAGGACACACACACCCAGTCCTGAACCCGGAAAAGGAATTTTTCACTACAGAAAAATCCCCAACCCTGCCGGGAATCTAACCCGGGCCGCCGGAGTGGAAGGCAAGCGCGCTATGGCGGCGGACCGTACAAGCAATAGGGATAGGTAAACATGAATAATGACATTTTCATTGCTACTGACGCATAAATTCGTCACAAAAGTGCAAAAAAAAAAAAAAAAAGAATGATTAAATTAATAGGGCAACGATTTATCTTAAAAGATGAGTAATTATATTCTCGTGTTACGGATGTCACTGATATAAACCAGATATTTAATTGCAATTTTTCGTATTGATTTCAAACTTATAACCCGCAGATGTTTTCATTTGATGGAAGCTTATATTATGTTAATTCAGCTCCGTAAGGGCTAAAAGAAGTCATTGCGTTGTTTGCTCATCTTCTTTAACAGCATAGAAGTTTTTAAAAGTCTTAGTCGTTTCTAGAGACAATCTGATGTAAAATTAATTTGGACTGTTAAAGCATTTTTTTGCACTCCTTAACTAATTAGTGGTACTTACGAACGTTGTTGCCGTGGATCGTAGTTGACATTCCCACACGCAATCTTGTTGCTATGTGCGGCAAGCGTTTCAGTGCTGTTATGAATATAACGACACACCTCATTATACAAGCCTTTATGGATAAGGCCCCCCTCAGCACAAATATTCGGTTCCCATAAACAACAAATGCGAATCACTTTCTGAAATAAACATCAATCTTCAAGAATGTATATACATAATATTTTCAGGTATATCACAATTAATATAATTAAATTGATATAAATAATCATCGTGCAAAAAATAGCATGCAATACACGTGCCGTAAGCGCATTAGGGATCTCGGAAAATTGAAAACACTCGGCGCGAGCGCCTCGTGTTTTCAAACTATTTCCTCGATCCGTAATCATGCCTTACGGCCCTTGTATCGCAATATACTATTGCAGTCTACACCATGGAACAACCAAATTATATGCCTCTAGTCGTTAAAATACACCAAATTAAAATGATTTTCATTAACGAATAAAATAAACAATAGAACATAGAGTGAAGCCTTAGTTAAAATACTAAATTAATTGGAAATAGGTTTGCAATGCTCACATAGATCACAGCCGTTCAGAATTGTTATAGTTTTTTTTCTTGCAAGATTTTGTGCACCTGTACTGTTGCCTCGCAGTGAAATAGAATTAAAATGTGAATGGAAAGAACTGTAGTACGAATTTAAAAGCGCTGTTGCTGGAAAAAAAACTGTTTCAATCTTCTCAATAAAAACAATGTCTTTGACAACTTTTTACCCAGTTGTATGTGACATTTCCAAGCCAGTTTGGCATCCAACAAAAACCTAGCAATTTCACAGATATTGTTGTTGTTGTTGAATCTCCAAATATAATAAGTTAATAACCCTATTTCACCTTATGGTATGCTGGAGTCTTAATTACAGTACAATTAACGCAATTTACATTCATTTACAGTTTAATTTCTATACTTACATATTAACATTATAGCAGATACGAATGAAATTAACAATCAAATGCTAATACTAAATCAAAGTTTCTTAAAAATAAAATTTAAATATTCACATATCTTCTTGTAGCAGCATTTCTTATGCAAAACACTTGCCAAAGGCAGTTCAAATCTGTTTTGGCAATAATCTAATTGAGTAATAACTTTTTGTTTTTGGACTTCCAAAGGAGCATTCGAATATAAGATGTGATACAGTCTGATTTGTGTCTTTGCAAATACAGATATTGGTTCCTATTTTGAATCGTTCCAGATAGTGCCCTAATTTTCCTTGACCAGTTATAAATTGTATTAGTATAAAATTTGGTTCTGTGTATTTGCACTTTAGCCGGTCAAACACTGAAGGAAAAAATAATGTTCTTGTCAGGGAGCCATTGCTACTATTTAGCCACCCAGTCTTGCAACTCAATATTACGTTCTTTCTAAGAGTAAAAGTAAAAGTCTGAGTCACGTATTATTGTTATTTAAACATAATCCATGGCTCGAAACAATGTTTCCATGTAAAGTGCTACTCATATCAATGTCATCTTCAGAAGCTTTTAAGACCGTGGAAACATCTACATGCATTACAATTTTTCTTTAATCACAACTGGTAAGTCATTTACCACAACAATAAGAAGAAATGGACCTAAAATTAAGCTCAGAGGCACTCCAGTATTAATAACATGTGATGTTTACATAATCGCTGTAAATTCTATAATTTGTTGTCTATTTGAGAAGTAGGATTCAATTAAAGAAATATCCTGAGAGTTGCCATGTCCCATTATAAGCATTATGCTCATGAATTTTATCCGTAGTGTAAATAAATAAATAAACAGCACAACGTTCGATTTGAAAACACTAGAAAATACCATGAAAAATCTCAATCAGATTGGCTGGTATCGAGGGAATGAACTCAGCCCTTTTGAAAGCAAGCCACAGTGTTACCACGTCTGCTAATTTTATCAGACTGTGTCTTATAAAATAATACCTGGTTTGTTAACACTTGCACCTTTAATTTATATACTGTATTTATAATTGATACATTTGCGAGCAAGCTATCGGGTGGAGCAGAAAACCATGTGGTAGTTTGTTGTTTAAGGTAGGAAGCAGGAGAGGTCCTTGTTTCCTTTGGAGGAATATGATGAAAATGTAAATTATGTTTTCACCATCAAAATAACTTTAATTAACTAGAATAAACCTTATCACAGAAAACAAAACCATACAATTTCATGAAAATTTCATAAGGATGAAAATGTTTAAATTTAGTATGAGACAAGTGAATCGAACTGCTTTTGAAATACCAGAAACAGAAGTGGGCTGTAGAATTAGAATATAATGAGCTTGATTTCTATCACATGTAGATAGTTAATAAACATCATACCACGACCAGATGATTTCGTCGACAAAACAGATTACATTGTGTTTTTAAAGTACAGTGGACGCCGCTTAATGTAATCGCGGATAATGTTATCAGTCGGGTAATGCTATCACTTTTATGAAGTCCCTTACTGAATAATATTGATACATTGGAAAAATGCTGTTTAATGTGATAAAAGATTCGGTTTATGTTATCACTTTTTCCTTTTTGCTGCCTTATTTCCAAGTACTATACGTCATTCAAAATTCCGTTTTTGAGGGTTTCGTTTCTAACTCAACTGTATTGTGTTGTACTGGCGACAGCAATACTAATCCCAGCTCACAGGATGACCAGTTCAAGCATTACCTAACTTTCTCCTTTAAGCAATAAAACATTTCACCACTCAGGTAAGCTGCAGTTTTTTATTTATGAAGATAACAATTTTGACATGCAGTGATGGCTAGTGTAAAATGAAAGGACTTGAACAAATAGGCGTTAAATGTTTCGCTACGCGGTGTTCACCACGGATCAGTATAGACTTCCGAAAACACTCGTAACTCTAACTGAGTATGGAATGTTGGTTAATGAATTCCTAAAGGACAGTAAAAAGAATAAAAACCTTGTTACTGATTGAAAAATAGTTGCTTGCATCCTATTACTGTATTAGCCAATGAGTGGTTCAATGATTCACAGTTGCGTATTATTATGTAAATAAATAGCTTTTAATTCGGTTTTGTAGTGTATTATCTTATATATGAATAAATAACCTTCATATAATTCCTTCGGCTACTGTTATCAATCGGTTAATATTATCAGATTAGCTGCATCCCGAAGTGATCACAATAAGCGGCGTGCACTGTATCTCTTCTTTAAGTCTCGAAGAAAATTGTGGATACTTGAAATCGTACACAAACCAGACTGTCTTTTTTCATAGCAAATTAAAGTTATGCCACTTACTGATCTGATTTACGATCGTACTTTCTGCAAGTAGGATACAAATAACCGATATGGCCGTCACCCTAGACTCATGTTTAGCGCTTGGGTCTGGAATGCAAACATTTCGGTGTTCGAATTTTTGGTCTTGCAGCCATTTCTTTTATGGTAATAGGCCTAAAGGCGTGGCGATAGGTGTTTTTTTCGAGGTACTCCCGTTTCCCCTTCTAATTTCACTCTAAATTCCTTCTTTCCTAATAATACCTCTGATACCGGGTATGTGACCGATGCGGACTCCACTGCGAGCCTCTCCTATACTTTGACTTCGAGGCCTATCAAGAAAAGGTTGCAATTGGTGTGCCGTGAACTTTGAGTTCCCTTGGCATCACTTGTGGGACCGAGGATGAGGGACCCAAGAAGTGGCGTTCATGAAATTGTAACGGTCTTTGTCGGATGGAAGGAAATTGAAGGGGTAATTCTTAATCTTAGGGGGTTTCGTAGATCGGAAGGCTGCCATCCCAGAGACCTATTTGCTTCTGGTCGTTCCCAAACTCCTCTCGCTCGAAAAGGGACACCGAACATGAACCTGTTGAATTTTGCTTTATCTGAACCTCTGGAATGTGACCGTTACTGGGAAGCCATAAACATGATGGAAATGAGAAAATGACGCGAAAGTGCATAGCTCATTTTATGTTATCAAATGGCCAATAAAAATAACAAAGAATTTGCCATTACAATGAAAGACATCATACTAATTCATCGAATTCTTTGCAATATGGTATTCTAAACATTAAGGCCTGGAAGTTAATGCTCTGTATATGCTGAAATATGCTCTAAAGTTTGTAAAATATACTCCAGAACCCATGAAGTATCCTCTATCATGTAATTTTAATACCCTACGCTCTTTTTAGCTGAATTACAATATAAGTTACAAAAATAGTAGGCCTATAAGTTATATAAATTATAAACAAACTACAAAACTTAAAAGAAAGAAAAGGTCAATTCAACAAATTTTAGTAAATTGAAAACTAATGAAGTGAAACGTAGCTTTAAACTGTTACTGCCAGTTCCGAAAACATTAAGCTATGTACTTTTAATCATTGTACAGTCGTTTCTCAAAACATTAATTTAGGAAAATGTGCTCTATATGTTTGAGTTAACAGAGATATGACCAATGTATAAAATCTGTCGGAAATAAGCCATGAAAAATGTGACAAATTAATAAAATGTACATACTTATTTTAATGTGGAGCAAATATGGCGCATCATCACAACATATGCAATAATATGCAAATTGAAACCAATTTTCTCTCATTTCTTTCATGTCTCGTACACATTTTAACACTAGCATCTGATAGAGTGCATGATTAAAAACATGATTTTTCATGAACTTCCGGGCCCTCATAATTATTATAATGATTATTACTAGGTCTATTATTGTATTATTTCAAAATGTCAGACACTGCGATCCAGAGATGACCAGTTCCTCGGCTCGTGGATGCAAATCCCACCTAGACTAACACAAACTTTAAAAATTCACATTGAACTAGTTTTAGTATTTTAAAAATAAATACATTTGAGATAAAATGAAAAGCATTGAGTGGATTGTTTTAGAATATCGTTTCTCAATAATAACTGGCAAATATGTAAAGAGAGTAAAAGGACACGACCAAGTGAGATCAGAAAGGAAGTCGTCACGAGCGATGATCGACGCTTCTGAAGTCAAGGTCTCGCCGTTCCATTCCATTTCCTCTGGCGTACAAAAACGCAAGCCATAAGATAAGTTGAGCTTCCTTAAAGAATATATTTTTAACATGATTAAACGTCATTTAAACTTGTGAAATGACGTTAACAGATGTGGGCCTGAATTACCCCACTGTACTTATTGTCACTGAACTATTGATAGCACAGTTTGCGTGTCTTGCAAAGAAAGTATCGAAGTTTTCATGGAAGAACGTATACCTTTGAAACTTGGGCGACAGGACAATTTGGCAAACAAGACCACATGAAGAAAAGTTTCATATTTGTATTATAAAGTCTTAGAACTGAAGTGGAATGTCGTAGCAGGCCTGGGTGGCAGTCAGTACGGCACAGGCTTTCTGTGCCCAAGTTATTGGGTTCGATCCCGTCCCAGGTCAATGGCATTATTATGTGTGCATAAATATGACAGTCCCATGTTTGAGGATTAAAGAGTTATAAAAGAACTTCAGGATAAAATTCTGGCACACAGGCGACATTAAAGTAGAAATAGGACTATTATTTTGGCCCTCCACCATCCCCGAAGCCCTCGACCATAGGCCATCCTCCGTTCCCAACAACTTTTTGGCGCATTTGTTCTATTGCTCCATTTCCCGTTTTTATATATCCTGAATCAATGGAGAAAGTAGAAATATGACTACATACCCGTCCTTAATTATCCATAACCACCAAACGAAATGATGCTACCTTAATTGCTTCATTATAGAATACTAGCTGTTGCCCGCAGCTTCGCTCGCGTGGAATTCGAAATTTGATAGAAATAATCCTTCCTCAGTTCTCCAGTCCTAGTTTTTACTAATTTCGTTGAAATACTTACGGAACTAATGTTATAAATGAGTAGGCCTACATGTCAGAATACCATAATGTTTCTCCATATAAATTTTAAACCTCTGATGACCTACAGTATTTGCATTTATAAATCCCTTAGGGATTGAATTTTGAAAAATGCTGAAATACATGTTTCATTATTTTATTGTAGAGTATTTACGCTAAGTGTGAAATTATGTACTGAAGCATGGATAGTACGGGATCTAGGTGTTCAGGATTTTATAGCGCAGCATAAAACAGTGGAAATATCGTTTTTGGTGCAGTCATATCCATAGATGTGGTTCTAGTGACGGAGTTACGTACTCGTTTTATGAATGTTCTAATTTATCTGACGAGGCCGCCCCCTTGGCTGAGTGGTTAGACCGCTCGCCTTGCACAGCTGGGATTCGGGATCGAATCTCGGTGGATCCATGTAGAATTTGTGGTGGACAAAATGGGGTTGGGGCAGGCCTTCTCAAGGTACTCCTGTTTCCCTTGACATATAGGCCTATCATTCCACCGTTGGTCCATTCATCACAATATGACCATATGTGTGTGTATATATATATACATATAGGACCTAATATGCTGAAATAGGTATCAAACAATAAAAATTACAACTGAGAATATTCCAGAATGTTCCCCTATTAAAAGAATAAATTATCCTGCTAGCTTTCGTGATGATTCTACGACAGCCAAAGGAATTATTTAAAGGGTATTTCGGTAGCATAACGAACCGAACGTAGACAGATTTGGTCAAATATTTCATACTCTCAGTCACAGTAATGCATCCCAAAAATTTTCGGTGGTTTGAAGCCACAGTCAGTGGTTAAAAAAAATCAATTTAGGTATGGTATTCATGCTCGAATATGCTGGGATGTGGTGACCAGCATTCTGTTGGGCGGTGCATGAAAGCAACATGTAGGAATTAAAAAAAAAAATTAAAAAAAAAATTAAAAAAAAAAAATAAAGGATGCCGATAATTCACCCTTTTATAGATATTTTAATCCTTTGTACCTAAGTAGTGATCATTCGTTTTATCCATTGAGAAGTGGAATAGCAGAAAGTCGTTCGTATACTCGAACTTCTTCCTAAATTGATAGACAACAGCTGCCAGTGCAAAATAGTTGCATGGCCTTGGACAAATCAGGATGAAGTTAGAGAAGAACAGTTGTCTGCCATTTGTTATAGTTGCTGATGTTATGTTAAATAGCAGTGTTGTTATAGTTCATCAAATCATTTTGTGCAAGAAGCCTGCCTGCCAAGCTCTGTAAAAGGACATTCATAAAAAATGACTTAAATAAAAATGTAGAGTAGCCTAAATGTTAATATCAATTCTAAGTTATTCAGTGCAAAATCTTACTTTAAGACATCATGAAAGAACACTTCCTACACAGTACAATAATTCTCAGAAACTGACTTCTCCTTGGTAAAGTACCTGCCAGATTTGTGCATTTCTTCAAGAATAAAAAAAATATATATATAAATAAATAAAATCTCTGTTCATGACGATGAATTAAATTGGCTTTTCGCATTTGTTACCGCATTCACAGTATCAATTTTCAGTCTGTTTCTTTCATCAGACCCTTTTATATTAAACTTGAATAGCTTAAATTTAAATGATGATAAATAATTTATTAAAGAAAATACATGCTCCATGACTACATTATATCCTGACAATGTCAAACAGAAATCGATCATATTTTTAATACTATCTGATTTTTCGAGAATTCCTCCATATGGATTTCTGTCATTCTAATAGCAATTCTTTAATATCAGTTCGATCGAATATAGTAATTGATTTAATTAACAGCAATGGGAATGACAGAATTATTTAGTGTATATTTTCTTTCATATAAGTTAAGTTATATATAGGCCTACAACTATTAGGTTCCTGTAGCTTTGCCTGCATTAATTAATAATTCATTATACAACCACTAGATGCTTTAAAAAAATTGTTTAACAGCAAAGTAATAAAACATTATGAAGCAGTGACATCATTTTACATAAAGCACATGAACAATGCCGGTGAAAGGGGGGCACAGCAGGGAAAATTGCACAAGGGCCGAGCAAAGAAAAATATAGTAATAAAAAATAGGGATTTTAAGAAGAAAAGAAATTACAGAAAAATCATCCATGGCGTGAAACCCATAAAAATTGTAATGATCAAATGGGATGTAATATAGAACATGAAGAGCATTTCAGAGTTATTGTAATCTTGAAGCTTACTGATTCTATCGTTGGGGATTTCAAAGATTTCAATTTCCCTGAAAATTTAGCGGCCTCTTTCAATAGGCCTACATCTTGACATACCTTGATGCAGATGAAAATGAAATCGATTAAACAATGTTTGGCTTTGTGTCAAATGTACAAAATGGACATTGACTATGAAATTTGTAATGAAATCAAACACCTAAAAATCAATCCCTAAGACCAATTTAGAAGCTCTGAGGAAAACAAAGCTGAATTGCTTATTCCAAAATATATATGTTACCGGCAATGTGTGAAATCCGGCATTCTATAGAATGCCTAGGTAATGTATAGAATGCCTAAAATCGAACGTCAAAGTATGAAATGATTTATATTTTATACATTGCCTAGGCATTGTATACTTTGCCGGATTGTCTGCCGGCAAAGTATATAATATCCTTAATCCCGCCATTTTTCCCCGCCCCCACTGTTTAATAATAAAGACAATGATGATAACTGATAATTGATTGAACTCAGATCGGAAGGACAAAATAGACTAAACGCATAAAGAGGAACTAATACGTCGATGGAGTAGAATTGAGGATACATTTTGTATAACAGTTGAAAAAAAATGCAAACAACCAAATACCCTGAACTGAAAATATTAACAAAATCACTTTGTACGAAATAAGTTTTATTTTATGTCACAAATATTTAGTATAGAATAATTCATACCTTTAAAATGTATTTAGGCTTTTTGAAATAGGAGAATTAAATAGTCTGCTAAATTTGCTATGCGAGATTCGTTATCATTAGGACAAGGCATTTAATGACCCTAAAATAGTGAAGAAATGCAAAATAAAAAGTGCATTTATGACCTAAAAATAGTAAAAGATGACACGAAATAAAATAAAAATGACCAATAAATTTACCATTATTACTTATAATTAGTTTTTAAAGTAAGTTAATGATTTGCTAAAAGGAATTTAATGGATGACAACGCGTTCTATATGAATTTACAATATAAAACACGTTTTTTCTTTGTTACTAAAGAAATAAGTAAATTTAGGCCTATATTACTTGGACACCCTTGGATAAGAAGACATTCTTTATGAACTTGCATGCTCATCAAATTGCCTCTAGAAATTATGTGCCATTAAAAAAAAAAATCTTTATTCCTACGAGACAAACTGCTATGGTATTTACAATAAACCTGAATTAAAATGAACTATGAACACTTGGTGGAGATTCTCAAATAAAAACGATTGTCTGTTGTCTGAAAGTAACGTTTTTACTTGGAAAAGCTACATAAAACATAACCTAAAAATGCCGAAAATGACCTAAAAATTGCCAAAAATGACCTATCTCTTGAAAATGACGAAAAATGCCAAAACAAATTGCCCTTCTTGATCAATTATTTCATTATACACATTAATATAAATTCGAGCTATCTTTTAACCTTCATATAAATAAGATGCAAAATCATGAAATGCCTTGCCCTAGTTATCATTATATTCTGATAAAATACGTTTTCGTAAAAAAAAACACACACATTTTCTGAAATCAACATTCTATATTGAAATATGGTGTAATGACAACTGTGGTTATGCAGTAGGACTTCTTTGTATGAATAAGACAGGCTGCTGAGAAAACTAGGTTGCAATTTCATTGGTGGGTACTTACTGTAACAAGTACTTCAATCTCAGTTCTGCTTTCATTGTTTTCCGGTAAGAATATCCTGTGCTTCATTTCGTAGTTTCGTAGTTCTTTCAGTTTCAAACGCGTATTAATTAATAATGGCTTTTCATGTTGTTCCCTTTTAACACTTTGCCTAAACGGTACTGGTCATTCTGTATAATGCCTAGGAAAAGTATGTAACATTTTCACAAAAAAACTTATATTTCAGATTTGCCTAAAACCATCAGGCATACTATACATTATCTAGGCATTCTATAGAATACCGGGATTTCACACAATGCCGGTAACATATACATAAGAATCAGATTGTTCTGCTGCATTCTTGTATCATCGGCCATAGGCCTATTTTGTTAAATTATTTATTACCATTATTACTAAAATATGTTTCCTTGTTGAATCTCTGGAAAGCTAAAACCAGGGTATTGTTGGCATACATAATACTATCTCCTCTTGTTCCAATTCACTCACGATTATCTGAAGTCGTTTCTCAGTTCATTAAATTTTTACGTCTTAATCTGTTAATACAGTTTCTACATCCACCGCCATATTTTTATGCTTTTTTATGTATTCATAAAAACACTTAACCACATGTGGTTCAAAATATAAATAAGGAGAGTGCGGAAAAGTTAAATATAGAATTTAGATTATGCTTGTAGTGAATAAAAATCACAGGAAGGATATTAATTTAATGGGCAAAGCAAGGAATTATTGTGATACAAGACAAAAGTGTGGAGTACAAGACAATTATTACAAAGTTTGTCTTCAGAAACAATGAAATCATTTAATGTAGGCCTACAATATTATCTTTATACCATAGTCATATCGATATTATATAAGTTTACTAGCAGGTGCCCGCGGCTTCGGCCGAGGTAATTAATTAAAAAATTAAAAAAATAAGATCGAAATAATTAAAACACATTTATTAACACTTAAACACGAATCATTCATAAATTAAACTATTAATAATTATAATGAAACAGCTAAAAATCCGATTTTGGAGTGCATTCCATGATAAATAAATGATTTAAATAAAACGTCTAGTAGTTAAGTACATAATCGCGGGAATCTAGGTTCATTGCCTCGGTTACAGCCCACCATTCAACTCTATTCTGTGCTAATTTCATCCAACCATCCTCGCAAGTCCTACTTCCCTTGAATCTTAAATGTATTCTACTATTGTCCTTCCACCTACGTATAGGCCTTCCAAGTGGTATTTTCCCTTCGGGACTCAATTCAAAATAGTTTTGAGATATGTCTTTCCTCCCCCATGTCCAGCCTATTTCATCCTCCGTGATTTAATTCCTTTACTATATTTCGTGAAGAGTACAAGTTTTAAAGATCGTCATTATAACAGATTTCTCCAGTCCCCGTTTTCATCTCTCTTAGGTCTGAATATTTTCCAAACACCTATTTTTCGAACTCTCTCAGATTATGTTCTTCCCGAAAAGTAAGGGATCATGTCTCAAATCCATATAAAGTTCCAGTCCACATTTTTATATTATTTACAGTTCTCTCTTAATTTTAATTTGAGTTTTACATTTATTTGTATTATTTACGGTTCTTTTGTTCTAGTTCTAGTGATGAGTACGTGAATTAGTAAATTTCCGTCTTTATCTCAAGTTGTTTTGCAAACTAAATAGGGCTATAATTTTTCTTAATAATTACTTACCATATTATTGACTGTTAATGGTATTTATTTATAATTAATACTACACGGCACCCACACAAGGGCAAAGATTATTTGGGTGTTGAACTTAAATTCTATATTTTGTGTATCATATATTCGAATAATGCAATACACGGTTTATCCGCAATGGGTTGTTTAAACAGGCGAGGGACACCAGATGAGCAGATATACAATGACGATCCGAAGAAATATATACAGAGGGCTTCAAAAAATGTATACACAATTTGAACTGTCATAGAACATTTATTTCCCATCCTATAAGGTTTAATTTTTGGGAGAAAGTAATGTTATATTTCTTCAACAGGTGGCAGCAGAATAGTTTCAACAACCGTCCAACAATTGTGCCAATAATCATCCTGCAATGAAAGGTACCTAACAATGTTTGCTGATTCCATTTTCCCTGCCAATTGTGCATTATGCGGTGACTGTTACTCAGAAATGTATTGATGATGAAGGCCACCATTTTAAATATTGAACATTAATCCCATTTTCATCAGAAAATCGTTTATTTTTCAAATTGGACTTTAAGCTTTCCATTTCCAGAAATTTAACCTTGTAGAAGGAAAATAGATTTTCTATGGCACTTCAAAGTGTGTATACATTTTTTTGAAGCACTCTGTATATTTCTTGTAGGCATATACTCGTAAAAAAAAGTTCCACTGTTATCTTGATTTAGAAGTTTATAATCAGTATTCTTCCATAGTATTAAGTATTTTGGAAAAGTAATAACAAGAAAATGTGTTTTAGACAATGGTGGATTTTATTATTAACAATAGTATAGCGACTAGTTGATTTATACACTATTTCGGAGAATTTCGTTCGCGAGTTCTTTAGTATTATTTTACTGTAGGTAATTTATTGTTTAAGCAAAGAAAGTACGACGATTACCAAACATAATGCAATAATTACTACCGCATGGCGTAATACTTAAATATCTGGACCCGTATTAATAGGCCTGTAATTAACACATAATTCCAATGACTGTGTTGTTGTGAAATGATACATTTTGAACTGGGTGAATTCGTGAGTTTTTCCTTGCGGTATTTTATTTGTCTTATATTTCACTACCTTAAAAGGCACGGCCTCGCTCGGGTTTTGTAATTTGTAATTCGAATAAACTTATTAAGGCAGCGATTCTCAACCTGTGGGGCGCGACCCCTGGGGGGGGGGGCGAGAATATCCAAGAGAAAATATTATTTAAAAAAATTATTAACTGACAGAAAAACATACACATAGAAAACAAAATACATTTTGACATATTAAAAAAAAAGTAAAACAACTTACTAAATAAAAACTCACTTTATCAAAACATACTAAATTAAAAACAAATTAAATAATTATTAGTGACTTCCTTGGGCCTGTCTTGCAGAGCAAAGTTTTTCGAAGGAAGGCTCAATATTAGAAATAGCCACTCTCAGTTCTGTTTCTATATTTAGCCAGATCTATATTTTGTCTTTAACGAAGCCAAAGCAGAAAATCCAGTTTCGCAAAGGAAGGATGTTGAAAATGGCAATAGAATGCGAAATGCTCTGGCTTTTAGTGCAGAAAAATCATCATCTACTGCTGCCCAAAATTCAAATAGTGATTTTTCACTAAATTGTTTTTTTGGTTTCGCCACTTGTCGTGAAGTCTATGAATTTTTCTTCTTCATCAATTGAAAGTCCTTCGGGAGTCTTATGAAATGGATCCCTCACCCACTCGCAACTTTCTATCAAGTTATCGTCTGCAAGAAAATACTTTTTAAAATTCTTTTCTAGCGTGGCTAAATGATTTTCAATGGTTACAAAAACAACTTTTACATGTTCTTCTTCAGCCTTGTAAGTTTTAATACAATCATCCACATTTGCAAACATTGTTAGGTTTTTTTGCTTTAAATTTCTGCTCCACAAATCCAATTTTCTGCAAAAAGCATCAACTTTATCACTCGTATCCAACATATGTGTATTTGCTCCTTGGAGTTGAAGGTTCAAGATGTTTAATTTCTCGAATATGTCGACCAAGTAGCTTAATTTCATCACAAATAAACCATCGCGAAAATGCTCGGCTTCCGGTCTGTTTTCTTCTTCTAGAAAAATGGCGATTTCTTCTCTTAATTCGTAAACACGTTGTAAAAATTTCCCACGTGATAACCATCTTGCCTCGCAATAAAATAATAACTGTGAATGCACCGAACCCATGTCTTTACAAAGTGCGGAAAAGATTCTCGATTTCAGGGGCCTCATTTTTATGTAATTTACTACGGTTACAGCCGTAGTTAACACAATATTCAGACCAGGACTCATTTCTTTCGAAGCCAAAGCTTCTCTGTGGATCATGCAATGTGTCCAGACGCACTGGGGTGATTCTTGTTTTACGAGTGCTTGTATACTTCGAAATCTTCCCGACATTGAACGAGCGCCATCGGTGCATATTCCAACGCAATTTTTCCATTCTATGTTTGCCTCGTTCATAAAACCATTTAAAATAGCAAATAATGCGAGTGCTGTTGTTTGGAGTTCTATTGGTTTGCAAAAAAAGTAGTTCTTCTACTATTGAAATATTATCACAAAATCTAACATATGCAATTAAATGAGCATCTTTATTACTATCTGTTGCTTCATCTAGCTGTATTGAAAACAATTTGTCACGCAACTTCGACAAGAGCTGGCACTGTACATCTTCAGCTATATCACCAATTTGACGAGCAACAGTATCATTTGAAAGAGGTATGGACTGTATTTGTTTTGAAAAATTATCTCCAAACATAGTTTCTACAATGTCGATTACTGCTGGCAAAATAAGCTCTTCACCAATGGTGTGAGGTTTTTTACATCTGGCTATTTTATGTGAAACTTTGTAAGATGCAATTAAAGCTTTTTTATTCGCAGACAAAGTTTCTTTAAAAAGTGATTTTTGCTTTTTATATGATTTTAATTTGAATTCGAAGAATTCTCTGGACTTGTTTACGTACTCACTATGAAGCGTTTCCATATTATGTCGCTTAAGGTTATTGGGTTTCATGCTGTCTGTGGCCAATATTTTTGAGCAAATGATACACAGGGGCCTTTCTTCTCCATTTACTTCAGTACTGGTAAACCCAAAATTTAAGTAATCTTGAGAATATTTTCTTGCTTTTATTTTCGGAACCACACTCGTCTGTGAACTTGTTGATGCTTGACTATTGTCTAATGCTCGCTTTTTACCGCCTAAAAATTTATCCATGGGTCCGCGTAGATCTGCTGCCTTGAATATTTAATATGGTGAATTGCAATTAACACGAAAACATATATAACATACACATTCACGATAGATTCGATAGCGATAGAAGGATCAACTCGAATTAAACTGGCTGGAATTAAAACTTGTGCCATCGAACATTTTCCTTCTTCCTTTGAAAAACATTAGCTCTGCGCATGTGCTAGAGGCATCGGTCATGTGGATTCCCTTCCACAAATATTACTTATTCTTTTCTCTTTTGCTTGGTCATGCTTCTGTCATTTCTTTTATTATTCGAAAAGATATATTCCAGTTTCTAAATTTAGCTCACACCGTCTAGGTAAACTTTCATTAACGAAATTTTTGACTTTCATATTCTTTTAACGTTATTTCTCTGTTTGATTTTCATTCAATTTCAAATATAATATTTAAATTTCTTGCTTTTATTCGCTTCATCTGTTCACCGCCCGCTTGGCAAAATGCCAGATGTGGTTTCTCGCCAACGTTGGCTCGCTTTTACTCTTAGTGCAGGCCGTACTGGCGCACGAGTATGCAAAACTTTTCGGACGCAGTTTCTTTTTTGATTCTTAATTATGACACCTTACAGTATGTAGAAATGCAGGTTGCCACCAAATATTGTGGTCGAGGTTATCTTGACCCGCCATTAAAGATGGCGGACGAGCCACATCATGTTTACGCCATTATCTCCGTGACCCCTGGTCCAATCTTTCCGTTCTTTTTTTTAAATAAAAGAACATTAAAAATACAACCAAAAATGTTATTACACATTTTGTGTTATCTTCTACCCTTTGCAAGTTATTTAGGCGCAAAGTGTTTTTTTTTTTATATTCATAGAAAGGGTATACTGAAAAATGAAACTATGTACTACGTTTATTACATGCATTCCTAGTACATACATATATTTTTTATTCAGTTTCAAATATAAAATACATGTTTGCAATCCTCAGCAATACACACACATGGTGGTATTCAGTTCATTTGCTTCTTTTTTACAGCTGCAACTAAATGTCGTACAGCGAGACCTACAATTGCACGGTGGTACTATGTAATCAGGTACTGCCTTTTTTGTAACATACTTTGGTAGAAGTTCATTGCTATTTTTTTCATAACCAAATTCCGTCAAGTCTAATCTATTATGACAGAAGAAGCAGGATTATATGGTGAAAATACGTTACAATCTATATTAAACGGTAATCGCTACTATAGGGGCGTTAGAGCACACAAGCTCCTCTATGAAGCTCTTACTTATTTGCAGCTTGAGCAATATGTTAAGTATGCTCAACTTCAAGTTTTGGAGGAGTTGTTTACAAGTTCAAAAGTCCAAATCTTACGGGAAGCTATTGCCGATCACAATGTGGCTGATTTCAGTACGACACACACTCTTTTGGAATGTGGTCTGGAAAATGCCAATTTCTTTAAAAGCTTCAATGATTTCACGGCACACAGAAGCGCTAATAACGATACATTGCAGTACTAAGCTTATATGAAATACTGTGAATTGGTTGGAAAACTATTCGACTCGTTGAAAGGCGACAGAGATTGCAATCTTGAACTCCATATTGCATCTGTAAGAAAAATGTTACCGTACTTTTTTCTATGAACCATCACGATGTAGGCCTACTTATAAGACATGCTTCAACTTCCATGTGGCGTGAAAACTGATCTTGAAAAGGGTATGTTGTCAGTCACGAAAATTACAGGATCACTGTAGCTAGTGATCTCGCTCTTGAGCAATTACAGATAAGTTCATCAGCGGTCAATGGTGGATTGATTGGGAACACACAAAAAAAAGATGCAATGGGGAAATGGATAGTTCTATATCTAACAAAGAGTGCTATTTACAATGTACTCCTGGAATTTTTGTGACATGAACAATGATCCTACAGGAGCAGCCGAGGATTCATTCACGCATAATGAATGGAGTCCCTCTAGAATAAAGTGAGACGAGGCTGATTTAAAGAGATTAGTTAGGAGCCTGTCAGAAAAAAAGAAACATATTTACAGGAAAAGACGAATAAATTGGTAAACGAAAATGTGCCGTCTTGTATTTTAAAGTTTGAAGAACATGGAGAAAATGTTCATGAAGAATTCTTTTATTTCTGCTTTTGGAAAAAGAAAAAGGTGTCTTCGACCATATGAAGCGGGCAAGATTTCGGAATTTAAAATACGCTCCTAAGCAGACAGATACAAACTGCCAAAAAGGTACAAGCAAGGAACTTCAGAAATCAAAAGAATCTCTTGACATCCATAAGATTGTAACGTTATCGATTCAACGTGAATATGACCCGAAGTCTATTGGTAGTCATGAACTAGCAGAATATCCTCGTGCCTTGACTGATGTGCATGGGTTCATGAAAAAACCTGATAAGCTCGTTCTTATGAATGTTATTGACAATGAAGTTAGTTGCGCGTATGATGTAGGCTACGGTCTTCCGTCAGGTCATTCTATGATTCATATATTTGACTGGATGGCTCTTGTGTTCATCATTCAACTACGTAAATACGTTTGGGGACTTCACAGGAGCTTTCTACAAGTACATAATTTCTTTCTATTCCAGACCTAATGTACAAAGAATTTACATCTTTTCGATAGATATGGTGAAATTTCTATGAAGAATATGGAAGCGAAAAGATATGCAAATGGTTCCAGTCCTGTACAACTGAAAATCTTGGAACCATCCACTCACATACCTAAAAATATCAAGAATTTTATATGTTGCTCTTCAAATAAACAAGAACTTGTAATATTCCTGTGCAAAAGTGCAAATCACTATGTTAAACTGAATGAAAATCAAGATTTGGTGATATTTGGAAGATTTGATGACGAAACTAAATGTTTCAAAATCCAGGGAGCCGTGACTTCAGGGGTTTTGGATCTTAGATGAAATCATACTGAAGCAGACACCAGAATCTACGTGCGTGTTTTTCATGCTGTACAACCTGGATCAGAGCTAATGATTCATAGTTCAGATAGGCCTACTGATATTTTTGTTTTGGCAATTCATTTCTGGCCAAAATTTAAAAATTATGACTGCTCGGGTCTATGGATGAAAGTTACATCTAACAAATTAAGAATAATAAGTCGCCATTTAGTATCTGACTCTTTGGGAGAAAAAATATTAATGTCCTACCAGCACTGCACGCTTTTAATGGTTGCGACACAACAAGCAAATATCTTCAAAGAAAAAGGCCTACGATGAAATTAAATAACCTTGCGCTCGAGACGTCCTTAAGCCACTGGGAAATGGACTACCTCTCACTCACTCACATCCAACAGCTCTGGAACAACTATATTTAAAACTAATAAATAAACCAGGACTAACAGCAGACGAAGCACGTTATATATCCATATCTCGAACAGTGAAACTGGTTTGTCATTAGACAGAATTCCATGCTCTACAGATACTTTACATCAACATGCTTTACGTGCATCAGCCCAAACATACATATAAAAGAACGCTTTCAACGCTTTCAACCCTTTCAACCCCTTGTGCGAGCCATTAGACTTGACGGAATTTGGTTATGGAAAAAATAGCAATGAACTTCTATCAAAGTATGTTACAAAAAAGGCAGTGCCTGATTACATAGTACCACCGTGCAATTGTAGGTCTCGCTGTACGACATTTAGTTGCAGCTGTAAAAAAGAAGCAAATGAACCGAATACCACCATGTGTGTGTATTGCTGAGGATTGCAAACATGTATTTTATATTTGAAACTGAATAACAAAATATATGTATGTACTAGGAATGCATGTAATAAACGTAGTTGATAGTTTCATTTTTCAGTATACCCTTTCTATGAATATAAAAAAAACACTTTGCGCCTAAATAACTTGCAAAGGGTAGAAGATAACAAAAAATGTGTAATAACATTTTTGGTTGTGTTTTTAATTTTCTTTTATTTAAAAAAAAGAACGGAAAGATTGGACCAGGGGTCACGGAGATAATGGCGTAAACATGATGTGGCTCGTCCGCCATCTTTAATGGCGGGTCAAGATAACCTCGACCACAATATTTGGTGGCAACCTGCATTTCTACATACTGTAAGGTGTCATAATTAAGAATCAAAAAAGAAACTGCGTCCGAAAAGTTTTGCATACTCGTGCGCCAGTACGGCCTGGTCTATCTTGTTTCGGCAGTTATTTAATAAAAATTTAAGAACAGAATCCAAAATACTCAGAATGCATTATTGTTGTATACATTTTATTGTAAGTGGGGGGGGGGGGGCGCGATGAAAATTATGATTGAAAACTGGGCCGCGAATACTGAAAGGTTGAGAGACACTGTATTAAGGACTTTCATTTTTCAAATTCTAGGTCCTTATATAAGTACTTATATTTAGAATTTTCCTTAGAAAACGCTTCTTAAGGCTCGTAGAGGATGTAGAATATAGCACCCCATTGATTCCTAGTTACAAAGCCTGGTAGGGTTAGAAATAAGAAACAGAAATTCCGGTAACATAAAATTGTTTTGTCTTTACGAAATATTTTATTTTTCACTCACATGTTACCATACAACCGTTTTGGGGCTGAAATCAAAAAGAAATTCAGTATCACTTTCATACTTTCCTCCTCCAAAACCTGGGACGTAATAATATACTGTGCGCATAGAACTAAAATTGTTCCATCCAATTTTGTCTCCTTTAAAATGCTTAGGGCCTATGATAAACATATATATTTCTCAACTAAACATACAAAGCTACAGCTATGAATAACGTATCAGTGGATATAATTTTTTTTACAGACTTCTGATATGGCATACTCGTTGGCAGAGAGAGTTATGTGATTGTATCATATTGTGCATTATTTTCGTGGATTTCATTTTTCATTATTTATTTACATCAATGAATTATATCGATAGCTTCTATAATTTGTCAAAATCACGTATCATGTACTTCCGAAGCTACCTGTGTATACTGCCAACAATACACTGTTGTCATGAGAACTGTATATGCTATGTGATTTGTATTTGATTAAATTTTTGTAATAAGGTATTTAATCTCCTCGAAAACATTTGATTTTGGCATTTAAAACCAAAATTTTGCAAAATCCTTTCTTAGAGTGTACTTACATTATGAAACGAAGGTACTGTCAAAATTAAAATTCTCTACCTATTATAGTTCAGGACCTACGTTGATTCTCTGTCAGTCAGTCAGTCAGTCAGTCAGTCAGTCAGTCAGGACAAACCCGCTTATATAGGCCTATATATACATTTATAGGCATATATACTAGCTTAAATGGCCCTGCGTCGCCAGGGTTTTTTATTTTGTAGTTGAAAATTAACTTATGAAGGACTTTCGATTTTTAATTTCTATGTCCTTATATAGGTATTTAGAATCTGAAATAGGAAGAACGACTTATCACACTCAAACTGTTCCCTCAGAAAACGCTTGATATAGCTTTTTATGGCTCATAGAGGATGTAGAATTTTGCATCCCATCGCTTATACAGTACACAGTAAGCCTGGTAGAGGTTCAAATAAGAAGAAACAGAAATTGTGGTAACATAAAGTTGTATTGTCTTTGCGGAATACTTATTTCTCACTCTCTTACCATAAAACCGTTTTGGGGATGAAATTAAACAGAAATGCAATATCACTTTCATACTTATCTTCCCAAAACATGTATTTATACCTCGTATTGTTTTCTCTGTGTCTAGAGTAGAGAAAGTTATGTGACTGCATTATTTTCGTGCATTTCATTCTTTAATATTTATTTATAACATTAATTATATTGATAGCTTCTCTAATTTGTCAAATTCCAGTTTCATTTATTTCCAAACCCATCTGAGACCACTGGCAACAATATGTTGTCATGTGAACTGTGATTTGGATTTGATATTTCTGTGTAAAAAGGTATTAAGTATTCTCAAAAACATTTGATTTCTGGCATTTGAAATAGAAATTTTGCAAAATTCTTTCTTAGTGACCACTTACATTATGAAACGAAGGTACTGTCAAAATTCCAAGTCTCTGACTATTACAGTTTAGGCTCTACGTTGATACTCTGTCATTAAGTCAGTCAGTCAGTCAGTCAGTCAGTCAGTCAGTCAGTCAGTCAGTCATTCATTCAGCCAGCCAGGACAAAGCCTTTTATATATATTTCATGAACCAAGGGACGGGAGTATGAAAATTTTTAAATCTATGAGCCCACCCAATGTTTTTCAAAAGCTGGCGCCACTGGTTCACAGAGCATTTCTGGTCTGAGTGAGTAAGGTGAGAGTGCGTGGGGATAAGAAAAAAAGGGGGTAGAGGGGCCTGCATCCCTCAGTTGCTCAGGGGTCAGAGAATCTTGTCACTGGGTCTATACATGAATTACATAAATTTATTTATAATTATATTAGACATAGTAAGTATATAATTAAAACGAAAAACAAACCAAAGATTCATGAATCTTACCATTATATGCAAATCATTCATAAATACTTAAAATGATTAACAATTAAAAAGCTAAAAATCTGACTTCCAGGCACATTTAACCATTAGAGTATGCCATCCACAGAAAACGACCTGATATCAAAGTCCCCTGCCCCCGCCCCAAAAAAACCCACATAGTGAGTTTTGTCCAAATCGCAGAACGCTGTCCCATTACTCCTATGTATATGATTTCCCTTCCATTCACCTTTGAAATAATTTCAGATCTCTGCTTACCATAGGTCTGGCTGTACACCGCAAACACAGACACAGACAAAAACTTCCTTTTGTTAGTAAAGAGAATGTTATAAACAAATGAATCAAGCAGAGCAGGCTAACAAAATGGAAGTGCTAACAAAAGTCATGCATTCTGTTGCTAAAAAAATTACGTCTTCCACCAGTTTTCACTCATTACTCGTGAACAAAAATGAAAATTAAACATCCGGCTTCAAGGTGCATTCAGAATTCCTTTCGTTACCCTATTTAAAATTTTTAGACCTTTACGTGCCATAGATTTGGCTGGGCATTGCATACAAACAAACAAACTCTTCCTCTTATAATATATAATTAATTATGTACATTTTTGAATAGAGGTTATTATTATTATTATTATTATTATTATTATTATTATTATTATTATTATTATCATCATCATCATCATCGTCATCGTCATCGTCATCGTCATCATCATCGTCATCGTCATCGACATCGTCATCGTCATTGTCATCGTCATCAAGTCCTCGAATTGAAGCAAAGGTAATTTCCCTTCAGCAATTGGCTAGATTTAATTTAAATATTGTAAAATCCCTACAATTTTCTATTAGTGTTTTGGTTTATATTTACCCATACTGATCTAGTTTGTTATTGTCAGAGTATGAGCACCCAATGAAGAAAGAGGAAGCTGCTTATGATCTAATGTCAGCTCATGAAGTATCTATTATTGTTTTGATGATTTATGTTCAAGAAATTTAAAATGTCTCCATGTTACGATTTCTAAAAGATTGCTCTGGTAACATATTGTTCATAAAAGTGCAAGAAAAACTTCTAACTCAAATGCCACCAGACATTTTAACTTATTGCGAGAAGAAAGAATAAGAAGAAAAAAGGACATAGTATTCCAGACACTGCAAAGGGGCTCATGGACATTTTTAGCAAATGATTGTATTTTCACATTTGCACATGAGTCATTTAATGACCTTGACATCTACACTTCCCTTCATAAGGAATTCATCTTCTATTAGCGTTCTATGTTCTGCTAACTAGCACAAACAAATGATTGTGTACAGTTTACATCTGGCTTTACTTAACGAAGGATTCAGGCACATTCTTTCCATGAACTTGATGCACATTTGATATCTTTTAATCATCTCTTAATTAATGAGGAATGGAATTTGATGGAAAGGATGAAAAGTTTCACATTGCTAAACACACTCCTCTGTACAGTATGAACAGAGTACGCATTAACACTCACAAGAGGTCTTGTACTCAGAAATATTTTAAAGATTTTTAAATTATACTGTAAGACTCTTCAATATATCTCTGATTACTGTTTCTAATCGGTAGAGAATAGTTCAAATTAAAATCGACCATATTCTGCCATGTATCAAAAAACTTTCATTTTTAGACAGATATGTTTATGTTAAACATTTCTAAAATAAACGTAATAATTTATGTCAGTAGTAGGAATTCTCCTCACAGTTCTAATATTTACTTGCTTACTTATCTATTTATCTTACATATCTAACGGGATTCAAATGGATCAATAAATCTTTATTTAATCCTTTAAACTGCATGTTCGGTTATTGGATTTTGCTAGTGCAAATACAAATACACAAACAATCTGTAAAGTACTACTTAAAACATAGTTACATGATACAAATAAAATGTAGACACGTGATACAGATGAGAAAAAAATTACATTGAAACACATAATAAGCAAGGAGATAACCACTCTGCGAGATAAAATAATTTATTAACCCAAATTACAGATACTGAAATTATGATATTGAATATAGCTCACTGCTGACTGAAAACTTCTGGTAATTAAAGAGGCCAATGAGCAATGAACCTATAATGCAGGGTCACCACACCATGCTATATAATACGTGTTTTAGTCAGTGGTCTCACCGTTAAAGTATGTATATCTGTGATTATACTGTAATTATTATCATCATTGTCTATCTCAGAATACAGATTCACAGATAAAAACTGATGTACTGTACATTTCAAAGCTATTTAAAGAAAATTTCCGAAGTAATGCTTGGAATAAGGGGCCAATAAATAATTTTAGGGGGAGCAGCGACCCCTCTAGCCCACCTCTGGCTACAGGCTGTATTCATGTGACAAAAAAAATACACAAAATAGAAGGGCATGAGTTTGAAGATTTTAACAGCTTGTTCCTTTGGTAGAAATGAACAAAGAATTCCAAGAAGGTACTTTCCTCAGAAAATAAAAAAATTGTCCCTAAACTTTAACAGGCTTTACTTCATATTATCAATAATGTAGTCATATTTTTTCACATCAGAAGAAGAAAGATTAAAGAATACGTTTTTCCTTTGCAGTTTTTCAATAGGCCTAGAGCTGGCAGTTGTTGTGCAAATTAAGTGCTGGCAGTTTTTGTGCAAATTAAGTACAAAGGTTACGGATTACATAATACATTATATAAGGCAATGACAAAGGGAGATTGCCTACAGTGCTTTTCAAATGGGAAGCGTTTTGTTCTTCCTCTTGCTTAGATACGCGGTCCAATCAGAGACGGCGAGACGGAAGGAAGACCCTTCCTGATAGCGGTACTCTTTTAGCTCGTACACGTGATTGGCGGTGAAGGAAAACGCTTCCCATTTGAAAATTACTGTAGGTACTGTAATTTATTTGTTGGGACACTATTTCAGGGTGACAAGATTTGCATTTAAAAAAAGAAAAGAAAGAAAGAAAGAAGAAAGAAAGAAAAAGAAACACACACAAAGAAAAGGAACAAAAATAGGGCACAATCTATGTAAAAGTTTAATAAGATATTATGATTATCGTACAATTATTTTGGACATAAGTTAAATGCAGAACTAAAGTGCTTGTGATTATAGTTACACAGTATCAGAATTTCCATTAATTATATTTATGTGAAGAGATTATGTTCATCAAAAAAATTTTCTTCTTTCAGTATTGTATCATAAAAGTCAATACAATAAATATTTTGCTTGCCCAAACGGCATCTGTGCTCAATCGAAAAACTAAATGACACATTGTACATGGCAACTTGTTATTGCATCTTCTCTCAAGAAGGGATATTCTTCATTTAAATCCCGGGTGAAACTATACTTTCTTTTCAGCATGATAAGAAAATCAAGATGAAATATCACTACTCACAACATGTATGGATTTAATAACTACACTACTGGTATTATTATTTTTATTATTTAATTAATAGTTTATTATTATTATTATTATTATTATTATTATTATTATTATTATTATTATTATTATTATTATTATTATTATTATTATTAGTGGTACTATACAAACATCTGGCATTGGCATACTTGCTTCATTTAGCAGTGCTGCAACTCATAGCGGTATTTTTGACTTATTGCAAATAGAGTGCTTTCTGAAAGGAGGATAGTAGCCATAGTATTTTCAATTTCAAAATAAAAGAAATCACCATCTCTGAACATACAATAATGAAGTCATGCTGTGAATTTAAGAAAGGAAAGGGACTTAACGGGATCAAAGTCTATAAAAAGGGACAATAACCACCCTGTTAAAGTTTTGTTGGGACAGCGGGACCGGAGTTTAAAAGAGGAAAACTCCCAATAAAAAAGGACGTCTGATCACCCTACACCAGCGTTTCTCAACCTATGGTCCGCGGATCACTGGTGGTCCGCGAAGATGGTGCAGATGGTCCGCAGACATAATTAAAAAATATCATAAAGCAAGTAAAGAAGTAAAAAATTTTCACATAAAATGGACACTTGATGACAAAGTTTTTAAAATCTTCGAAAATACAGGTCCTGTTGCAAGTTTCCTTACTTTTGCAGCTACGAACCACAGTTTGAAACCCCTGATGCACTGACGTCTATGGTTCCCTCTTTCATTCAAAATCTTGAAAAATAAGACTTTGTCAGAATTTGTCACTAGAGATGCTCTCTTAACAAGGATTTTTTTGTTGGAGGTGCCCGAGTGTCTGATACCGGTAAACCTGTGTTATAATTCCTAATTATATTATGAAATTGGTAATAAATATTAAAGTCTGTTCAAAATATAATTTTACTGTCAACAGTTTACTTCCAATTCAATAACTGTGTTTCCGTCGAATTAAAAAAATGTAGGCCTATTCAGAATTATTTCGTTATAATGACCTATAATTAATACCCCAAATATTAAGAATTATAGGCCTACATATAGCCTACTTTTAAAAATGGGATGTAAAATTAGGGGTCCGTAAAAAAAATTAGACATTTTAGAGGTCCTCGGGTTCAAAAAGGTTGAGAAACGCTGCCCTACACTATTTGGCACTGGCTGTTGCAATACATTTACATATTATATTATGCAATTCCTGTTAAAAATTTAAACAAAATGGTTGTAGTAATTTTTGGAAAAAAAATTATCATCATATGAAGTAGTTGTAAAATGGAAAGAAAATCATTACCACACTTTGTGTCACATCCCTGAAGTACGCACAACCAAAATAAAATCTGATTTAATGCACTTGCATAACTTCACAATATGATATAAAATAAGAGGCCGTATTGCAAAAAGTACATATTCAGTTGTTTCAGTTTGATGCAAAGATTTTTCGTTCGCCAGGCAAAACAGAGTTTCTATGAGCGAATGCCTTAGCTTTATAACTACCTTTCGGGGGAATTAAAAAAAAAAAAAAAGAATGTTTCAGATAAAAGTTTTAGCTCTTTGTATAAGCACCTCATGTACAAAATTTAAACAAAATCATTGGAGCTCTTTTCTAGAAAATTGTGAAAAACGAAATTTTCTTCATGTAAAGTGGCATTAAAAGTGAGGGAAAGTTGTCACCAGTCTTTGTGTCACATCCCCAGAAGGTACTTAACCCAAATACCAAATTTTGTTTTTATATAATTTTTCATTCTGGAGCTAGGCTGTTCACACACACACACACACACACATAGCAAGGATTCATCCTAGATTCCCAAATGCTTCTTTTTTCCACTTTCATGACAAATGATATGAGAAATTATTCCAAATACACACAGACACACTGATACACACACCGACTCACACACTGACACACACACCGACACACACAAGCCAACACAAACACCAACACTCACACACAGACACACACGGATTCAGGGATCTCAAAACGTGTATTTACGAGTATGTATTTACTCGTGTGTGTATTTACTCAGCTTCGAATTTCAGGATCGAACACAATATTTCCTCTAATATAGTACCTATGGTACAGGTAGAGGGAGTTAGAAATATAATACATCCTAAATGAGCTATCCATCCTAAATAAAAGGACTGAATATTAGTCTAAATTGTCTTGCATGACACCAACTAATTTGTAAAAATCATTAAAATAAATTAAACGTTTTCGAAATATTTCATCATTGTAAGCTTTAGGCCTAATGGTAATGGCTGTAACAATCAAGAGCCTGCATACAAACTAAATTGTTTGTTGCTGGAGGAGCTAGAACAATGATTAGCTAAAACACAGGGAATCAAAACCAGTCAATGCCGCATGGTAAATTAAAATTTAGGGATATTTCCAAGTGTGTCCTGGTAAATTAGAAGATTCAGTTAACTTGTTCATGTCAAAAGTGACTGCTTTTGGCACTAAATTTTATTTTATTTTATTTTTGTTCTGGAACCTAAATTAATAAAGGCAATTATGTTTTTTTTTTTTTTAAATTTAGTCTTTCTTGTTTGCCTCAAAATTCTGGTCACCAATGGCAATCTGGCATTCAGAAATTCCATGCTCTGCCTTAATATAAGAAAATAAATCAACGAAAAAACACAATCAAACATTGCCAAACATCCAACTTGGGCGACAACAGGTCATATGAGTAAAAGAGTTTGTTTGTTTGTTTGTTTGCAGGATGATCCAGAAGCTCTGTGCTTTTGCAAGGAAACTCAAGTGGCTTGTGGGTCAGACAACAGAACATATGAGTCAGTGTGCCAGATGAATGATATTGCAGTAAAATCTCGCAACACTGTCTACTTGAAGAGTTGGGGACCTTGCCGGTCAGGTGAGATATACGAGATTAGTTTATAATAACAAAATAATAATTTTCTTGGTTCATTGTAAGCTCCATTCACATGTCTGGGCTCAAGGGTCTGTAACTTGAAAGTCAACTACTTTCTTTTAGATTTTCTCTGTATACTAATAGTCATAACTAGAGCCCGGATTTCCATGCAAATGCATGTTTTTATATACTTTGGTTACACTTCTCAAACTTTGTAGTTACTCGTTACATGACTTATGGATTCCAAATAACCATATTTTTTCCGTGCATGTTTGCATATTTCGGCCTTTTTATGGCAAAATTCATACATAATGCATGTTTTGGATTTTTTTGGTTTAATATAGCATGTTCAGACGTTTTTAATGCATATAAACCCTCATTTTCTGGTTTTAGTGCATAATATCAAGTTACCATGCATAACTGTGCATATTATGAATGTCCCTCCCTAAAATCTCGGCTTTTCAAAGAAACGTAAAAATGTTGTATTGTACTACCATTGTTATTTGATTGACATGACAACAGAGTCTGCCACCTGCATGAATTTGAGAGTGCAAACTACTGTTTACACTAAATAAACAGTAACATATACCAGGCTACAAAAGAAAATGCCGACTCGCCGACCCCCACCACCTTCCATTGAAAGAAAACTGCTTGAATTTGTCAGACACTAGCCATTGTTGAAGACGTTGAATCTTTCTTTAGAATCGTGCTGTGGAGAAATGGGCGAGACAGTTAGGGAAAAACTTAAGAAGGTACTTAGTTCAAATCCTGATCTTAAACTTCTGAAAACAGTGAAAGACGTATTATGTGGAAAAAATGTAAAGGATATGGAATTCGATCTCACCCTCAGTGAAACTTCTTCCCTTAAGTATGCACCTGTTACTTGTGAAGTAGAAAGATCCTTTTCTGCGCTCAAGAATGTCCTAACTGATAAACGCACGAGTATAAGTGAGGAGAATTTGGAAAAGCTCGTATATTGTTTTAAGAGAAATTGAAATATATTGAAGTACATTGCGGATTTTTGATAGTGCATGTTTCTCTCTTCATTGTGCATATTTGGAGGTACGATAGTGCATGAATGCATGCATGTTTTTAAGTTTGATAGTGCATGAAAATCCGGGCTTTAGTCATAACAGATGAAACCACCACTTGGAGACCGTATAGTTTAGTTTTGTTTAGTTGTATTTAATTCGTATGATTAAAGTACGGCCCTGGGGTCGACTCAGCCTCTAACAGAAATGAGTACCAGGAGCAATCCTGGGAGTAAAGGCGGCCGGTGTGTAAGGCCGACAACCTTACCACCTCCACGTGCCGAATGTCCAAAATCTTGGAGCCTCAACCTCCTGGAACCCTCTGGGCCTCCATGGCCTGTTATAGGGATCACTTTACTTTATGATTAAAATACATTGATAATGGACATGTCACATTATTACTAACAATCTAACAATATCATGTTTAAATTTAAATTACAGTAGGTTAAATGCACAGTGAATTACAATTAACGCAAGCAGCATAACTATTCTAATAGACCTAGAAATTACTAAATACATGAAAATGAAAATTTACTGATCACAGAAGGATATTTATTATTAGAAAGTTATTTTTTTAATCAGACCTATAATTTAGTATTTACATAGGACTTTACAATTAATGTGGTTCAATACATTGTTAATTCAGCTCTTTTTTACCACTGTTATTTTCTGAATGTAGTAGTTATAAAAATTATAAGAAGTCTAGAAGTCTGTTTGGTATAAAGCAATTCTTCCAATAAAGTGTTTTTGAGGGCATTTTTAAAATTCTTACTGTCTAAATCTTCTATCCATTTTAGGGTTTTACTGAAAAATTTAACTCCTAGTTGTGATACACTGTTCAGGCTTTTGCTAAGTCGTTGGTGATTTAACCCTTTTACAATGTCAATAATCATTGTTACTTATAAGTAATAAATATAGGCTACTGATTGATTCCTACTCGAAGGATAGTTAATTGCTAAGTCATATATATCTGTGAATGTGCATCAATGATGGCTGTGCTACTGATACCATGACATTTTCAAATTAATTCAACACCACCAGTTAGCACAATGAATAATATTACAGCAGTGAAAAGGTCAAAATTTTCTTAGTCCTTGTATTATCTGCGGTATCATCCTTGCCTGAATCTCCCCGGACGAGTCGTGGTCATCACCCCATGGCTTCGTCCCGGGTCTGAACCTGCCTTCGGGCAGAACACTCATCATCATCATCATCATCATCATTATAGGGATGGTAATCTGAATTTGACTTGAATATTTATTTGGATACTTCTAGTATGTATATGAAAGTTACTTGGAAGATACCGTACTCTTTAAAAATTGGTTTGCATGGTCTGCGGAGTGACATCCATCAATCCAACCATCCATCCATCCTCATGATATAGAATAGTGGTGTACATGGTGATCATCAAACTTGTTCTTTTTGTAATATTAATTTGTTGTAGTGCACATTAAAATGAATAATATGAGTAATATGGATAAAAAGAGGAATGTGTTCTAGGAGAGAATAATTTACACTCAGAAAGGGTTAAGACAAGAATGAGACAGATTTAGTCTGGCAGAGAGTGAAAATTCAGATAGGAAAAAAGGTCCTTCGAAACAATATTCTGAAAATCAAAATATTTTGGCAATAAAATGTTATGCAAATAAATTTGGGGGTGGGGGGAATTAGATCGGGGAAAATGGATTAAGAAGAAAGTTTCTTGGAAATAATTATTTTGCGAATTAAAAAGTTTAGAAGAAATGAATCGTGAAATATGTCTACTAATCCTAAACTTATCAGCATTGAAATATTTAACATTCCACATACGTAACATGTTACTGAATACATTGACTTGTTCGCAGTTCCATGGGTGACATCTGGACCTGAGGATGTGGCTGGCAGTCTGCATCAGAGCTTGGCATTGGATTGTGAAGTCAAGGGTTATCCGATCCCTAGTGTCCACTGGGAGTTCAAGGCTGATAATGGCAACACCAGGCAACTTCCTAGTTAGTATCATAACCATTATGTATTGCATTGTGATCTAGTGTCTAAAACATAATCATCAGTGGGTGAGTCGGTAGCACGCCTGCCTTCCACTCGATTCCCGGCCGGGTGGGTGATTTTTCAGTAGTGAAAGATCCCCTCCCCGGGATCAGGATTGGGTAGGTTAAGTCTTAGGTTAAGATATTGCACATTGTGCGCGATTCCTTAATTATAGAGATGTACCTGGAGACCACCTAAAGTGTCTTTGGGCAGTAAAATAAACAGGCATAAATGCTCAATTGTTAATTTTAAAAACTACAAATCCTGTCATTTGTGGAACCTCTTTACTTGTATGCTTTCACTCCCCATCATTGTACGACCTAACCAATGAATTAATATTTTTTTATGCATAATGTAGACATCATTTTGACTGCTTGTGTAGTCTAGTGGTTTAGTTAGCATTGCTGACTACGGATTCTCAGATATGGATTTGAAACTTGGTACCTCCTTGCCATGGGCGTACGGTGAAATTTTGTTCGGAAGGGGTTCAATGTAAAGTCATCTCAGCTTCATGTCCTTGCGCACATTGTGAATTGTACTTTTTTATTATTTACTCAACAGTTGTATTGTGACAATGAATACACTGTAATAAATGAATATGCAGCTCAGTCTTTGGAACTGTTTTTCTTCAGATTTCTATCCATTTCTCGTTTAAGCTAGAGTCTGTTAATAAAAACTTTCTTTTGAATAATTATCATAATACTGCATGATGTATAGTCATGGTGTTTTAAAGTCATCTGTAAATCTACCGGTGGAAAAGTCCGATTAATGCCGATTACTTCATGATAATTTTGTGATGAGCTCGTGAGTGCTGTTGACTTTACAAACAGGTTGATGGATTTCTCGGCGGGAGTATTCGAATTATCGTTCGACAGATTATGAAGGGATTTTTGTTTACTAGTAATACATCACTGTTATTAAGCTGAAAAACTATCAACACCACGAGGTTTTGAAATTTTAATCTTAAATAAATTACGATAAATCTCAAATAATGCTTTGATATGTACGAAATTTTAAAATATGTAACAACCAAACCAGAGTTTTTTTTTAATTTTTTTTTAATTTTAATTTTTTTTTAATTTATTTATATTTTATGTTGTTCCATGATATGTTGTTCCATGATATCTTCAAAATATTGCAGACATTTCGGGAGGGGTTTCAACCCTGAACCCCCCTTACTGTACGCCCATGCTCCTTGCATATTTCTAGGGTAGGTAGGTCTGGTACAGGTTGCTCTCAACCTTATGACGATAAATAAGTAGGGGCTTCTGTCACGACAACCACTAATAATGCTGACCACATGCATCCAATCCTGCCAACCGCTCATGATAGATGATGCACCAGTCAGATGGTAGGCCTTGTCCCACAAGGGATGTAGTGCCAAGGAGTTTAATTTAGATATTATTTTAAAGATACTGTTCATGTTCAGTTACAATTATTCTAGCGTAAGAAAACCATTTTTGTGAATTAATACAAATAATATGTGAAAATTGCAGTTAATACTTTTATACCCAAATGTGAATAGCCTTGTTTTCTTTAAGAAATAGAATAATAAAATAAAAAAATTAACAAACCATTAAATAAATTTTAAGCATGATTGAGCAACAATTTCTGTAATAAAATTCTTTGAAACAATTGAATGCAATTAGGTGTAATATCATTTACAGAATTTAATTGAAAATTGACTCTGACGTAATGATTTTTGTGTGACTTGTATGAAGCAAGTTAACATGTGAGTTTACAATAAATAAAGTAGTATCTGCATATCTATGGCATATGATAAGGGAAAATTCAAATATAAGTCGCACCTTGGGATGAATATATCCCGGCTGCATTTTCTTTTATACCACAATCTATACAGGATGATGCCTTACTTTTATAAAAAAATAAAAAAAATTATCTACATGCATTTTTAGGCTTCAAAATGAAAAAAAAAAAAAAAAAAACACGAAGATGAAGGTGTTGAGTTAGGATGGAAACTCTATAACATTTTGTCATACCAAGTAGCTGCCATTTTTAATAAAAATGATTCATGGATTTAGTTGCATGTTAAAATATGAAAATATTCTCAACACAATACATTTCAAAGACTGGACTTTCAGAATATTGATTTGCAATTCTGTATGAGGTCATGTACATTAAGGTGGAAAATATTGAATATGATCCAATTTTAAGTGCTTTGAAAGCTGTACCTACATCCACAAGATCAAGAAAGTTAAACTTAATAAAGTTCCAATTGGGTATACATTCTGTGATTTCAGGCGATGACCAGTATGTAGCTGTACAAGTGAGGGGTGGACCTGAACCATTTATGGTCACCACGTGGGTTCAGATTGTGGACTTGAGGCACACCGACACAGGCACCTACACTTGTGTGGCAACCAATAGCGAAGGTGAGGCAAGGGCTTCAGCCAAGGTGGGCGTCAGGAACTGAAATGTCTGAGTATAAATCACACTTGTATGTACTTTAATTAGCATTACTTGCTGGTATGTTGATTTATTTTAGAAGTACCTGAATATTTAAGAAAAAAGTTAATTTAAATCATTAGAATTATTTTCACTTACCAGCAATGGAAATATTAGGATTTTTAATACCATTTCTCTTTCTAAATGTACTGACTGTAACATCCACTTGTAGAAGACATTCAATTTGTTTTATTATAAGGAAAGGTGATAAAAAAATAGGATAGGCAAATATTTTATAAAACAATGAAGATAAGATAAGAACAGTATTTGAAATATTTTATTTTGACTACAAAGTAACTTTAAAGGTAGAAAAATAATTTTCATATCCTTTAACTGTTGCTATTTTCGTACGTAGACTACATTTAAAAAATACAAATTTGTTTGTGAATCTGCTATAATTATAATAAGAAACTACTGGTAACTTTGCCAGTATACTGTACTTTTTAATATGACAAGTTTTCTGAAAAAATGGCCTGAAATCTAAACAGCTGTTTAAATTATGTTTTCAATTCATTATTGAAGTTATTTGTTGTAAATATTTCATGCTAATTTCACTGTATGACCACTGGTATATTGTTTATAGGTTTAGTTGTTAGAGAAAATTGAAAATCTCATTAAGTTTATTTTGAATTGAATTTGACAATGAAGTTAAACCTTGTGAGTCTTTTGCTCATAAAATGCATCCCTATTACAATTAGAATCAATGGTATACTAGTATGAATGAAGATAAATATCCCTCCATCTCCAATGTCTACACTTATCTATGTAATGGAACCATTTAGTCTTGTTAAATGTCATCACAAGTTAAATGTTGTCAGACAGTCATTTATGTGGATTAATGTTCTGTATTTTATGACATAATTGCTATCCACTTAATTACTAGATCATCTAATGTGCCATATGTAATAACTGTTTTTAGTGATAGTTAGTTTTAACCAAAGAAGAAGTAAAGACAGAAAAAAAAAAGCATGATGGTAAGGACACTGTATCAGAGAGGTATGTTGTAGATTTGGTGGGTTTGTATTTTTTCTACAAATAAAGAAAAATTCACACCTTCTCCTATAAAATTCTTGAAAATGTGTGTTTGTAGTCATGTTCATAGTAGATGGTACTTCCATTCCCTTTCTCATCCCATCTCAGAGTGATTTCATTTCACGATTTGTCACTGTTGTGAGCTTTCTTCACCATCCCAAATCCTTCAACTTTCAGTTTTGTCCATCACTGTGGTATTTAACGGTCTCTAAGAGTCAGAATAGTTTTAAAAGTTCTGTTCCTTTCCTTTGTTTATTGAGGGGTATATTCGTGCATGAACTTTTCTTCATTCAATCAAATATGGTAGAATTGGCATGTTGGTAGTGTGGTAGTGTTTCATGTTTCATGTTTCATCTCTTTCTGTGGTTTGAGGTAGAAGTGACACATTAGGCCTGAAAGTTTATTAAATACCATACTTTTAACACCGCTGTCTCAAGAATTACACTGCCTGTCCATGCTTAATTTTAACATGGAGTTCAGAGTATTGTTAAATTGTCTAATTTCTCCAGTAGAGGCGACACAGTTCATACCCAGATAGCATGAAATTCCAGCATATTTCAGTTTCCGAGTTTATACTTCAGAGGGCAACACAGCTTACGGTAATGCAGCTGGGTGTGAAAGGTGCTGCCATCTGTAATGTCGCCGCGTACGCAAAATTAGCCGTATAGGACAGGCAGTGTATACACGAGTAATACAGTCTACAAGGCAGTGCTTTTAATAATACACTCTTTTACATACTAATGTTAAAATGTATACAAGACATGAAAGAACAGAAAATTTATGGTTTCATTTTGCCAGTTGTAGTAGTGGTAGTAGTAGTAGTAAATGATTTATTTTGCCTGGCAGAGTTAAGGCCATAAGGCCTTCTCTTCCACTCAACCAGGTTAAAAAATATATACAATGTATGTTTACATTAATAACCAGTAATGGGAAAAGTACAAAAAGAAAGTAATTGGGCTGAATTACAATTACCTGAGAGACATTTTACTTAATTACAATTACAAATTATTTTTTTCAAAAAGTAATCAGTAAAATTACAATTACATTTACAATTACTGTACAAAATGGCAGTAGGCCTACCTAAAAATTCATTGTTTTTGGTTTGTTTTGGTCACAAGCCCAAATTATTAATAAAAAAAAAAGAAAAGAAAAAAACTCAGCAATGAGAATATTTTTGGAAACATTGAGTAACTTTTTGTTAATATTAACTCTAATTTGGATATTAGTTGCAAAAACAGTAATGATGACGATATAGCAAACGAAAATGATACTAATACTAACGACTACTAAATTGTAGCAATTACAATTTTATTTCCAGAAGTAAATTACAAGTAGAAATTACATTTTTAAAAAAGTATTGATTACAAATAAATGGGACCAAAAAAGGAATTGTTACTGTAATCTGATTACTTTTTCTCAAGTACATCCCATCACTGTTAATAACAAAGTAATGGATAAGAGACTAATGATTAATACTAAGACTAAGGTTAAGGCTATTCATAATAATCAATTAAGTAAAAAGCATAGGTTTTATAAAAAGCATAAGTGTCATCAAAGAAAAATATAATGTTACAAGTTAAACAAGGAAAATGTCAAATTAAGTTATAATGGAACTTTAAGTTTGTGAAATAAAGTTATTGGCTTGGGTAGTTATAAGATTAAGTAATGCTATGTACAATGAGAGGTGGAGTGACTACAAAGAGCTAGTTCTGTTCAGTGGGCAATAATTGTTTAATAAGTGCAGATTTGAAAGAGTGTACACTCCGACTACCCCTGATATCTTGTGACAAGGAATGGAGGGAAGGGGTAATATGTCCAATACACAAGAAGGGAAGTAGGCTTATATGTGCAAACTATAGAGGCATTACACTACTAAACATTGCTTATAAGATCTATGCAAAAATATTAAATAATAGACTGAAGCCCTATGTTGTGAAAAATATCGGGACATATCAGAGTGGATTCATGCCAGGGAAATCAACAGTCAACCAGATTTTTGCTGCAGTAAGGCAGATTATAGAAAAGTGCAATGAATATAACATAGGACTCCATTTTCTGTTTTTGAATTTTAAAGCAGCTTATGACAGTGTCAATAGAAACGAACTGTACAAGACATTACTTGATTTCCAATTACCAGGAAAGCTGATAAGACTGATAATGGCAAGAATGGAGGATAATAAATGTAGAATAAAAGTGAACGCAGAACTGTCAGAAACTTTGACATTAATAAGGGATTAAGACAGGGAGATCCCTTAGCCTGCTTGTTATTTAATGTCATTTTAGAAAAGGTAGTAAGAACAACTGGAATACAAACATCAAACACTATTTTTTATAGAACATCACAGATTTTGGCATTCGCTGATGACGTAGTCATAATTAGTAGAAATATTACAAGTCTGAGAAATGAATTCGAGAGACTGAGTGAGATTGCAGGACAAATGAGATTAGTGGTCCATCAAGAGAAAACAAAATATATGTTTGCTGGGTACTCCAGAATTTCAATACCAAGTGAGCTTAACATACAGGAATTTATGTTTGAAAGGGTCAAATCATTTAATTACTTGGGGTCAGTATTAACAGACAATAATAGCATAATAGCATAAATAGCAGCTAACAAGAGCTATTTCGGACTAGCAAACCTGTTAAAAGCAAAGAACATCCCTTGCAGGAACACAAATTAAAATCTATAAAACTATAATAAGACCAGTGTTGATATATGGTGCAGAAACCTGGACGCTGACAAAAAGAGAAGAATATTCTCTAGGATCGTTCGAAAGGAAGATCCTGAGATGAATATATGGGGCGGTAAAAGAGGGAGGAGTATGGTGTAGAAGGTTCAATCATGAACTATATCAGCTATTCAAAGAACCAGATATAGTCGCCATAATGAAAGCAGAAAGAATAAGATGGCTTGGACGAAATAGCCAAGAAATTACTGTTCAACAAAACTGGAGGCACAAGGAAGAAAGGAAGACCCAAGCTCAGATGGCTTGATAGTGTAACAGACGACTTAGTGGCATTGGGAGTGAGAAACTGGAGGAAAAAAGCACAGGAAAGACAGATATGGAAAAGAATTGTAGAGGACATGGCTGTAGTGCGGTAATGATGATGATGATGATAATTGAAGTAGGCGTATTCTCATTACATTATATAATTAAAATATTCTCATTACATTATATAATTATAGTTCTTGGCTTAGTTTATTTTACTTTGCCTTTTTTCACATATACACCAGAATCATTTATTATGTATAGATATTGTTGAACGTTTAAATATTTCATCCATCCTTGGACCTAATGATGTAAATCTTGTGTTATTTACATTGTTTTACAATTTTGCTATGGAACTGTACATTTGTACTTTACACTTCTGTTTGTAATCATTTGACGAGTCTCATAACATTGATAATATGTCCAGTTCGACTAAACAAAAATCTACTCTGATAATACATCTTGAAATTGCCTGCCTATTTTCCCAAAATGTAATGCCGTAAATTAAAGCTAATGTGGAGGAATTGTCAGACATAATAGGTGTATTCTGATGTAACATTAATCCATACCTTACTACGCTCTCTCCTACAATATCCTAAAGAACCAATTTTGCATTTTGTGTAGTTGGTACCTTTAGTGCGGAACAAGATTTCTCAGTTCTCACCAACAGTGCCTGCTGGCTATTGTAGACTTGGGAATTTTTGATGTTCTTAAAAGATACAGGAAGAGAAAAATCGTTTGTAGTTTTAGAATGTAAATAGTCTTGAATGTAACATGGGCCATATTTTTATAGAATTAAAAATGCAGGTTTGTTCAGTGCACATTAACATATTTATAATTAATTTATAATGGGCTTAGCACTTCTACACGATAACTGTAAACTTTAATACAAAAAAGAAACAGAGGAAAGACATTTCAGGGTGTTATTTAATACATTATGTAATCATAAGAGATGCATACGTACATTCTACATGTACCCCTACTATTTACACCATACATAGAGTTGCATGTACACATTTTAAACACTTCAAGATTTCATAAATTGTGCCCAAAAATCTTGGTAGTGAGTGAACAGACCAGTAGGTTCTACTCAACAATAGATTCGAGGCCCAAGGATCTTCTCCAACTAGCGAACTACGGAACACCCTGTTCCTCTATTATTATGACTTTCCACTACATGTCATTGTACTGATGCGGTGATTAGGTATATTTCTTCTGTTTATCCACTTAGGCTGAGTAGCCTACTGCACAGGACTTGTCTCTGCCGGGCAGCATTCCTTTGCGGTGGTTGTCTAGATGACCCTCCAGACTATAGCGTTCTAAATCTTTTCATTATAATGTATGCAATTCAGACTGTTTCCAATAGGCTACACATCAAGTTGTATAATTATGTTGAGTGTGAATCCAATTTTATTCATGAGATACATGTATTCTATATATGTATGTACCCCCACTATATACATAGAGTTGTATGTACAAAATTATAAACACTTGAAGATTTCATAAATTGCACCCAAAACATCTTGGTAGTGGGTGTACAGTCCCGTAGGTTCTCACTAACTCATTCCATCACTCTACAGCTCTTGAAGTGCCTTCCCTCCTTGATGACTTCCGTTTTGTCCACTTGCCTCAGACTCCCAGGTTCTATAGTCTTCCTCCACATTATCCATCCATGTCATCCTTGGTCTACCACTGTTAATCCACTCTTCAGGTTTACTGATGAGTATTTTCTTCACAAGGAATATCATCCTCCATGCATTCCACACCAGGCATCGGAGTCTACTGCTCTTATTAAGACTGAACAAAGTTTGTTACTTAAGAACGTGAGCTGTAGAATTAATTTTAATGTAACACCTCCCATTGTGGTACAACCCACAGTCAATATAATAGTGCAGTATAACAGTGCACTGCAATGCCCATATGGCATGTTATTATTAGAAATTATAAATGCAGGTTTGTTCACTGCACATTAACATATTTATAATTAATGTACAATGTACAGTATAATGTGCTTAGCAAACATAAAAGCATACATAAAAGAAACAAAGGATATACATTTCAATGTGTTTTTTATTACATCATGTAATCAAAAGACATAGGCTACATATATTCTATATGTACCCCTAATATTTACAACATACATGGAGTTGCATGTACACAATGAAAAACACTTGAAGATTTCATAAATTTCGCCAAAAACATCTTGGTAGTGGGTGAACAGACCAGTAGGTTCTACTTGACAAAAAATTCGAGGCCCCGGGATCTTCTCCAACTGGCGAACCAAAGAACACCGAAGACCGTCGACCCTGTTCCTCTAGTATTATGTCATTCGTCTACATGGCATTATACTGATGTGGAGAAAAGGTATATGTCTTCTGTTTATCCACTTAGGCTGAGTACTGCACAGTACTTGTCTCTGCCGGGTGGCATTCCTTTGCTTTGGATGTCTAGATGACCCACCAAACTTCATCCAATTTGTTTCGTACATATATTGCCCAATATTTACAACATACATGGAGTTGCATGTACATAATGAAAAAAACTTGAAGATTTCATAAATTTCGCCAAAAACATCTTGGTAGTGGGTGAACATACCAGTAGGTTCTACATGACAAAAAATTCGAGGCCCCGGGATCTTCTCCAACTGGCGAACTAAAGAACACCGAAGACCGTCGGCCCTGTTCCTCTAGTATTATGTCTTTCGACTACATGGCATTGTACTGATGTGGTGAACAGGTATATGTCTTCTGTTTATCCACTTAGGCTGAGTACTGCACAGTACTTGTCTCTGCCGGGCAGCATTCCTTTGCTTTGGATGTCTAGATGACCCACCAGACTTCATCCAATTTGTTTCGTACATATATTGCCCAATATTTACAACATACAAGGAGTTGCATGTACACAATGAAAAACACTTGAAGATTTCATAAATTGCGCCAAAACATCTTGGTAAAGGGTGAACAGACCAGTAGGTTCTACTTGACAAAAAATTCGAGGCCCCGGGATCTTCTCCAACTGGCGAACTAAAGAACACCGAAGACCGTCGGCCCTGTTCCTCTAGTATTATGTCTTTCGACTACATGGCATTGTACTGATGTGGTGAACAGGTATATGTCTTCTGTTTATCCACTTATACCCTTAGCAACCAGGGAAGGCGGTTGAGGCCAGGTAGATTCCTTCACCCGCTAGCAGCCTCACATTTACAAGCAGAGGGAATTAGGACCAACCGTAATTTCCTCCCCATGAGTCACCTAGTCTACTTCAATCAGTCAATCTTAGATTTTTTTAATATGTCATTTTTTCTTAAAATGTTAGTTATATATCAATTCTACACATAATTACAAGAAAAATGACACCAAACAATGTATAATTTACTTTATAGGAACATAGAACTTGAAAGCAGTTTTCTCGTAACTTTTATTTATGTATTTGTTATAAATGTTCCTATTAAAGTAAATTATACATTGTTTGGTGTCAATTTTCTTATAATTTTGTGTAGAATTGATATATAACTAACATTTTAAGATAAAACGACATATTAAAAAATCTAAGATTTACTGATTGAAGTAGACTAGGAGACTCATGGGGAGGAAATTACGGTTGGACCTAATTCCCTCTGCTTGTAAATGTGAGGGTGCTAGCGGATGAAGGAACCTACCTGGCCTCAACCGCCTTCCCTGGTTGCTAAGGGTATAGGCTGAGTACTGCACAGTACTTGTCTCTGCCGGGTGGCATTTTTGCTTTGGATGTCTAGATGACCCACCAAACTTCATCCAATTTGTTTCGTACATATATTGCCCAATATTTACAACATACAAGGAGTTGCATGTACACAATGAAAAACACTTGAAGATTTCATAAATTGCGCCAAAAACATCTTGGTAGTGGGTGAACAGACCAGTAGGTTCTACATGACAAAAAATTCGAGGCCCCGGGATCTTCTCCAACTGGCGAACCAAAGAACACCAAAGACCGTCGGCCCTGTTCCTCTAGTATTATGTCATTCGACTACATGGCATTGTACTGATGTGGTGAACATGTATATGTCTTCTGTTTATCCACTTAGGCTGAGTACTGCACAGTACTTGTCTCTGCCGGGCGGCATTCCTTTGCTTTGGATGTCTAGATGACCCACCAGATTTTATCAGATTTGTTTCAACACAGGATTGCCATCCAGACATCGGAGTCTCCTTCTCTCAGCTCCAACCCTAGTTCCGAGGCTTATCATTTTTCAAGTTGCAATCCATAAATCATTTTTCCTTTTTCAATGCCAGAGTCAGTCCAATAAATCCATCCGACTTGTTGTTAGGTCTTCTCAACGACTGTGTTTTACGGGATGAGTTGTTAGCTCTACGCCCAACCCCCAACCTGGAGGACCAGGATATCCCTTTAGTCTGGATCATCACCTTCGACCTGTCCGGCAAGGGAGGCCCTACCAGTAGCTAAGCTACCGCCGGCATAGCTCTCAGGATCATTTGACCACGCAAGCCCCACCACCACGACAAGGTAGGGATTTCATTGGTGGGGTAGGTTTTATTCAACAGTAAATTCGAGGCTCCAGGATCTTCTCCAATTGGCAACTACGGTAAGAGGAGACTGTCGACCCTGTTCCTCTAATATTATGGCTTCCGACTACATTATTATTGTACTGATATGGTGAACAGGTATGTTTGTTCTGTTTGTCTACTAATGCTGAGTACGGGGCATTCCTTTCAATTGGATGACCCTCCAGAGCGGTTGCTGAAAAATACAAAGTGTCTGGCTCATGCTAACAATAACATGATAGGCCTACATGAAGAATATAGGTCATCAAACGTTCTAAGGACATCAGTTAATAATCAAATATTAAAATTCATTGTCATACTAAACCTTTGGATTAGGATGTACGTATTTCATATAAGTTAAATTCCAATACATATTCAGATATAAATTTCATAAGTTTTTCCGCATAAAAATGTAATTTTTTATAATAATACTAGCTTAAAAGGCCCGGCGTCGCTCGGGTTTTGTATTTTGTAAATGCGAAAATAACTTATGAAGGACTTTCGATTTTCAAACTCGAGGTCTTTAAGATATTTATATAGGTATTTAGAATTTGAAATGGGGAAGAACGACTTATCACACACAAACTATTTCCTCAGAAAACGCTAGATAAGCTACAGCTTATTATAGCTTATAGCAGATCCCCGCGGCTTCGCCCACAATAATTAATAGGAAGATTATAAATTAAGAGCAAAATAATTAAACTATTATATTTACTAACACTTTGCACACGAAACATTCATAGGTCTAAATTAAACGATTGATAGGCCTAATTAATGAAACAACTGTAAATCCGGCTTTGAAGTGTGTAGGGTTAAGGTTCTGGTAGGATGGACTGTATAAGGGAAGGTAGAAAACTAAATTTTGCCCCTACATTAGAATACCAAAAAATAAAATTTCAATAAAATTTTGAGGTTAGTTTTATTTATTAACAAACACTGGAGCTGATTATTTGTTAGTAGACTATATGCACTATTGAATCATTAATTAAAATCCTTGAATTATATATGTATATATAAGCTTATGAAAAAGAAAAAGAAAAAGAAAATTCACTGTTACTTGCTGAGAATTACATAGAAAAAAAATTATGAAACACAGTCACTTGAGCACCGTCCATAGGCCTACTATATCTTGAGATTATTTCTTGCACTGTTGAGTTGATGTTCTTCTGAGGTTGAAGGTTGACGTTCTTCTGAAGTTGAAGGTTGACAAGTGAAAAATGCGTTGCAATAAATGGTCTTTACCTTGCAGTGAATGATTTCAGCATTTAAGATGTTTAGAATAGTGAATATTAATTGCAGTGAGTACTTGCTGTTACATTACAGCGTGGAATGTTAGGTTGAGAATGAGGTTATGTTTGTACATAGTTGTTTGCACTTGTTGAGTGGTACTGACTTGATGCACTTGAACAACTGCACTGGAGAAGTGTGTTAAAAATGCGCTTATTGAATATGAATGTTGAAGATTGCGTACCGCATGAGCGATGTAATAGTGAACTCACAGCTCGCAGTGGTGTGGCTGTGTTGTGATGAACAAACCTACATGATTTGAGGTTACTGCGTTGAAGATTGTGTACCGCATGTGAGCGGGTGAACTCACAGCTCGCAGTGGCGTGGCTGTGTTGTGATGAACAAACTTACATGATTTGAGGTTACTGCGAAGATTGTACGAAAGTTATGTTTCACCCGTTACTTGAGGTTCTTTGTTCTCTTGCCGCTCAAAAGCGGCAAGAAGTTACGTGCACTTCTAGAGATGAATTTTTGACGACTAGTGGGGCGGCTTGCCCCCGGGCGATTTTTATACACGTTGGTTGCGCAATTGTTATAACATAAACAAATTATGTCATCTTAATTCTGATTCGATGAGATTTGCCGCCCTGAGTTAGGTTTCACCAATAAGGTTAATTCATTACGTCATTATCAGAATTACCATAAAATTCATTAGTTGAAGTCCCTAATTAAAGACAAAGACTTGTCCCTTAATTGTTTAGTCAAACAGTCTATGTACTGAAATTATGTATGAATAATTGAGTTTAAGAACAGGTGTTGTAATAACACACGAGATTCCGTTTTCCAATGAGTGGCTTCAGAGATATTTGACATGCTTTATGCTAAGGCGTCATTACGGAAAACTATTGATTTAACGTATGGAAAACGTTGCATTCATTTACTGCGCTATTTTTGACCACCTTCTATATGAATCCATAAGAAGTTTCTAAATTCCAATCACACAATGTATCGAAATTCATAATTCGCTGGATTTCAAGCGCTGAGCTAGTTTCAGCTTAATTTGTGTTAAGTTTGTGATGCTGAATCGATCACAGCGCCTCTAGTGAGCATTTGATGAACGATGCTTGTAAACATAGATGGCCGCTGTCTTAAGCATGAAAGTATTCAATGTTACACGAAATAATTCCTTATACTCACTAAGGCAAACAAAATTACATGAAAATGTATTAATTAAGTTAGCACAGGTAATGGCAAATGTGAATTATATTAAGTAGAAAATATCTGCATTACCTAGAAACCTTAACCTTAAATTCTTGGCTATATGCTTATGTTTCAACATACTCGCCTGCTGGATTGAAACGCGGTGCGTTCAATCCATTTAATGCACATGACAATATGAAAAATAATGAAAAATGGAAAATAGTAGTAGAAATAGACACTGGTGAACATACCAAGCATGCACGAGTGACTTAACCCAAGACACCAACAGGCTCAGTGCCCTGGGGGACATGTTCAATAACGCTCGTGGCGTCGCGATAAGGTCAGGTCAACCTGAGGGGTTGCCTGCCAAGTTCCGTCGATTATAATGAAAGGGGTGATAAATTTTCACAAAGGTTCGTCCGAGAACGGATTTAGATCAAATTTAGACGCTCCTTTGATTAAGTATTCAATAAACTTTGTCAGTAAAGAGCGAGAGGTCAAAACAACTGCCGAGGAGATGCTGGAATCGCAACCCTGGGGCTCCAGAAATCACCCATAATATGGGAGTGAAGCAATGTATAAAACTGTTGAATGTATGAATTAATTGAAAGTTAGTGATTGAAAATTGTAAGTACATTGATACTAAAGCTTGAATGAGTTTATTCGTCTTCAATAGGCAATGGAGCTAGTTTGACAATGGGGCGTTTGTACAGACCGGTGGGAGTCCGAACTGTTACGACTCGCACCAAGCCATCTGGACCTGGGTGAATCTGATCAATAATGCCCAAAATCCATTTTAGAGGAGGAATGTTATCTTCAATCAACAATACTGGAGATCCAATTTTAACATTTGGTAAAGCTTTCGTCCATTTCGAACGTTTCTGCAAGGTACAAAGATAATCAGTTGACCATCTTTTCCAAAGATTAACTACAAACTGGTGGAGCGTGTCCCAGCGAGAACGTAGAGAGTAACCGCCGGTTAAATCAGGTGTAGGCAGTGAGACTAGGGGCTTACCGATGAGAAAATGTCCTGGAGAAAGGTAATTGAAGTCCTCAATGTCTTCGTGTAGTGAAATAAGTGGACGAGAATTCAGAATGGCTTCTATCTGAATCAGCAATGTGGACATTTCTTCATAGGTAAAGGTGAAAGAAGTGGACATTCTTTTCAAATGGTATTTAGTAGATCGAACAGCAGCTTCGTGAAGACCGCCCATATGAGGAGCGTGGGGTGGCATGAAAAGCCAATTGATGTTCAAGTGCGCAGTGGCATCTTGAACCGAAGCTTGATGTTCATGGGAGGAAAGTAGTTCGCTCAGTTGTTGTAAGTCAGCTTGGGCACCAACGAAGTTGGTACCATTGTCCGACGTGATAGAACTTGGAATGCCTCGACGGCCTGTGAAACGAGACAATGCGGCTAAGAAAGCACGTGATGTAAGAGTAGTTACAAGTTCTAAATGTACTGCTTTAGTTGACATACAAACAAAGATGGCAATATATGCTTTAGTAGTTATCTTAGAACGGGGACTGCCATATTTAATTGAATATGGACCTGCATAATCAATACTAACATTTGTGAACGGGGAGATAGGTGTGACTCTTGCTGAAGGAAGATCGGCCATTTTCTGTTGGAACGGCTGAGCCTTGAAACGAAAGCAAGTATTGCACTGCCTCAAGACAGAACGTATTACTTTCCTAAAGGAAGGCACCCAGAATCTCTCTCGTAAGTGGGCAATAATCAGCTGAGGGCCGGCATGACACATTTGAAAATGGGTGTGACGGATAAGATGTTTGGTAAAGGAATGATTAGAGGGTAGTAACATTTGATGTTTAGCATCAAATGGCAGCTCAGACCGTTCAAGGCGTCCGCCAACACGCAGAATGCCATCTTGATCTAAGAAGGGAGAGAGACTGAGTAATTTACTAGATTTTGAAATGTCATTTCCAGAGGTGAGGATTTGAACCTCCTCTGAGAATGCTTGTTGTTGTACGCCCTTAACACAATGCTGGAGGGAGAGTGAGATTTCATCAGCTGTTAAGGGGCCCTTCAACTTGCTTTGAGGCTTCTTACAATTATTTAGAAATCTGAGAACATAGGCCATGATGCGAAGTGTCTTTAGATATGGGAACTTCGATAGCCATTCATAGAATGTACAAGTCTTGGCTTGAATGTGAGCTACAACCTTGGTTTCAGGTAAAGAATCAGGGACAACTAGTGGATTGTTACCTGGCCATTGAGAAATATCTTCTGATAGCCAAGGGGGACCTGACCACCATAGGTTGTTTTGTACTAGGTCTTGAGGAGTGGCACCTCGGGAAATAAGATCTGCAGGGTTATCTCTGGACGAGACATGACGCCAAGTGTGATTTGCAGTGTATTCTTGAATATCCGCAACTCGGTTGGCTACGAAGGTTTTGAGTGTGATGGGTGAGCGATGCAACCATCCCAATACTACATTAGAATCGCTCCATAAGTACACTGATGTAATGTGCAATTGTAGAGTGGGAAGGACTTTGTGGATTAGGTTAGCTAGCAGATGTGCTGCTAAGAGTTCTAACCTCGGTATGGTAGTGGCTTTGATGGGCGCTATTCTAGATTTAGCACAAAGTAGTGAGATTTTTACATCGCCGTGTTGGTCAATGGAGCGTAAGTAGAGACAGGCTCCATAAGCTACCTCGCTTGAGTCGCAAAACCCATGCAGTTGAATGGAATTGGAGTTTTGTGACAATGCTAGTCGTGGAATGGTAATTTGAGAAATTAAGTGGAGTTGTCCATGAACCTTGATCCATTTCTTGGCTACTGGTTCAGGAATACATTCATCCCATGACGAGGTCTCCTTCCATAAGGACTGGAAGATAATCTTGCAGTAAGCAACAATTGGAGAGATTAGACCCAGAGGATCAAAAATAGAAGCAATGCAGGACAATAACGCTCTTCTAGAGCAAGTGACGAATGGTTTAGAAGAGTCAATGGAAGTTTCGATTCTCAATAAGTCACTAGAAGGCTGCCAAATGAGACCTAGTGCCTTAATTGAAGTGACATCGGAATCGCCAAATGTGCGAAAATCTTGATTTTCTTGCAACTCGAGAGGAATGTCTTCGAGAAGTTCTGGAATGTTAGAACTCCACTTTCTAGGTTGAAAACCACCTAGTGGAAGTAGAGTATTTAGTTGCGATATCATTGACCTTGCTTGTGACACAGTAGGGGCTGAGGCTACTATGTCGTCCACATAGGTTGCATTGTTAAGAACAAAGGAGGCTAATGGAAAATGTGTTCCCTCATCAATTGTAAGTTGCTTTACAGCTCTTGTGGCTAAGAAAGAAGCAGAAGCGGTACCGTACGTGACAGTTTTCAGGTTGAAAACTTTGATTGGGTCAGTAGGCGAGCTTCTCCACAAGATTTGCTGGAATGGCTGATGGTCAGAATGTATCATAACTTGACGATACATTTTAGCGATGTCCGCCGTAAATGCAATGGGGTTTAGGCGGAAACGCAACAAGATAGAGAACAAGTCGGGTTGAACTGTAGGACCTACGGCAAGTATGTCATTAAGGGATTTGCCGTTTTAGCCCAGTCAAATTAGATAAAAAAAGATGGTTTTGCTGCAAAAAATCATGTAGTTCCAAATGTTTCAGGAATGTGTAGTGGGAGGTCCCCTGAACAACGCCTAATGTTTTCCCGCCAATTTCAGGTGCCGCGGGGGGTGGGGGGAGGCTCAAAGGTCCCTTTTTTCAGTTTTTGGCGCAAATCTCGAAAACAGTGCATCGTACAGAAAATGTTATGGTATTCAAAATTAAAGCTTATTAAATTCCCGACAAAACGGTATATTCATATTTATCTTTATATGTTACCTTCTCCGAGAATGAGCCGGCGAAAATGGAAAAACTGCAGAAAAATTTGTAGCGCCTCACGTTTTTCGTCGAACTCGCCCTTCCAATTCTTTAGTTTTCCATTTTACAAGGAACTTGTAAGAAAAGAAGTTGTAGAAAATTATATGTTCTTCAAGAATATACATACATTTGATAATTTATCTTCACGTAGTCAAAAGTTAGACCGTTTTTTAAATTCCGGGGTCGATTTCGAGATTCCGCTAGTAAACTGCCCATCATTTTATTTCCGTTTTCAAGTGCTTTAACTCTCTTTATCACTTTATGTATTGTTTATGTAAACATAAATGGCATTTATTACCCATATAACTAATATATATATATACATACATATATATGCATGTGAGCCTTTATACCAGTATGTATAAAATGTGAACTTTTATGTACGTTATTTATTGTTTACATAATCGACGTAGTATACATAGTTAGTGTACGACGGTTTTAACTAAAATACTACTATTTCCAAATGTTGGTAAGACTGTGGTCTGATATGGCAATTGAAGTGACACTGATGCGTGACATGAAAAGTGAAGGTGGACTTACACGATGGAGAGGCATGAGTGTTTCTGTGTTGGCGAAATGGGTTGGAGGGGCACGCACAGCTACAGCCATATGTTCTTCATTAGAGCAGTTTGCTGGCGTCCATTCTGTGAGTGGAGAACAGCATATCGACTTTCGAGCATCACGAGTTAGCAGAAATGACCAAGACAGAAGGAAACTTGCTCAGTGGTTAGCTGATCACCCACCATTTTCTGTACGCGATTCTTTGATGTCCCTTTCAACCGGAGTAATAAGAACCAATAACATCAACTTTTACCAAGCAATGGAAATCGGAACCCGTACAATGGAAACTTTTGTTGGAATGAACTTCGCAGAAATGAAGCAGTGTAAGAAGAACGCAGTAGTCCCATTGGCTCCTATGAACAACACTGTCAAACTGGACAACGGAGTGGTGGTGATCGAGCCTTTAATGATTTTCCAGAGGACCATAATTACCCAGAAAACTAAAGAGGATGTAGAGGAGCTGTTGAAGTGTGAGTTAGCCCCATACCCCATGACTCTTTTCGACGAAGGGATCATGAGGAAAACGAAAAAGTCAGCTCTCTACGATGCCTTTCCTTCAAGCAATAAAATGGTCAACTTGAAGAACAGTTTCATGGTAATCGATGGCGGCTTCCTCCTTCATAGAGTAAAGTGGAACAACAACACCAAGTTCGCCTCCTTCTGCGATCAATATGTGTCTTACATGATCAACTGTTACGGCTACAACTCTGCAGTGGTTTATGACGGTTACGAAGACACGAATTCCATGAAAAGAGCCGAACAATATCGAAGGGCATCAAGTAAAACATCAGTGGATATAGACTTTGATGAGAACATGGTGGCTACTGTCCAGCAGGAAAACTTACTTTCCAACGAAAGGAACAACACCAAACTGATACGTATGTTAGCGCAGGCCTTGGGCGCAAAAGGTGTACAAGTCATCATAGACAAAGGAGACGCTGACTGCAGCATTGTTAGGTGTGGACTGGAAAATACCTCTCATTCAACTGTGGTGGTAGTTGGCGAAGACATAGACCTGCTCGTCTTGCTCGTGGCACTCACACCACGAGACACGAATGTGTTTTTTATGAAGCCTGGACGAGGCAACACAGAAGACAGGTTGTACTCCTCCCAACAACTTCAGGCCTTGCCATTCAGCCCATACATTCTGTTTATCCATTGCTTCACTGGATGCGATACCACTTCTGCGATTTATGGAAAAAGTAAAGCAGCCATACTTAAATGTTTCCAGCGGTTTCCTAACGAAACCAAAAACATCGCTGAAGTGTTTTACAACTCCACATCCACGCCAGGAGATATTGCTGAAGCTGGGGAACAAATGCTCCTACTGATGTATCAGGCCCCACCCAACGAGCATGACCTCAATCATCACAGGTACATTTCATTTTGTATTGCATGTACTAACTTCATTGAATCATGCTGTTTGATAAATAAATATTCTATTCTATTCTATTGTGTTTTATCCACAGGTACATGTGCTTCATCAAATCTTCAGCCAAGATGAAAGCGAACTTGTCTTCATTGCCACCTAAAAAAAATGCTGCTCTACATCACTCGTGCTGAGTGTTTCTACAGGTCCAACAGTGGTTTGGAAATGAATCTCTCTAACCTGAACGTTGGGGTTGGACAAGAGAAGATGGGGGATATCTGACTCCTATTAAGACCAAGGCCCCTATTGCACCTGACAGCGTGCCCAACTCCATATTTTGTCATTGTGCCACAGGCTGCAGTATGAGATGTGGATGCCGGCTTTCCGGCATCCACTGCTCACCTGTCTGTGGCAATTGCCACGGTGCTTGCACTAACAATGCTCCCGTTCAAGAGGACTTTGAATAGTTGTACGATGAGGAATATGAGTATGAGCAGCTTTAAATGTGTGACAGGATGGAAGGGTGAGCGGAAATTAGGTTGTGTAAGCCTCTTTTATTAGTTTTGCATTATTAGCTATTATATATATATATGTTAGTTATATGGATAATAAATAACATTTATGTTCACATAAACAATAAATAACGATATACAGAGAATTAAAGCACTTGAAAACGGAAATAAATTGATGGGCAGTTTGCTAGCGGAATCTTGAAATCGACCCCGAAATTTCAAAACGGTCTAACTTTTGACTACGTGAAGATAAATTATCAAATGTATGTATATTCTTGAAGAACATGTAATTCTCTACAACTTCTTTTCTTACACGTTTCTTGTAAAATGGAAAACTTAAAGAATTGGAAGGGCGAGTTCGACGAAAAACGTGAGGCGCTACAAATTTTTCTGCAGTTTTTCCATTTTCGCCGGCTCATTCTCGGAGAAGGTAACATATAAAGATAAATATGAATATACCGTTTTGTCGGGAATTTAATAAGCTTTAATTTTGAATACCATAACATTTTCTGTACGATGCACTGTTTTCGAGATTTGCGCCAAAAATTGAAAAAAGGGACCTTTGAGCCTCCCCCCCACCCCCCGCGGCACCTGAAATTGGCGGGAAAACATTAGGCGTTGTTCAGGTGACCTCCCACTACACATTCCTGAAACATTTGAAACTACATGATTTAATGCAGCAAAAAATCTAATTTGACTGGACTATTTGACGACTTCGCTGAAGCGTCAAACACCACGCGAAGTTTCGTGGTAGTGCTTGAAGGTTTCAAGACTGGATGATGTGGAATAAAGTAGTCGAAGGAAGAGTGAATAGTAGGGTCCGCTGGCTCCATGTGGTCTAGGCGTTCGTACTCCGCCATGAAATTAACATATTCAGTAGAGAGAGATTGATTGCCAGCTAGACGCCTTTCTAAGGATAAGAGTCTCTTATGAGCTTGTAGTCTAGTACTACCAAGAGTTTCTGGTTCAGCAACAAACGGTAGTTTGACAATGTATCTACCGTCAGAATCCCTCGTAGTGTTTTCTACGAAATGTTGTTCGCAGAATGATTCATTGGGAAAGGGGGCTTCATTGGAAATTTTTTCTAACTCCCAGAACTTAGTTAACTGATCGCTAACAGCCTGGTCCGAAGTTAGAAAAGCAGAGTAATGTGACGAAGTCACATGCGTGGAAGGAATGTTGTTGGGAGTGGTCGATGACTTACGACCTGAATGGAATCGTCTTGAAGATCGAGATTCTTCACTAGGATCAGCTGGAGGCAATTTTCCAGAAACATACCAACCTAAGTGAGAATTTTGCATGACAGGTAGCTGCGAGGCAGTAATTTGCCCTGGACAGACAATTTGGGAACAGATTTCCACTCCAAGTAAGAGATCAACATATTTGGGAGTGTGGAAATGTGGGTCGGCGAGGGTAAGATTGGGCGGAATGTCCCATGTGCGAGTATCAATTGGTTTACTAGGTAGTTTTGTGGTAATGATTTCTGGTACGACGATGGCATCTGCATCATAATACCAAGAAGTCGCATTGGAATGGATTGAAATTGGTACCACTATATGAGTACTCACTTGGGATGAGATTATTCCCGTGAGGGTAGTACGCTGAGAATAGGGTGGCAGATGAAGACGATTAGACAATCGACTGCTAATTAAGTTACAAGTGGAACCAGTATCGAGCAACGCCGTTACTTCGACTGGATAACCATTGGAATCGTTAATGAGAACTGTAGCTGTGGGCAATAAACAGCTCTGCTGTGATGTACGAGAAGCTACAACACCAGCAGTATTAGCCGGTTGGGCATTTGGATCGTGAAGAAGAATGCTATGCCTGAGGGAACAGGTTTTGCATTTGTAAGTGTTGCAATAAGAAGAATGACCCTTTGGCGAAAGGCAAACATTACATATCTTGTGGGATCGAACAAATTGGTCTCGTTGCCTGAGATCCATTGCTCTGAAAGCATCACAATAGAATAGGTTATGTACCATGAGCTTCTTGCAACAAATGCAACGAGAATGATCATTGGATTTATTCCTAGTATTATTTGGGGTGGTAGTAGGAGTAGTCTTCACATTATTCTGAGAATTATTATTTGATTGTGACTTTATGGCTGAATCAGTCATTTGGAGAACCCGCACCTTGGTTTCAAGAAAGTTGAAAAGATCCTGAAGAGAGGGTAATCTGTCCTGTTTGATAGAAAATTCCCAATCTTTAATGATGTTAGGTTGAAGCTTATCAAGAACAACTTTAGAGATGATTAAGTCTGTCAAGCTAACATCCGTGTTGAGTGACTGTAACGCATGCACAGTACTAACGAAGTGGTCTAGATATTGCTGCAGGGATTCTGCATTATTCCTTTCAAGATGCGGAGGCGCGAACAAATGTTCCAGGTGTGTGTTCGCGATAAGACGATCATTGTCAAACCTTTCTGACAACGTACGCCATGCAATGTCGAAAGTGGCTGATGAAACTGGGATGTTTCTTATGACTGACATAACCTCAGCCGTTAGGCAAGATTTCAGATACTGAAACTTGTCCATTTCTGAAATATGCTGATTATTAAGAATTAGAGAGGTAAAGGTGTCACGAAATTCGATCCAAGCTGCCGGATCGCCTGAGAACCGTGGAAGTCTAATCTCTGGCAATTTTGGTAACGTTGATGGTGGAGTATCTAACGACCAACGTTGACTACTAGAGGAACGCTCAGGTTGATAGATCTCCTTGTGTTTAGTAATTAGAGAATTGAGATAGGCCAGAGCCTTACGGCAATTCGCATCGACGTCGTGATACCCTTCAATCTCTTGAAATTGAGAATATTCAACCTCGTATTGTTCAATAAGCTTCTCAAATTTGGTGCGAAGAATGACACACTCATGATAAGCGAGTTCATTCTCTATGACAAACTCATAAATGATTTGACTGTAATCATCTAATTGAGATTTGACACGGTTAAGTTTAGCAAGATTAATTTGCGCTTCCTCATGGGCAGCGGCTTGGAGTAAACTGTCTTCATGAGCCTTAATTAGGCCCTTGGCATATGAGACAGCTTTAAGAACTGCATCTTCTACCGAATCTGCATATTCCAGTTCGGCATCTGAGAAATCTAATTGAGTGATTTGAGTTTGTATTTCCTCAAACCTCTTGTGTGTTTCTTGTAGTTTTTCCTTTCGAGAGAGAAGCTCTTGAAAGGACGCTTCATTAGTGATCACATAGCCTGAGATGTGATTCACTTGGCGAGTAATTTGAGCCTTTAGTGGAGCACGCTTCGACTTCAAAGTATTAATGTTTGACTCTACAGTCGCCATTTTGAAATGAATACAATGAGAGCAAATATCTATAAGTTAAAAAAAAAAACCGCTCGCCTGCGTCTTGGCTTACTGGGGCCTAGCAAAGATTTCACTATGTGATGTGAAAATGTTTATGTGTTGAGTTGCCTAGCACTTTGTAGCTATAAAGGCATGAGTAATGATAATGTATTACTTGAGAGTAATGTTGCAAGTGTAAGTGTAGCTTGTGTTTGAGTATTGTGTTAGGCGTTGGCTGCACAACCTAACCTTAAAAACTAACACTTTGCATGCAACTCACTGGGCATGCGCATGCCACTGCTTACCTGCACTCAAACTGGCTAAGCAATATGCCAGGAGAAATATGAATCATTCACTGCACTAACCACTGCACTGAACACAGATGAAACAATTAACGAGCTCCAGGTTTATTTAACTAGTGCACTGAGAACACATCCGGCCCGGAGGACCATTATGTAGGGTTAAGGTTCTGGTAGGATGGACTGTATAAGGGAAGGTAGAAAACTAAATTTTGCCCCTACATTAGAATACCAAAAAATAAAATTTCAATAAAATTTTGAGGTTAGTTTTATTTATTAACAAACACTGGAGCTGATTATTTGTTAGTAGACTATATGCACTATTGAATCATTAATTAAAATCCTTGAATTATATATGTATATATAAGCTTATGAAAAAGAAAAAGAAAAAGAAAATTCACTGTTACTTGCTGAGAATTACATAGAAAAAAAATTATGAAACACAGTCACTTGAGCACCGTCCATAGGCCTACTATATCTTGAGATTATTTCTTGCACTGTTGAGTTGATGTTCTTCTGAGGTTGAAGGTTGACGTTCTTCTGAAGTTGAAGGTTGACAAGTGAAAAATGCGTTGCAATAAATGGTCTTTACCTTGCAGTGAATGATTTCAGCATTTAAGATGTTTAGAATAGTGAATATTAATTGCAGTGAGTACTTGCTGTTACATTACAGCGTGGAATGTTAGGTTGAGAATGAGGTTATGTTTGTACATAGTTGTTTGCACTTGTTGAGTGGTACTGACTTGATGCACTTGAACAACTGCACTGGAGAAGTGTGTTAAAAATGCGCTTATTGAATATGAATGTTGAAGATTGCGTACCGCATGAGCGATGTAATAGTGAACTCACAGCTCGCAGTGGTGTGGCTGTGTTGTGATGAACAAACCTACATGATTTGAGGTTACTGCGTTGAAGATTGTGTACCGCATGTGAGCGGGTGAACTCACAGCTCGCAGTGGCGTGGCTGTGTTGTGATGAACAAACTTACATGATTTGAGGTTACTGCGAAGATTGTACGAAAGTTATGTTTCACCCGTTACTTGAGGTTCTTTGTTCTCTTGCCGCTCAAAAGCGGCAAGAAGTTACGTGCACTTCTAGAGATGAATTTTTGACGACTAGTGGGGCGGCTTGCCCCCGGGCGATTTTTATACACGTTGGTTGCGCAATTGTTATAACATAAACAAATTATGTCATCTTAATTCTGATTCGATGAGATTTGCCGCCCTGAGTTAGGTTTCACCAATAAGGTTAATTCATTACGTCATTATCAGAATTACCATAAAATTCATTAGTTGAAGTCCCTAATTAAAGACAAAGACTTGTCCCTTAATTGTTTAGTCAAACAGTCTATGTACTGAAATTATGTATGAATAATTGAGTTTAAGAACAGGTGTTGTAATAACACACGAGATTCCGTTTTCCAATGAGTGGCTTCAGAGATATTTGACATGCTTTATGCTAAGGCGTCATTACGGAAAACTATTGATTTAACGTATGGAAAACGTTGCATTCATTTACTGCGCTATTTTTGACCACCTTCTATATGAATCCATAAGAAGTTTCTAAATTCCAATCACACAATGTATCGAAATTCATAATTCGCTGGATTTCAAGCGCTGAGCTAGTTTCAGCTTAATTTGTGTTAAGTTTGTGATGCTGAATCGATCACAGCGCCTCTAGTGAGCATTTGATGAACGATGCTTGTAAACATAGATGGCCGCTGTCTTAAGCATGAAAGTATTCAATGTTACACGAAATAATTCCTTATACTCACTAAGGCAAACAAAATTACATGAAAATGTATTAATTAAGTTAGCACAGGTAATGGCAAATGTGAATTATATTAAGTAGAAAATATCTGCATTACCTAGAAACCTTAACCTTAAATTCTTGGCTATATGCTTATGTTTCAACAAAGTGAATTCCACGATTGGAAAGCGCAGCATGGGAAAAATAACCTCAGATTCGAGCTCTCTGGCCTAAAAAAACCCTGCATAATGTTTGTCCATTTAGGGCTATATTCACTATTCTTCTTCCGTCTAGGGTGAAAATTTCATCTGTCTGCGTGCCTTGACATTATAAACAAATGATTCGGCCATGGTGGGCTTACAAAATTAGAATGATCGCGATGCTTTTATTTCCAAGGTATGACGAAAGTAGGCAAAGTCATCTGCAATTGATTTGACAACTGAAAACTGATGTTTCGAAAGCGCAAGAAATGTACGTCTCAATCCCGTTTTCACTCAAATCTCGCGTACGAAAGCTAAAATTAAAAATGTAGCATGCCTTTGCGGGAATGTATTCAACAACTTCCCAAACTTTCATGGTGATCGGATGAATGGCATAGTAATGCATAAAGGACAGACACACATACATTCATTTTTATGTAGGCTATATAGAAGATCTGTATAGATTACCCGTCGAGCGTTGCTGCAATCTCAGAAGATTATGAGAATTGAAATCGATTAAACTCACGATGAAAAAAATGTGTGTAAATGTATTTGACAGACAGACATATATTCGTTTTTATTGATATAGATGAAGAATGGAATAAGCCTACTGAGGCCATAGTTTCTATATTCATTTGTCCAGACTTATAATTCCGTTACATTTCAGGCAGATTTAACGACCCTACATAAGAGATTTTACTTATGATTACATATAGAAATGTTATAGCCTGGAGCCCGAACTAAGCAACTTCCCCAGAATTTTCTGTAAACCATCTTTCATAAGAAGCATATTCCACGTTAAATAAATATTTAATATTACCTTATCATCACCTTATCATTAACTTCTCTGGCGTTTATAATAACATGAGATATCCATTGCCTTCCAAAGCGATCGCGATGCTATTGTTTCCAAAGTATGACAAAAATAGACAAAGCCTTCTGCAATTGATTTGACAACTGAAATGAATAACTGATGATTCGAAAGCGTAAAAAATGCACGTTTTCTTGCCGTTTTTCACTCATAACTCGCGAACGAAGGCTAAAATTAAAAATGTAGTGTGACAGAAACCTTCCCGGGAATGTACCCAACAACTTCCCAAAGTTTCGTGGCGATCGGATGAATGGTGTAGTAATGCATAAAGGACACACACACACACACACACACATACACTCATTTATATATATATATATATATATATATATATATATAGATTATGTTTCTTTAAAGTGTAGAATTCCAAGATGGTGTTGGTGGCATCTGTGGAGCTTTCAATAAAGCATAAAATATTCTTCTTTTAGGCAAAGTTTAATTGGCCAGAAACAAGTGGATATATATATATATATATATATATATATATATATATATTCTTTTAGTGTTCTCTAACTTTAAAACTTATTCTTAATCATTACAAAACAATTGTAATATGATTGAGTATAACTTTTTAAAACCTTTCACCATCATGAATTTTGATATTTCCATAGTAACAAGGAATTACTCTGCCTCATTTTTGTTCTTAAGTAATCCTACATTACTTGTTATAAAACAATGATATTGCAGCACTGTCATTCCGAGTGTACATGAATTAATGGTGTACTCCTTTATTTCCGGCTGAATAGCCTACCCATGCTCTGGTTGGGAATTAGTGGTGTCTTTGAAAATGGAATAATGCATTACTATTGGAAATATTAACTGTCTCCATCCTTGGATTCTTTGTTTGATAGTTTTTCTATATGTAGTGACGTCCTAGAAAAAGTAATAATAATGGTTTCTTGTGCTAACTAACTCTGTCATTAATTACTGCAACACTAAATTGCTTCTTGTATTAGATTTGTATTTCTTTTTCTTCTTCTTCTTGCGGATTGTTTACGGCTGTCGCCGCTTCTCCGCCCCCAGTCTCCATTTTCTTCTGTTTTGACTTTCTTCCTTATTAATATTTCTTTCTTAATATCCTCCTTCACATCATATCATATTTCTTTTTAATTTGTAAAATATACAAGTGTGCTGACATTCAACTTGTAAATACAGTCTTCCAGAGATTGTTATAAATATGGGATTTGACAAATACAAGAGGCATCCCGCATCCTTTTATCCATGAAACACGATATGTGTGATATTTTGTTTTTCATATAAATAAAAGGAATATCTTATTTCTGTAAGCAAGGAAAACTGTGAATTTTAATTGAATTGGCATAAAACATGTATGTTCTATGACAATAGCAAGAGGCATACAATTTTTAACCACACTATTGTGGTCATGACTCTCATAAGTTTGATCAAGTTGCGAGAGGAAATTTTTGTGTGGTGTTGCAATTTACATTTTTCATCAGAGATTGCATTGCTGGGGTTTATATCATGACCAATTTCTTTCCAGCACTTGACATTGCTGTTTTGTAGGAGTTTTCAAAATTGTTAGAGTTCTGCATATTCTGCCCATGTTTATGGCATGGTTAAAAGAGTTGTAATGATTAGAGAGCCTAGCCTTAATATACGCTAACAATGTAAGATGTGAAAAGTGTTACTCAAAAGGGAGAAAGTAAAATAAATATCCCTAACAAACTCAAAAAGTGAAATGCATTTTCTTGAAGGGCAAAATTCTCATTTTAAACTGTTCTTTGTGCAAATACTGTTTATTTGTCTATTTCCTGTCGGCCGCGGTGGTCTAGAGGTAGCGTGCCGCAGGGCGCGGGATCTAACCCGGCCGCGGTCGATGGATTTTTCAGGACGTAAAAATCCTGGGCACGGAGTCCTCCGGGGTCCCGTGTCGTAGATTTACGGCACGTAAAAGAACTCCAAGCCTAAATTAGAGCCTCTGGACAAACTTTCTCGGCCATTTCACGTCCAAAAAATACTTAGTTTCCAGAGGGGGGTTGTGAGGCGATGGGCTTACTACCTGTTCCTCTACCCTCTCTCGGAAAATAAGCATATCAAAATTAGTTTAGGTAATGAAACCTCCACTTGGAGGCCCCTTCGCCCCACCTGGGGATCATAGGGTACCAGATACAGATACAGACAGATGTTTATTTTCTAACGGGCATGGTGTACTAGTATGTAGGTCTATAACTGTCACCAGAAATTTACATGCCTGTAAATTTGGAAACTGTCACATTTGAGCACACATAAATGCATCAACATGGGCTACAGTCAAACCCACAAACTTGGAAAGCGATAGCCGATACTTTACCGACAGAATTGCATTGTTCCTTTTTTCTTAAATTTCTATGCACCTTTATAAACTCATTAGAGTACCAGTCTTCATGACTGAATATCGATATCATGTACACGATGATATGGACAAACTTCTCCATAAATTAACATGTCTCGGACATGAAGGCATTAATCAATCTTGTAGAGTATTCCATCTCCCATACCATGAGTTTATACGTCCTCTTTGAATTTTGAATTAAATTGAGTTTGCCATGGTGATTTGAAGGCATGGTCATGTCGATAGTGTTAGTAACAGTACAGACTGCCACAATATAAAAATAGACTGTCATTTGTTTTACCTATATTTTGAGGTTAAGTGAACAGACAAGTGGACGTTTTGTACCATACAGTTACTCATGGACGTCAACATAACTTCTGTCAAGTGGGCAAATGAACAAATTACTGCCATCACCACCATCACTAAGCTCCTATTACTACAATCACTTTATTATTATTATTGTTATTATTATTATTATTATTATTATTATTGTTATTGTTATTATTATTATTATTATTTCTGTTATTGTTATTGTTGATATTATTATTGTTGTTGTTGCAATCCACATCCTTGACTTCACAGATAAGCCTACTATTCATATAAAATGCATTACTTCCATTGGTTTCATTACGATAAAATATTTTAGATAGATATAATTTCATAATAGTAAAAGTAATAAATTATTCCTACATGCTCATATGTAAGGTAGTCAGCAGTTACAACTCATTTGTGTTTGTCATGAGACTATTTCTGTCAACAGTATTTACAGTTGGCAGAATATAAATATATAGCATGATTTTTTTTAAACTTAGTTGATGATAGGAAAAATTGTTTTTGGTAGAGTTGTGTATTTTAGTGAGCTCTATGTTTTTCATGAATATGTTATTGTCTATCTCTTATGGTATCTTAGTAAAAAATAATTTCTAATATTCACTGAAAGTAATATGGACTTCACAGGTTATTCCAACAAAATTCAGATTATATATATTTTTGTCATGTCTCAACAAAATTTCCACAGAGGGCAGCAGCCCTACCCTTCTGGACATCCATAAGGTTAAATGAAAGGGTGATTTAGACTTTAGTTATTTATATTTTCGTCTTCCTTGAATAACTGCAGCTGATCAGTTGTCCTTCCTTTTGTATTTAATCTCTGAAAATCTTGAAGAGAAATGTCAGACTTTGCACCAAGTATACTTAATTTTTTTCTTGAATTAGAGAGAGAAAAAAAAAAAAAAAATCAATGTGTACAATGATCTCAAGAAGGAATATTGGCCAAACCATACTTCAGTTCAAATATCCCGAAAACTCTACAATTTCAACGCAGTTTCAAAATTCCTTTCAAGTGATTTTATGAAAGACTATCATTGCAGTTTGCAATAACAATAAGAAAACCGGTATTAATTTTTATCAGTGATGATAATGATGACGATGACGATGATGATGATGACGATGATGATGATAATAATAATAATAATAATAATAATAATAATAATAATAATAATAATAATAATAATAATAATAAAGAGAGAAAAAGAATGGAGGAAAGAATTAAAGATATGAAAAAAGAAAGATAGAAATATATGTAGGCTTACAATATTTTTATCTTTAAATCATGAAAAAACCTTCAGATTTGACAAAAGTATTTTATATTCATTGGAGATTCTATAGATTAATTTTGTCAACAAATAGCATATTGAGATACTGACACATAATAGATCCATGGTTCTTGGATTAACATTGAAAAAACTATTGATTAAATCAATCAATCTCAACATTTTGGAGTTACATGTAGAAGACTCATTCATTCTATCATCATATTCTCATTACTTTTCCTATATGAGTTCCCCCAGAATATGATTTCATACCAATACTTCATTACTGAATGAAAATATGCAAAATATACCATGCTTTAGACAGCTTGTTGCAATATATCATTCAAAACTATTAACTCAAGCATGCTGAATTTAGTTCTAGAAGTATTAGTTCAATGTATGTTTTCCAGTCAAGATTTTGGTCAGTTTGTAATTCCAAGAATTTATATTGCTAATTTATATTATGCTTGAGTTTGATAATTAATTATACTTTTGGAATACATCTATGATTTGTACTAAATTGAATAATGTGGGTCTTTTCAATATTAAGTGTCATTTTATTAGCTAGAAATCATGTAATTAACGAACCCAATAATAGTATTGAACTAATAATAGTATTAAGCCTATATATCCTAGAATTACTAACTTTTTGGATTTTCAATATCGATACTGAGTAAGTAACAGAATATAGCTTATGGTAGCATTTCAATATCATGTAAGTAATTGTTCAGATTGTTTGGATTTTTAAAGGACTATTTTGGTCTTTTTATAAAGGAAATAGCATTTCTTTAAGATTTTAGCCACAAACACACCAACCTTCATTTCATTAATAAATTTTGCAACTCATTGTGTACATTACAACTCAGTAGTTACAGGGCTGCATCCTAGAAAAGCAGGATTATTCAGAATTTTAGCACATGGAAAAGAGTCCTGCCAGATTTTCAATAAATTGTTAAATTTCCTGAATAATGAATGATAATTATTCCTGCATTTCTGTCACAATGCTAGTGCTATGCCATAGGCAACTAGCTAAATCACTACGACGAGAACCATTCAACCAATCAGTGTGTTTCATAAACTTTATGGAAGAAAACTGAACAAGCCTGACTCATGCAAAAACTAGCAGTTGACAAATGGGAGGAGTTTTTCAGTTCTTGTAATATTAGTGCTCAATATTCAGAACTATTAAAGATTGCCCAGTTTTATCTCTGTTTGCCTACCCGTAGCACATGAATTTAAAATAAAATAAAACCTTAGCAAACTACATCCTGTATAAAAGTCTAGACACCAGGACCTGATCAAGCAGATTTATTTTATATATTTTTAATTATAATAAGTAAAAAATGAAACAGCAATAAACAAATTTAATGCTAACTAGTTTCAATATAGTTTATAATTTATTGGTTTGAATTTTCAGTTCACAGGTGACATCGAGTTATATGCACGTATTATGTCTACAAGTTAGAGAGATGGAAGGTGACATCACACCCAACTCATTCTTCAGCATTCACTCGAGAGCGACTGAATTATAGAGGTAAAGGATTCCTGGCATTGGTAGTTAATAATTCTTATCTTATATCTTTAGCAGTAGTGCGTACTATCCTGCTTTCTTCAGAAGTTTTGAAAAAGAATGCATAAAACATACGTGTATGTATATACATTGACTATTTTTGACATCTCTTACAAAAATAGGGAGGAAAAAATATAGAAAGCTTAATAGAATACATTACAAATGATTTATGATAGAAAGTCCTCGGGAACGATGTTCTGCTGACAGCAGTGATTAAACAGATTAATATTTGAGGATGAATAGTAACATATTCATTGTTACTATCATAAGAAGAGTTCTAAAAATGTATCTACAAATTATCTCAACAATCCAGTAAAACTAACACCACATTTCTAATATCAACTGACAAAATCTTCAAAACTAACTGAGTAATCATGTAAATTTAAAAATTAATTGAGTAATTGAGTAGGTTTGGATATTAGCCATATGTGTATTGGTCATGTTGAGTGGCAATAGGTCAGACTGATCATGACCTGATTTGAAATTTAGCCAATATTTTTGGTAAGTCGATTAGTATTGAGTAGTATTTCTGTGGAAAGCTTTCTTGAGTTAATTGTTTGTTATTATTTTTAATTTAGTAGCTTTCCAAACGAAAATAATGTTTTATTTCTTTTTATTCAGATGCGAGTTTCTATTACTTTCCAGTCAACCGGTAGTTTAAAATTTTGCAGAACACATAATTTCTTATCTGAAATGATTTATTATGGTAAGTTAATTCAAGTTTAGTAATGTGAGTTTATTTATTTTATAAGTCTGGATGTTGTTTTTTGTGTTTGTTCACGTTAAGATTTTTTCAAATTTCATTTTGAATTTTCTATCTTCATTCTGCACTTTTAAAGGTGCAATGGTTCCCTGAGTATAAAATTAGTGCGTTTCTTTTTAAAGCGGAGTTAAAGCGCTTTACCATTGCTGCATCAAAACCGTTCTTTTTTACATTTTACTGCAACTTCGCTTTACCCCCACTCTACTAGCCGTGCAGCGAACTCAAATCTCGCTTAAGACTGATTCATGGTTTCGCTGCACGAACTGTCATGGCGGACTAGGTGATCATCGAAAATTTCCTTAATGGATTTAACATCATCCAATATCCAATAAAATAGTTCATATAGAAGGATTATTGCTCAATGAACTAAAAGATATTGATATCTTATGCTTCTCAGAGCACTGGTTGAAGAGTAATGAAATAAACTACGTTAATTTTCCTGGCTATTACCTAGCTTCTAAATACTGCAGAGTAAATAAGAAATGTGGGGGGACTTGCATCTTTGTAAAATCAGGACTAGAAGTAAAAACCTTACCCCAATTTGAAAACATAGGTATAGAAGAAGGTTTTGAAGTTAGTATAGTCGAGCTTCCCTCATTCAAGGCTGAAATTATGTGTGTGTATAGAAACCCCAGTGCTGATGTAAATATATTAATAGAGAGTTTAGATTCTGCAATAAGCGATGTGCAGAAGAAAGGTAAACAGGTTATCATAGTGGGAGATCTGAATATAGATTTCACTTGCATCCTTCACAGAAATGCCGTCTTACTAAACAACATGCTGAATTCACATGGTTTATACCCAGTGATTGAGGGCCCTACACGAACTGTTAATGGTCATCAGTCCACTATTGATCAGGTTATCCTCAACAAGAAGTACTGGGAATTTAGTGCAATTATTCAGGATACAGGCTTCTCAGATCATTATGCCCAAATTCTACAAATGGATAACCCCTTAGACACTAAATCAATTATGCTTCCTCAGTTTAAAATTAGTAGAAACTGTAGTGCAGAGAATCTGAAATATTTAAATTACTTGCTAGGGAAAGTGGAATGGGAAGGTGTTTATGACAGTCATTCTGCAACAGATGCCTTTGCAGAATTCTATAACACATTCAATTACTGTTTTGAAATTGCAGTTCCAAGAACGAAAAGAAAAGTGCAATACAAAAAGAACAATTGGGTCACAATGGGAATAAAAGTGTCTGGCAGGAAATTAAGACTAATTAATAAAATGCTAAAAGGAGGTAATGTTTCAGATAGCTTCAGGAACTACTGCTCAAACTACAAAAGAATTTACAATAAAGTAATTCGAGAAGCTAAGAGACAGTTTAATGACAACTATATAAAACAGGCTGAAAACAAATCTAAAGCATTATGGGAAATTGCCAGGAGGGAAATAGGACAACAGAAGAAACCCTATAGTAACCTAAAAATTAACAATAACAGTAAGTTAATCACCGATCCCTATGAAATTTCTAATATTTTTAATTATTACTACACTAATATAACAGGAAACATTACTGTCACACACAAACAGTCACATCAAAATTCAGTTAAAGGTCAAACTAATCACCATTCAATTTTCCTATCACCAACCAATGTAGATGAAATAAAAAAAATTATACAAAATCTTAAGAACAAGAGATCTGCCGGGCTTGATGAAATCTCAGACTTTTTACTGAAGCAATACTGTGATAATATATTAGAGCCATTATGTTATATAGTAAACCTATCACTAAGTACAGGACAATTTCCGGAACAACTAAAACTAGCATTGGTCAAACCATTATTTAAAAAAGGGTCAAAAGAAAAGATAGAAAATTATAGGCCAGTTGCATTGCTCTCCGTTTTTTCCAAAATCTTTGAGAGAGTAATGTACATAAGGTTATCCAAATTCCTAAAAAAATTTAATCTATTATCAGACCAACAGCATGGATTTCGTGAAGGAAAGTCAACTATAACAGCAGTGACTGATTTCTTTGAAGATGTTTATGAAGCAGTAGATAACAAAGAAATTTGTATGGGGTTGTTTCTAGATTTGACGAAGGCATTCGACTTAGTAGACCATGGTATTTTGTTACAAAAACTAGAAATAATAGGTGTACGTGGCATGGCTTTAGAATGGTTCAAATCCTATTTGGACAATAGGGAGCAAATGGTAGAGATCTGTTCTGTGGATGAAGATACCAAAACTAGGTGCCCAAAACTTTCACAGAAAAGAAGTGTTAAGCTCGGTGTCCCTCAAGGGTCTATTTTGGGGCCAATACTGTTCTCAATCTATGTTAATGACCTAGGGAAAAATTCAAAACACATTAAGACAATACTGTATGCCGATGATACAAGCATATTCATCAAAGGGGAAAACCTGAGCAATTTAGAATATCAGTTAAATTCCATGTTAGATCAACTATTAGAATGGTTTGAAAAAAATAAACTGAAAGTTAACGAAGAAAAGACAGTAGCAATGCTTTTTCATCATATTCAAAATAAGAACTTAACCAATAAAACCATCAAATTTGGTAGCAAATCTTTAGAATGTGCAAATGAAACCAAATTCCTTGGCATAAATCTAGACGAACACTTAAAATGGCATACTCACATCCAAATTCTTTCACAAAAACTCAGTCAAGTCTGCTTTGCAATAAGACTAGCAAGGGAATCTCTAAGTCTAGGCTCATTAAGGGTGCTTTATTATTCATACTTTCATTCGTTGTTGGTTTATGGAATTATCTTTTGGGGAAATGCAGTAAACAGCAAAATTGTATTTAAAATTCAGAAAAGGGTTATTAGGCTTATGATGAAGAAGAGTAGCAACAGTAGTTGTAGGGAATTATTCAAACAAATCTCTATCCTACCACTACCCTCATTGTACATATATGATATATTACTCCATGCAAAAAGAAACATTAATACATTCCAAGTCTCCTCACAAGTTCACTGCCATAACACTCGTAATAAAAACAAATTGTCCATAACCTCTCATAGTACAGCTTTGTTTGCGGAGAGCTTTTGCTATAACAGGATCAGATTATACAATAGTTTACCAGATACTTTCAAAAATATTTCAAACTTCAACCTGTTCAAAAATAAATTAGGCTGTTTTATGTACAAGCACTGCTTTTACAGCATAGAAGAATTTATTGAAACCTGTGGAAATTAAATTGTAAATTAAATTCTAATTAAGGACAACATAATAGTAAAACTTTATTGTAAACTTATAGTTTAGTGTATAGGAAATTGTAATTGTAGTAAATTGTAAGTTTTCCTAATTGTTAATTAGATTTAGTTAGTAGTTTAAGAAATTGACGATTCCCATATCATTGTAATACGATCCAGAGGATGAATAAAGAATTGAATTGAATTGAATTGTTCAAATTCCCGAGTACGAGTACGAACGCAATTGAATTTACAACACCTGCTTTCCTATGCTTTGTAGACTTAGCAAAAGCCTTTGATAGAGCTAGACTAGAAGACATAGTAGAAATCCTATAAGAAAAAGAAACCTCAAGAACAGTAATAAATTTGATAAAGGATATCAATGCAAACACTGAGACTAAGATTTCTGTAAATGGAAAACTAACAGAGGGAATTAAATGTGTAAAAGGAATAAGGCAAGGAGACTCATTAAGTCCTTCACTATTTAATATGATAATGGATAAGATTATAGAAAGTGTAAAGTGTCTTCCAGGTTATCAGATGGGAAACAAAAGTTTTAACATAGTATGTTATGCTGATGACGCAGTTCTGATCACCAGAACAGAGGACGAACTACAACGACTACTTCATCGGTTTGTAACAACAGCAGAAAAGCTAAATATGAACATATCTACAAATAAAACTAAATGTATATGCATATCTAAGAATCCAATAAGGTGTAAACTGGAAATTAATGGAAAAGTCATACAACAAGTAATGGATTTTAAATATCTTGGAGTACATATATCTAGCTCCCGTAGACTGGCTGATGAAGTAAGATCCCAGGTTTTTAAGGCAGCAAGAATATCAGGATATTTACGAGATGTTATATGGAAAAACAAATATTTAAACATAGAAAGTAAAACAAAAGTTTACAAAACATGTGTACGGCCAATCATGACATATGGTGCAGAAACAAGAGCAGATATTCAGCAAACAAAACAACTAATGAGAACAACAGAGATGAATACTTTAAGAGCCATAGTAGGTAAAACAAGACTTGATAAAGTTAGGAATCAGGATGTGAGAGAGGAATGTAATATCAAAGATGTGGAGACTTTTGTTAGAATAAGGAAAAAAGAGTGGAACGCTCATGTAGACAGAGCTGACGACACAAGACTTATTAAAGCAGCGAAGACATTACGACCCAGAGGGAAAAGAGATGTGGGCAGACCTCTCAAGAGATGGTTTGAGACGCTATCATCACCGACTTAATGTGTGGAAACTAACAGGCATTTGCCTATATATCAATCAATCAAATCTTTATTTGCAGCAAACTCCTGAGGTCATCAGGAGCATTACAAATGTTCATACAGGTTATATATAGTATTAAAAATAAATATAAAACATTCAAACATACATCAGCACTTCATCAGCTTAAGATTCATCACTAATAAAATCATAAAATTCATTAACACTGTACATAGGGTTATTTAATATAAACTTTTTAATGGCCAATTTGAAACTATGGATCGGCAGCCTTCTCATGTTGTTAGGTAGAGAATTGAACATCCTAACATCCTATAGAAGGAAAAGAAGAAGAAAGAGAAGAAGAATGCCTTCTTCAGCACAGTTAGTATCATGGGTTTTTTCCTGTACATCATATTGTACAATAATTATTATTACCATCCCTGTGTAATTGTTATTTGCACGTGTCTTAACCATGTTAAAGGGATGTAAATATTGCCGGTGTCATCCAGCATGCTCTCAGCTGATCGACTTTGCTGTTCTTTTTTGTCTGCAGCGGTCATAAAGCAATTGTGCATCACTCGTAAAGCACTTTACAGTTTTGCTTTAAAAAGAAACGCAAGGAATGCAAGCTCTCAATAAGTGATAGCTTTATCTAAAAATGAAGAAAACAAAAATGAGGTCCTTTTGGTTCTTAAGATTTTGCGAAAATTTTCAAATCTCGACATTTTTCTCATAGTATTTTGCCAAACAGGTATTATCAAAAGGGTTAACATAGAAACTAACATAGGCCTAATAACAATAATGTAGTTTATAATAAAATCACAATAAATTGTTTCCTGTTGTTCATATATACTATGAGTTTAAAAAATAATTTATTTATATGCTACATTAAGATGTATTTGTAGTCATTACAACCATAGGCGTACCGAGGGGGGGGGGGAGGTTGGGGGGTTTGAACCCCCCCATTGATTGAAAAAAGGAAAATTGTATAATTTTTTTAAGTCTGCCCATAAATTAATTAATACAAGTATAAAGCGTGGAAAGCTTAAAACTCGTTATTTTGCGTCTTAATTTTAAAAACTTTCCGGGGGAGCACCCCCGGAAGCTTAAAACTCGTTATTTTCCATCTTAATTTTTAAAATTTTCCGGGGGAGGACCCCCGGACCCAGGGGGTATTCCATACCCCCTAGACCCCGCGGATGTTATAACCCCCCCATATGGTCGGCCTGGTTACGCCTATGATTACAACTACTTCGCGACAACATTTTTTTAGATAGATTTTATTACAGCGTACAGTTCGAATCTCCCGCTGCCGGTCGTTGAACTTGTGTTTACTACAGCAGCGCTGTCTGGTGAGTAAGACAGCACTTCTAACTTGCTCGTCACTTCAATTTTATTATTGGATTTGGAACACGCTGCTGTAAAATAAAAGTTCAACACTATCGGTTTCAGTTTTATTTTGAGTACGTTTAAAATTTCATGCACATACAAAAATAATTGTCTCTAACACTCTAAACTGGATGTGCATAGTCGAACAACCTTCGTAGAAAAGCACGTCAAAACCAACGCCTCCTGTTAGCCGTGATCGTCTAGTGGTTAGGACATTGCGTTGTGGCCGCAATAACCCAGGTTCGAATCCTGGTCACGGCAGTGGTAAAACACTGTCACGGAGGGGGCTTATTTTTATTAATTATATTTCAAAAGTGTACTCCTAGAATTACTTTAAGCTATATTAACGTCATTGTTTTTCTACAATTATCGCGTATTTATGGTATTTAAATATAAGCATCTTTGCTATTATTTTGTTCATGATTGTTTGATGGGCGTTTTTCTGGCATATTTTAAAAATATAACAGGATATATAAAATGATTCATTAAAAGAAAAAATTAAATACAGCAGAAAGTAATATTTTATTATTATTGTTGTTATTATTATTATTATTATTATTATTATTATTATTATTATTAGTATTATTGTTATTATTATTATTATTAGTATTAGTGTTATTATTATTATTAGTACCGGTATTATTAATTATTTTAATTCGTATTTGTAAATTTTCATATTGCAAGGTAGCTTATCACAAACCTATAAAGCATTGGCCTCTTAAGGATAAAAAAAATAATAATAAAGAAATAAAAAAAACATTAATACTGGCAAGGTATTCTATTTTATCTCAAAATCCAGACCTTATAGACTTAATAGGATTAAGAATTAAAGCTTTTGGTCTACAGTGAAGGACCTCACAAGTAGTCTACTCACTATCATATGTACAAAAGAAATGCTAAAAACAGCATATTTTAGTTATGTCCAATCGTGCTCTGTTAAGCAATACCTTTTTGGGAAATTCAACAGATTTCATATTTATAATTAAACTTAAAAAAATACTAGAATTATTGCATGTGTATCAATGTGAGTTCCCACTAAACATATTTTTTAAAAGTGATGAATTCTCCATTCCTCCTGTCTATACTTACTTGAAACATGAATATTCATACACAACAACCAACCCTTATTCAAACTCTATAATCATAACCATGGCACAAGAACATCCATGTAGTATCCATGTTAATCATCATAGATTAACCAAAACACTAAATGGTATAGATATATATAAGCTTTCATGAACCACAGATTATTGTCTCTGTTGGACATTACATGAGAATATTATAGGAGAAAAATTCCTCCGACACTGGGACTTGAACCCAGGACCTTTGGCTATTCGCGCCAATGCTCTACCAACTGAGCTAAGCCGGAGTTCAATTCACAGCGCCGGATGGAACCTCTCTCCTATGACTGATTGCCCTAATGGTCTACCTCACAGACAGACAAGTTATGTCATATGCAGTACTGTGAGGCACACTAATTAGTGATTTTTGTGACCGAGCTCCCACTGTTATTGTACAGTTGACATTCAACAGAGACAATAATCTGTGGTTCATGAAAGCTTATATATCTATCTTGAATGTCAGTTAGTGTACCTCACAGTACTGCATATGACATAACTTGTCTGTCTGTGAGGTAGACCATTAGGGCAATCAGTCATAGGAGAGAGGTTCCATCCAGCGCTGTGAATTGAACTCCGGCTTAGCTCAGTTGGTAGACCATTGGCGCGAATAGCCAACGTCCTGGGTTCAAGTCCCAGTGTCGGAGGAATTTTTCTCCTATAATATTCTCACTAAATGGTATATCTCACAAAGGTGTTCATACATTATTCAACATCCAGAGGCTGCCAAATTGAGAAAGAAGAATTATTTAAATGAAAATAATTTTTACAACTAATAGTTGTTGGTGGTTGATTATTATTAAATAATAATTCATCGTTTTGAATACAAATAGTATCTTAGTATTCTTATAGAGTATCTGAAAGTTTGTAAGGCTATTTCTTGAAATGTGGATGTCCTCTCAGATCTTGCAGGTGAATGACACACTTCTTTGGGATAGTTCCCCTTGCACCCACCATTATGGCTCAGATTTGGATGTTTTTGAAATTATATTTATCTTTGTAAAAAGGCAATGTTGGATCAAACATTGCCTGTTTCTCTAAATGTACTCATGAGGTTGTAGGCCTACCTCATACAGTAGAATCCAAGATGTATTCTTTACTATCACATTGTTACATGGCAATAATGTCAATTCCTCTGCAACTTCAATTCGTGGGAAGACCTTAATTCTCTTCAAAGACATTAAAGCGATTATTACAGAGGGCGTTGGCAATAGTGGAGCTTATGGTATGGTGTCTAGTATTGCTCAGTGCTTCGCCAAATGGGAAAAAGCAAAGGATATAATTAAGGAATCGCGCACAATGAGCATTATCTTAACCTACTGACAAACACCCAGTCCTGAACCCGGGAAAGGGATTTTTCACTACTGGGCCGGGAATCGAACCCGGGCCGCCGGAGTGGAAGGCAGGTGCACTACCGACTCACCCATGGCGAAAAAAGCAAAAGATTTGAGGCAAAGTTTCAAAATAAGGTTTTACTATCCATCTGTTGGCAGGAGGTTATTCTTTATAGAGACAAACACTTTGCCTTTAAGACTCAGATTGCACCAGTTTTTATATTCCTCACTCCGAAGAAGATGCCTGATTTTCTTTGTGTTCAAAAATCCACAATGATCTCGAAGCCACACAGCATCTAGACTTATGGTATTGTAGGTAAAGAGATATTAAGTTTCTTCATACATCTTGTTTGTCAAATGTGTTCATTTTCTGAAAATATTTATCCCATTGAAGAAAAACTTCTCAATAGGCTCGAAATAGTCCAAGACCCTTCACGTGCCTATTACTCAGTGATGGGAAAAGTACAAAAAGAAAGTAATTGGGTACCTGAGAGACATTTTACTTAATTACAATTACAAAACACTTTTTCAAAATGTAATCAACAAAATTACAATTATATTTACAATTACTTTACAAAATGGCAGTACCTAAAAATTCCTTGTTTTTGGTTTGTTTTAGGCACAAGCCCAAATTATTAATGAACAAACAAAAATACATATCAATGAGAACATTTTCGGAAACATTGAGAACTTTTTGTTAATATTAACTCTGATTTGGATATTAGTTGCAAAAACAGTAGTGATGATGATATAACAAGCGAGAATGATACTAATACTAACAACTACTAAATTGTAATAATTACAATTTTATTTCCAGAAATAAATTACAAGTAGAAATTACATTTAAAAAAAAAAGTATTGATTACAAGTAAATGGGACCAAAAAAGGAATTGTTACTGTAATCCGATTACTTTTACTCAATTACTTCCCATCACTGACTATATAGCATTGAATCGGGAATATCCGTAGGAAGGCATAATATTTATTTTAATGTAGATTTTATGATTTTGCACTTCTGGGAATTATTCACATGGAATGGGTATAAAACAATAGGTTAAGATGGGCAAATAACAGAGTTCATTACTTGGAACTTCTGATTAGAATTTAACCACAGACTAGATGATAGTGAATCTTGCTTCTCCTGGGCCCTATTTCATAAAACTCTACAGGTGTGACAAATAACTTACGACAATTATGTCAAGTCTGACAAATTTGTCAATATGTCACGACAATTGTATTTTTCATAAATATTACAACTTTTCCTTACTTTACAGGCAAATTAATGTAAATTGTCAGACTAAAAGAACCCATTTCATAAACGCGACAATTTTATGTCAAACCTAAAGATTACTTTAGTACACTGTAGATGGCTCTCATATAAGCATGTGATAATTGATCACAACATCGAATGTGATACCTAAGCAATCGATTATTACTATCGAAAATAATTTAATTATATTTCTCTTTTAATACAAAGTCACTGAAATTGAAAGTTAGGTTAATCCATTGCCTAAAAACACTGGGTGGTTTCATGTCTATTTCTTCACCACTTTCACTACTACCAATATCACTACTACTAGTGTTCATTATTAACAAGACAATTTAGCAAGTTTGTTAACAAAGTTTAAATCACAAGAAAGTTTGCCAAGTTATGCCACACATTTACATAACCTACTCTGTTAGCCTACATATGAAAGATTGCCTGTCACTTCTGTAATGACAATTCTACATTTTTTGTAAATCTCTATATATATAAAAGGCTTTGTCCTGACTGACTGACTGAATGACAGGAATCAACGTACAGCCTAAACTATAACAGGTAGAGACTTGGAATTTTGCCAGTAACCTCGTTTGTAAATATGTCAGCAAAAATTAATGTTTCATAAATGATAGGTATCCTAAGATTTGACATATTTGTCAGACTTTTACCTGTAAACTCAAAAGTTTTGAGAAACAACAATATGTAAAATTGTCATACAAATCTACAAAATTGTCATGACATTTATGTAAAGTTGTCAGCTTTTATGAAAAACACAATTGTCAAAATGTAAACCTGTAAGACAATTTTATGTCACCTGTCACCTGTAAAATTGTAACTTTTATGAAATAGGGCCCTGGAGTTATTGGCTGTGACTTCTGAATCTCGTTTCTACTTGTGTAGTATTATCTTCCTGAAGATTGCATACAAGATTAGACAGTTGTTTTGGAGCCATCAATAATGCTAACATTTTACACATGGCTGTGCCCAATACTGTCAAATGCTTTAGTGATGTCAAGAAAAAAAAATAGATAAAAGAACTGAAAGAAAGTCTAGGACGAGGTTGCACATAAATTGTAAAACGTGTGCACATTGTGACATTTAAACTTATTTTTTAATGACATGTTGTAGGAATTTTCACATAAAGTAGATGTCAATTTGAAGCAGATAAATGTGGTTCTTTTGTGCAATAAAAAAAAAAAAAGATTTTTGACAAAAAATCTAATTTTCAATGTAAATGCATAACTTAACAGTTTTTCTTGCCTTAAAACTAAAGATAAATTTTCATCAATGAACCATATTTGTATGAAAGATCACAACTTGTTAGAACATGAAAAACATATCTGTAAAATATTGAACATTAGCAGATAAAGACATTGTAGGACATAGGCATGTGATGTCTTGTGTTATTGTGGTGAGTGTGATTGATGCATTTATCATGACTGTTACTGTTCATTGAGTACATTTCTTGTTTATGTCTGAGGTTGGGTGTTGCAATTGATGGGGTATTTGCTCAAATGATGTGAGGGTCCTCATTCAGAAAGTAAGTTCTGATCCCTGATAAAGAAAACAAAAACATCAGTAAGCAGTGGCGGCAACTTTTGAAAAATATTAGGTGGGCTCAGAGATTTTAAAATTTCCATAGTCCCGCCTGTTATTAAATGGGCTTAAATAATATTGATATGACTCCGGATAAATAGAGAACTGTACACAAAAAGATTTCATCACAACAACAACAAAAACAAAAACAGTAATAATAATAATAATAATAATAATAATAATAATAATAATAATAATAATAATAATAATAATAATAATAATAATAATAATAATATAATAATATAATAATAATAATAATAATAATAATAATAATAATCATCATCATCATCATCATCATCATCACACTTTGTAATTAAGCCGTCAGGAAACTGTTGTGTAGTAGCCAAGTTAAACTTTTGTAATCGGGTAACTACTAAAATAAAATAAAACAAAATAAACTAAAACCTCATATGGACTCAACATTACGAGTAGGCCTACGCTCTGATACAAAATATGTTTCTCCTGAGTGGAGTTCTCCTAAATTTGTCACAAGCATCATCATCGTCATTTTCACCTTTTTTCTTAGAACAGTAAGCCTGTTCTCCTTAATCACGTAATCTTTTTTGTGGATGACCCAGACATCTTCTTTCCTTTGGATTATTGCCCCTTGCTGATTTAACCAATCTTTCTTAATTCATTCTTTCTACGTTTGTTCCACTCTTTTTTTTTTTTTTTTTTTTTTTTAACTAGTCACCAATGCTTTGTGCTCCACACTTGTCTTGCATCACAATTCCTTGCTCTGTCCATGATTGTCTTTCCTGTAATTTTTTCATAATCACCAGCATCACCTAAATTGTAAATGTAACTTTTCACATTTTCCTTATATGTAGAATAGTTTTGTGATTAAGTTTTGTTCTAAACGCAAAAATGTCTTTATTATTTTAAAGTATAAAATGGGGTTTTGGCAGTGGCTGTGGAAACTGCATTCACAGAGGAGTATGTAGAAATTTAATGAGTTGAGGAAGTATTTCAAACAATTGTGAGGGAAATGGAATAAGAGGATATCGTGTTTTGTATGTCAATAATTGCCAGATTTTCACTGTACAGCAATTCAACAAAGAAACATGATTTTTAATAATAGCAATAAGTAATAAAATATGATGATAATAATACACGGCAAATTATTGGGTGGGGTTGGTGCCAATGTCAGTAAGTAAGAAATATTTATTGCAATATTTACAGAGATTCACTGGCTACTTCTCTACATAGTCACCACCGTTATTGAGGCATTTACCTTAGCGGTGTACAAACAATTGTATGCTCATAGTCACAGAACCCTGTTACCAATGTCTGGAGCCATGAAATCGCTGCCATCTGTACCTCAGTGATGTTATGGAAACATTTTCCTGCCAGAAATTGCTTCATGATATGGAAGAGATGAAAGTTACTGGGCACGAGGTTGGGACTATAGGGTGTATGATCTAAGATCTCCCATCCAAACTGAAGCAACAGATTTCATGTGGTGTTGGCTGTATGGGGCCGTGCATTGTCGTGCAAAAGCATAATACAGTTGGCGAGAGACAATGTCAGCACAACCATTATTCTCCTAGCGCTGTTCAACAACTACTGGCGTCACAAGACTGAAACTGCACTGTAGCTTTCCCACATACCCACTCTCTACTGCTATGCATGCACAAACGTGACGGACTAGTCAGGCCATCTCTAGATGTGATTGAAACTTACTTTCTGGATGACCCTCGTATAATGGGTGGTCGTACAATGGGTTTATTCAATATTGACTTTTTTCATGAAATTTTTGCTGATTTATTTCTTCTTTCTTACTACTTCTTATTTTTCTGAATATTTAGGGAGCTATTGATTATGTTGGCACATTCTATTAATTTATTGGATGACTGAAGCAGATAGTTGGCTGGGCTGAACAGGCAGCCAATTGGAATAACTCGTGGTTTTCTGTTTAGAATATATTATTATGAATTCTATTGTGTTGTAGTATTTTTTCAACATAAACTATTCTTAATTTATATTACCCATTTCAAGGCCTGGTTTTATGATACAATTTGTGAAAGTATATTTGTTTTGGGCATATTTCAAATGTATACTGTTACTAGCCCTCAAACTGAAAGCATGGACAACGTCGCTGTCAGTGTTTTACATCCATGTCTATCAGACAAACTAAATGTAAATTTAATAAAAATTAAAACTTATCTGATTCAGAGTCCATTCAGAGTCAATTTTCCTCTCATGAAGTAGTCCTCCATTTTATCCAGCTTTACTATAAAATCCTGCTGGCTTAATATTAGATACCATGCTGCATGCTTTAGTTAAATGCCATCCCAGGTAATACCCTAATGTAGAAGAATATAGATGAGAAATGTTTTGGAGTGCAATGAAACAGAGTTCATTTTAGCTTCTGATCATTGAAGGGATTGGTAGTATTAGAAGTGTCAGAAATTGTTGTATATACCAGACATAATTATAAGGTGATGTACCTTGATTTATTACAGAGCCCATCATCAATCGAAGAATAATGAAAAATAGTTCAGGATCTCTACAGGATTTGCAATATTTATAGCTGGGAGGCATGGATAGAGCACACAGAATATGACAACTTCGAAATTCAGGTAGGTTTTTTTATTATTATTAGCCTACGTATATAAGGTTTTCCATTACTATGTTTGACGTAACATGCTACAGACTTATTTGTATGTTCATGTTGAATGACAGGAAGGATATCTGATGTAGGTGTTTTGATAATCATTTATTTATATACAAGAAGCATTGAAATGAAAAAATGCATATATTTATAAAATATTTTTATTTATGTAGTTTCTACAAAATTGGTATATCATGAATAATAGTTCCTCTTGCTTCTAATAGGATGAGTGCTGGGGTTATTATTCATAATACAAAAAGTGGGGGATGTACTTTAAAAACCATAAGCAGGAGTTGCGCGTATAGATTTGCCCTTCAACAATACCTGAAGACTACCCAAGATATTGTTTGCATGTGAATGAACACTGGTCATTGTGAAATTTAGCTCCCTTTAGAGCACTTAGACTACATTTTGATTCAGTCTGCTGCTGTGGTGTGGTTGGGTGCAAACCTGTCTTCCAACCTGGCAGTTGACATTCAATTCCTGGTAGGGGTGGATTTTTTAATTTGACCCCGAGGGCTGGATTTAGGTGAAGTGGTGGTGTACAGCTTCTAATCACTAAACTGTGCACCCAATATACCTGGGTTAAATTCCAAACTCTCTTCTGTGGGTAGATGTGGAGGTATCAGAGGTGTACAAAACTTGCTTTTAGCTTGCCCATACCCGCTTGGACACCACGCAAGCAAGTTGCAAGTGTCACAGCCAGCAAGCAGGCAGGTTTCTTTAGACCTGAATGGGTTGGGTTGAGTCAGATCCGAATAAGCGTGCGACATTCCTATCAGCTAAACAACCGTAGTTGCTAAGTGTAGGTAATACTTTCTTGCTTTTCTACATGCTGGTAGAAGAAATTCATCATGTAGATAAATAAAAGGTGGATAAAGTAATAAAAATCGTTTTAGCACCTTAAGACATTTAATATTATTATTATTATTATTATTATTATTATTATTATTATGGGTATTAATGATTTTTTATGTTTTCTCGAAAATGTTTGAAAATTTTTCCCATGCCGGACTAGTACCTTTGTTCATTGATAATTCAGACTCTCCACATTTTAGTTTCTCCTCAGCTTCCTTGAGGGTAAACTTCTCCATTCTCCTTTCGCTTGCACTCTAAACACATCTGAAGCTCCTCTAAAACTACATAACTGCATGACTTACCAGTACACTGATATACCCAGTTTCATATTCTTTCCTCCAGGCCTTGCAGTTTCTTTAAAGCCTGTGAAACCCACCAGGTTATGAAGAGCTAATGACTTGTAGCTATGTTGTTGTAGCTTACTTTATTAATCAAATCACTCTTAATCTACACATTGGATTATACTATTTACAATATATTTAAACCATGTTAGTTACAAAAGAATTGCGTGATGCCGCATGGGGTTGCGGAGGTTGCAGGATGCCGCGAGACAACAGGAGCACGTCCAATCTTCTCCGGAGCTTGGCTTGGTCTGGGCGAGAGGAGCATGGCGTTCTTCCTCCTAGCATGGCGTGGGATTTCGCATTGCCTGCTGGGAGCAAGGAGTGCTACGCACAATGTTGTGGTGGTGTGACAATGTTCCGCCACAGACTCATAGCGACAGTATTTCATTCCATCGTTGCAATGAAGCTTGCTCTCTTGTCAAGCAAGTTAAAAGCTGTGGCTGGTTGCAGAGTTACAAAGGGGCAAGCAAGCTAAAATGAGAATATGTACACCTCTGGGAGGTATATGCCACTGTTGATAGTGATCGTCCGTCGGATGGGGATATTAAGCTGACAGTCCCCTTGGTGTCTTTTGACAAGAGTAGGCTGGCACCAGGTTTTCTCTCCACCCTTCCTCACCTCACCATCATCATTCGTACACTACACAAACACCACACTCATCTCTTCACACATTACACTTCTGCTGGTTACACATCGCAATGTTATGTGGCCCACCCAAGTGGTGCCTAACTCGAAAATGTGCCACACTATTGCTATCTATCCACCTCAGTGTGAACCCCAAATGCTTCGGGGCAACGGGGTCGGTATTCGATACACACACACATATTTTTATTCACTTGAAATGGCTAATTTTTCTTAGGAATAGTAAAATAATCTACTATGCTACATTTCTACAAAATTGTGAATAAATATATTTTTTTTAATTTTTACTTTTATTGAGGATTGCTGGGAATCTGCCAACCATGTATTCATAATTCCTTTGCTCTAAGCACCACTGTCTCTTCAAACTATTGTTTACATCTGTATACAGCAAACAATAATTTAATCTTACTTTTTAATCTAACATTCATTTGTATTATTGGTTCTTTTAATTATTTTTATGTCATTAGGTCTATTTACGTTTTAACACAAAAGATTGCATAGTACGAGGATTATGTTCCCCTCTGAAAAAAGTGAGGGGACGGCATCCATCTATGTTTCCTCTTTACTAAAGTCCTGGGCAAGTGGGATAATAATTCCTGCTATTACTTCCAAGAATTTGGCAGCTAGCTGTACTGCCATCTTAAGGGAAAAATGTTGAAAACTTGAGAAACTATTATTCATTCACAACAGCGGTAAAGTCTCATGTCACAATAAATAGTATATCATTCTAAAATTATCAATATTACCAACCATCTGGCTCAGGAACCCTGGAAAATAAATTACATATTGTTTATTAATAATATTTAATTGATAATACATAACTTAATTTAGTACTGGTACTGTTGGGCCTACTTAATATTATTTTTGTGAAGATTTACAGAGACTGTTTCATTCATATGTGGAATATTTGATACTGAACAGTAACAATGCCTCAGATATTGACCAATCATGGAGGTTTGTTTTATATGTGCTTGCAAAGAGAATATTTTATCCAAGAAACTCCTCCTTGCTTCTGAATACATCATCTATCTTCATTGTTGTCATTGCTCAGAATAAAGACACATTTTTTAAAACAACATAGGCCTACATCCCCATAACATAAACAGGGAAGATGAATATAAGATCAGTGACATCTGGCGGGAAACAATTAAAACTTTAAAACTGACGTCATGACACTGCGACTGTTTACTCTTCACAAGCACTTATTTTTGCTGCGAATCTTTCTCCGAAGAAGGACACAATACAATGTCCGAAACGTTAGGAGACACTAAAAACACGAGGCCCAACCCGGATAGCCAGTCCAATCAGTTTATGTAACTATAGGCCTAAATTATTTAAATGTACATTAATTAAAATTTTGATTCAATGCAAGTCACTGGTACTTCCTTTGCATATTTTAGAGAAAAATAGGATTGTAAGCAATTCTTCCAGTTGGATTTGCAGCGTTACCAACTTCTGCTTCTACTTGATTTTACAATACAAGCATTAAAGTTATTATTATTTATGCAATCTGCTTCATTTTATTCCTGGCATTGTCCTAATAAATCAAATTTGAGGTTTTGAGTTTCATCAGATAAATTTTCTTGTGATTTGCAATCATGATTTTTTTGATAAACTCAAAACCTCTCATGGGTTTATCTATGATAAAGTTTTTGTTTCTTCACTTTCTATAAATAGAAACAGCTAAAACCACATATTACTACTGTAATTTACAGTTTTGAAATCATTATGCCCTACTGTTGGGGCCAGATTGCACTATACTATTGATATTTACCATTCTGTAACTTAATAGGTGAACAGAACAGAAATTAGTTACAAAACATCATTAGGTTTATAGATATTGAATACCGGTATGTCTAAATAACTGATATTTCTGAACATTTGTGTAGGCCTACTGTTCATGGACAAATGAATAATTGAATTTAGTTACCGTAGATAGCTTTTACTCACCCTGGAGTTGTCCAAATGGCTCCTTGTTCTTGAATCATCATAGTTTCTGAAGGGCTTCTGAAACCAACATATGAGGGTCTAAATCATTCCACAGACCTGCACGTGTGATTAATAAGTAGTACGTAAGTTCCACAACTTGAACACTTGATCAGATGTGAACCACGGTAAGAAGTCATGTCATGATACAGTAGCTGAATCATTTTATAGGATTCTTAATATAATTTTTCTCTTAATTTCTAATTCAGAATCTAACAACATCAACAGCGAGTTCTGTGAACAAGCTTAAAGTGTTTTTCATTACAAAGCATTGGTTAGACCGTAATAATTTTGTCTTAAAAAGAATTTGGTTGTTTAGAAATTCATTAGCTTCATTTATAGTATCATGTCTACAGTACTATGAAGGTTACTGCAAAGGTCATAGCAACTATTTTCTTTCCACAAGAATTAATCAGCAATGAATTAAACTTTAAAATATCGTTGGCTAAGAAGAGAGACCATGTATATCTGAATTTAGCCACATTTAGGTTAAAGTTGTGAAATATTTAGAAAAAAACAAGCCCAATGTTTCTGGTTGTAGTATGAACTTGGAAGTAGCAAATTATCAAATGAAGTAACGGTTATTGTGAGATCACTTATCTACTGCAGTTTCAATAGATGCTTTAGATGAGAAGGAGCTCACTATATTTTGATCTCAGTGTTGTGTGATTAAGAATACAAATTCAATGTTATAATTAGGGATCAGATGTTTAGGTCTTATAATTTAGAGTGCACTTTAACTGTGTGTTTACAATTTTTTGTCTTGGTTACTGTCCACGGTTCAATTCCTGGGTAGTACTTTGTCCTTCACTTGTCCATTGACTAAGCAAGGTATGATTTAGCTAAAAAATAGGCAGAGAGAATCTAAGTTAATATAATATGCTAATGATTAATGTATGAATTTTGAACAATAAACAGATCTGTATCAGGATAGAGAAAAAGACAAAATAAGTAGCATCAGTTATTTGTTACAAATGTGTTTATTCCTCTAATTTTACAACATGTAAATCACATACATATAATTGTATGCAAACATAATGGTATTTAGTCCTTCAAAGTAGTTTCCCCTCCCCCCCCCAAAAAAAGAGAAGTCACATGCTATCAATGATCTAGAGAGTGCCAGATACCCTCAGTCTCATCTTGTTATTAATCTTCTGATTTCCACCAAAATTTTATTGAAGTAGCCATTTCATAAGATATACACCGAAATTGAAAGAGAAATGCATGGGTTGCACTTTTGAACATATGAAAACATTGCCAAAGCAATCAGTGGCATACCAACAGTGATGGGGGCCTGGGGCACTAATCAACATGGAGGCCTATCTAGAATCCACTATTTTTACAATTCAAAATGGGGGACTATCCAGTATCCACAATTTATGCTGTTCACATACTGTAGTCTACAAAAATATATGATAGTTAGCTGCCCAATTCATTAAATAGGGTGGCCTGAATAAACTATTTTATAATACTTACTTATTTACTCAATGGCAATAGACAATTCCTAAGTAAGCTAAAGGAATATTATCTACGAGGCACATCCATACAGTAAGTTTCCCTAGGGCCGTTTACACAAACAAAACAAAATTTCATGGAAATATTTATTGCAACAAATATAGCAAGTGTTCAGCTATTTTTCAACATATTTGCCACAGGAATTGAGACATTTGTCATACCGTGGGACCAACTTTTGAACACTTGTGTCGTAGAAGTCTGCCGCCTGGGATTTGAACAACTGTGTGACAACCATCTCCGCTTCTCTGTCATTCTCTGTATTTTATGGAGGTGTAGGAAAAGATGGAAATTACTGGGTGCGAGGTCCAGGCTGTAGGGTGGATGTTGAAACATCTCCTAGCCGAACTTTTGCAGGAGACCTGCAGGGAGGTGTTGAAGTCTCCACCCTACAGATTGGACTGCACACCCAGAGATTTTCATCTTTTCCTACCCCTCAAGAAATGAGAGAGAATGATAGAGATTGACAGAGAAACAATGATTCAAATCCCAGGCGACAGACTTCTACAACACAAGTGTTCAAAAGTTGGTCCCATGGTATGACAAATGTCTCAATTTCTGTGGCGAATATGTTGACAAATAGCTGAACACTTGATATATCTATTGCAATAAATATTTCCATGAAATTTTGTTTTGTTTGTGTAAATGGCCCTAGGGAAACTTACTTTATGGAAGCGCCTCGTATTTTATGGAACCCGGAGGTTCATTGCTGCGCTTACATGAGCCTGCCATTCAACCCTATTCTGTGCTAACTCCATCCAACCATTCCTCACAAATCCTACTTCCCTTAAATCTATCCTAATATTGTCCGCCCACCTACTATTTTTTTTTTTTTTTTTTTTTTTTGCATTCTCTATTTTTATTACAATTACAATTACAATTACAATTTATTACTCCAAAGTACACGAAAAATATATACAAAAGTTGATACACCCCCCGAAGAAGCAGAGCTTGTGTTCGGGGGTGGTTCAGTTATATATTAGAAATACTTATACTAAACAATTACTTTAAAAACATGCATAATTTGGAGAAGTATGACAAAATGTTATGTATTCATTATGGATTACTTTTTTCACTTGGCATTTGGCATTATGCATTTGGCAACTTTACGTTTTATCATATGAGTACCAATACTAGTCCAGTCAAAAAACCTAAAAAAATGATCCAACCTCTAAAAAAATCCGAAAGTTTTGAAACTTTGTACACTTATTTAAAGGTACCTAGGGATGAATATACCAAAAGTCCTCATGAATATGAGGCGAGCTCTAGCGGCAATAAGCGAAAACAGGGCACTTTTTTTTTGTTTTTCGTTAATATCTCGAGAACCGTTGGTCTGAGGTAAAAGTTGATTATATACCTAATTAAAGCTTATTAAATTTGCAACAAAAATGACTATGCACTTTTTTATTATATTCCTAATGTTTACCGAGTTATAGGGCGCTAAAGGGTAGCTTTTTTTCTAAAACCGTCGAGGAGCGCACGATATGAAAAACCTCAAAAGATGACCCAACCTCCTAAAAAATCCGAATGTTTTGAAACTTTGTACACTTATTTAAAGGTACCTAGGGATGAATATACCAAAAGTCCTCATGAATATGAGGCGAGCTTTAGCGGCAATAAGCGAAAACAGGGCACATCTTTTGGTTTTTTCGAGGAGCGCACAATGGTGCAAATTAAAGTAGGTACCTACCGTACTATTTCCACCATTTTGATCGTCCAAACAGCACTCGTGAAATCCTTCACTTGTGACAAAGTAGCAATAGTCGGTGAAGATGTAGATCTTATTATTCTCCTCATGGTCTTAACCCCGACTGAACAAAACATATTATTTGTGAAACCAAGCCATGGCAAAGTAGGAAGGAAAGTATATTGAAGCCAGCAATTGCAAACTTTGGGAATGAAGGACAGCATACTTCTTGTGCATGCGTTCAGCGGATGCGATACGACTTCGGCTGCATATCGAAATGGGAAACTTTCCTGTTTCAAATTGTTCAAGAAGCAAGCTGTACTGCAAGGTGTTGCTGATATATTTAACAGCCCAAGTTCATCCCGTGAGGCTGTAGCTGCTGCTGGAAACAAAAATATTCCTGGCATTGTACAATGCACCCAGGAAGCAACCCTCTCTTAACATGCACCGCTACAATGCTTTCACCAAATCTGTAGCCAATGCTAAACCCAACCTTTCTGCTCTGCCGCCCACAGAAGGAGCAGCAAGACAACACACATTTCGAGTGTACCACCAAATTCAATTTTGGCTTGGGAATGAACTTCCTCCTGTGCAGTGGGGTTGGAAGTTGGAAAGCGATCAGCTGATCCCTGTGACAACAGAGAATCCAGCAGCACCTGAAGCTGTCCTCAACCTCATTTGTTGCAAATGTACAGGTGGATGTGGGAACAGAATGTGGCTGTCGAAAGTCAGGAATAATGTGTACAAGCATTAGTCACAACTGCCATGGCGAATGCTTGAATGGTGTTCCTTCCACTCTCGAAAAAGACTGATGACCCTGATGATCCCGATGTCATAAACCTTGAAGAAACAGACCATTCAGTGCAAAGAACAAACACTGAACATTTGGTACATGAAGATCAAAACACTGTGCTTGCTGGACGCTTAACCAGAAGTCAGGTAAGATTGCACATTTGTATTTTTTGTTATTCATTTACCTTGCAATAGTATACATAAATCGGTCGTCATGTTCATACGTTGTTTTACTGCTCGCTTACCTACTTTCTTTTACCTGCATGTTCTTATGTGTATAATGGTTCTCTCACATCATCATATCATGCATAGTTACTGTCTGGCAGCGAGCTGAAGGTCGAGCTAGCGTTCCCCCACTACCTTACCATGCGCTTGCATTTACTGTTTATGTCTTTCCCCCACTATGCCACCAGCTCGGCCTTCCACTCACCGCTAGACAGTACCTCTTCTTACTGTGTTTCAGGCAGCAAGTTCAGAAGCTGACCAAGATGAGCAGATTGTAAGGCCTTCTACCAAGAAGCGATCAAGAGTTGATTGAGTTTTCTGTACACAATTTTCCTTGGAATATCCTCAGCTTTTTTTTTCACGTATTTCATTGTTTAATATATATCATGTCTTCCTTTTTATACAAAGCTGTGAAGTTTATCTCCTCAATCATCCTTGGTATCCAAAAAAATTGGTAAACCATTGTCAAACATTATCAGAAATGCCATATCGTACCGCGCTAGCGTGGTTTTTAAAAAACGCTATCCTTTAGCGGCATATAACTCGGTAACCATTGGGACTACAAGAAAAATGTATATAATCATTTTTGTTGCAAATTTAATAAGCTCCAATTATGTATATAGCAAACTTTTATCTCCCACCAACGGTTCTCGAGGTATTAACAAAAAACAAAAAGCGTGCCCTGTTTTCGCTAATTGCCGCTAGAGCTCGCCTCATATTCATGAGGACTTTTGGTATATTCATCCCTAGGTACCTTTAAATAAGTGTGTAAAGTTTCAAAACTTTCGGATTTTTATGAGGTTAAACCTTGTTTTGACTGGACTATACCAGTACCAAAGACTAAGTTGTTAAGCCTATGAAAGAATAATATTGAGATGAGTTAAATAAACTACTTCCCTTATTTTAATTACTAACCTGAACCCAGGTTTCGATGAGCCTCTTCATCATTTTCAACAGTTATACTCGATCCAGATGGAGTATAAACTTTCATCCAGATGGAGTATAACCAGTGCTTTAGTTGGAAAATATTTTATGGGGGTACTCACCTTCCATAGAACGCATATCTATTGCGAATTTAATAGTGTTTGTCATTATTAACAAATACACTCTCGTGAATTGGGCATTTAATAAGTATTTTAGGACAATATCGTTCCTGTACTGCCAGTACGATGTACCGGAGCACATATTTTTCCCGGTATGGTAGAAGGAAAATAATTTTATACCGGTACGCAGTACCGGTGCGTACCGGCCCAACTAAAGCACTGAGTATAACTGTTGAAAATGATGAGGATACTCATCGAAACCTTGGCTCAGGTGAGTAATTAAAATAAGGGAAGTAGTGTATGTAACCCATCTCAATATTATTCTTTCATAGGCTTAACTAACTTAGTCCCTGATGTTTCAAGCAAGGAGTGTGGGTTGACTGACTGAGGGACACCTTCTCTCTTTTATAATTCCGGGGTGCGCGGGCAAAGAGAGTTAAGTCCACTTTCTTGTTACTGAGAATTAGAGTGACTTAACACACTATACCAGCCCAACATAGCTTTAGAGATGGATAAACCCATGAGGCACACATCCATAACTACCGTACAATTTTGAATATGACTTACTGGACTTGCCACAAAAGTAGAGAACATTTTTATCTATAACTCTATGGACATATCTCAATTTTTTAGGATGGTGGACTTAACTCTCTTTGCCCGCGCACCCCGGAATTTTTCTTACTTTTCATAATTCGTGTATAAATGTTAAGAAAGATTGAGTGTTCAAGTTGTGGGACTGTATAGTGTTGCATGTTGTACCTACTCAGAGCTGCGAGTGTGTAGAAGTCCTGAGTTCTGTCTTAGTTGCTTGTAGTGATCCATCAGCTTGAGGCATGGAGGTGTGGCAGCCATGAATAGTAAAAGGCACCAAACAGTTGCAAACCAGAATCCATTCTGCAAAGTGAAACAGCCATGTGTATGGGCACTGCTGTTGTAAAGTAAGATATAAAGTTATTCAAAATACAAACAATCAAACTGAAATACAGTTGGGTTCTAACAATGTTAGATGGGTGAAGCAAGACTACAACATATTGAACCGTATCATTAGGCCTTCTAGTATACGGGTAGTTCGAGTCCGTAAGGACTTAGCCACTGAGCTGGTAAGATAAGATAAAATGCTGGTAGTTTCAATACTAAGTCCTTATGAATTGCATCCTCAGGTCGAGAATAAATTTTCTCAGATTTTTACTTCTTCTACCCATACAATAGGTACCAAAGATAGAACAAGTATCAACCAAGAAATTCAATGTCAAGTTATCAGCATTTATACACATTTGATCAAAATAGTCGGGTAAACATTGTGATGTATTGTCAGTAGATAACAGCTGATGTTGGGGAAGCCATCTAAATGTTTGTTCTAATATGATAAGTTTTTATATACAACAGTTATGTGAAGTAAAATGCTTTAAAGTTTAATAATTTATCACCTTTTTAGGCACCCTGAATCCGAAAATACATACAGGCTACATATACTAGCCTTGCACTCATAGGACTTTTTTCTACCCCTTACAATTTCACAGACTGTACTACCTTCGTTACAGTAAAATGTTTGGCTAGAAATGATTTCAAATTTAGTGGAAGTAATTATTCCTACATGCTCTATCTAAGGTAGTCAGCTGTTACCAGGCCCGACAAGAGGGAGGGGCAGCCGGGGCTGCAGCCCCAGGGCCCGGGCCCCAAAAGGGGGCCCGGCCGACCAGGTTATATTTTTTACTTTCTGAATTTACTCTAAAATAAAATTGTTTATAAGTCAATAAACAGCTTAAGGTATGTTTTATGTGTTTATTTTATCTGCATTATCCTGTCGTATAACTATGACTCGGAATTAATCAGTTATCCTGAATCAGATTATTCTTTAAGAAAAATTGCTATTTTTGAAAAGTAGAAGCAGAAATCCTTTTGGGCTCAACAGTAGGCCTTACTAACGTTCGGAATTAGAACATTTTAATGTATTTTTCCGTTTTGTGCCTGGCATCAGTTAACCGATTTGGTACAAAATCAATAGGCTTCCTCCCATGGGCGTTATAAATGGTATACCAAGTTTTATGAAAATCCGATAAAGCATATTTGAGTTATCACGCTTACAGACACACAGACAGACAGTCAGACAGTCTTGTCTACCAGACAATTTCATAAAGTACTGGTAATATTATTACATAATCTTTTTGTTGCATACATTATAAAGGGCGAGTTGGATAGTGAATATAATATTTGACGGGGGCCAGGAAAAATTTATCCCTGGGGCCCTCGCTTTCTTTCCACAGCCCTGGCTGTTACAACTAATTTTTTCCAAACAACTCTAACTACAGCAAGTGAAAACTTAAGCCTCACTTCACATTATAGTAATTTAGTTTAGAGATTTATGTATAAACAAAATTTCCAGGGAGAGAAGCCATACTCAGCCATACCCTGCCCCCTCTTCCGGACGGACATGTTTGTCAACTGTAATGAATTACAAATCAAGATTTCATAATTCCTTCTAGCTGAATCTCTATTATGAAGAAAGCATTAATACTGCTTCTGTGAAGTTGTAATGTTCTTACCAATGGATCCATGATGTGTCTGCAGAAGAGTAATCTCATTGCATGATATAAGTTCCATATCGGTCGACAAGGAGCTACATGATTTTGGGTTTTGTTCATTACATGGAATCTATACTGATCCATGTAGTTTACCAGTCGGGTTGTGTACTCCACAGATTTCTGTAAACAAATAAAACCATCCTTGTTGACGTAATCAAGTCAGCGGTGTAGTAGAGGGTGTATGCAGGCATATGCTGTACGTCCTGTGTTTAACTTTACCCTTGGCTCAGTTAAGAATGAGGCATCAGCCATGTTAGTCATGTTTGATCACTTTTAAACACAAGAAGTTTTGCAAAGAATTAGCATGAAGACCAAACTGTTTTGATTCAACAATAAAATTTTATTCTGTAGCTGGTTCATTCTCACTATTCAAACGCTTTCCAAACTGCCAACATAACCTTGTGCCAAAATCTTGAATATTTGCTGTCTGTTGCAGAATGGTTTTATAGATACAGTGAACTCTCGATAAACCGGACTAAAGTGGGCAGAGGTCTGCCCGAGTTATGAAATGTCTGGCTTATGGAGGGGAAATGAGGAAATGGTATCTAAGTAATGAAATTTCGTGTTTCAGCTACAAGAAAAATGTATGATGCAGAATATAGGTAACTTACAGTTGGAACAAAAACAAATAATACTTCAGAACTGTCTTAAAATTTCTAGTGAGGGTCTGAAATACACACTGTTACATTATTAGGACACAATGATGATTGATGTGAGCACTTTGAGCATATTTTTCTGAGGAGATTTTGGCCGGGAGAAACTGTAAATATTCTTCTGTGTACACTTTTTCTGTTGCTTTTGAATAATTACTTCTCTTGCAGTCCTGAATTGGCCATAGAATGGTTGTAGTTCTGGGTCTGGGTCGTCAAGAATCTGTCCGAGTTATCCGAAGTCCGGCATTTTGAGGTCCGAATCATTGAGAGTTCACAGTAAATCTTTGCAGAATCTTTGCAAATTTCTGTGTCTTAAACTGTTCAGCTAGTGGACAGTTGAATTTATGAATACTGTGCATTGTTTCCCTCAAGTGAAAGGTGGAAAGGCCAAATAAAATAAATAAAGAAGTAAGTAAATAAATAAAACATAACTAAATGAGAAAATATATGCAATGAGCAGATGCGGCATATGAGTATAATCATACTCATACTTCGATACGTAAACATTTCTCAGTGGAACTGGTTTGTTTGCATTTCTGTGAATGAGCCCTACCAGAATAAAATCCATAAGCTGGTAATTGAAAAGTATGATGCTAAAATAATACCCTGCTTCTTATTATCTCAAAATAATATTGCAATTGTTAGATTTACCTGGTTAGCAATATTCCCTCCCTGGTTGTTGATGAAGTACTGAATCGTTCTCAAGTGGAACAATGATTGATTGACTTGTCTTTGAAGTGGAGCAAGCTGCATCTCTAGAGCTGTAAGCTGGTACACGAGATCTTCCTGATGAAAAGAAATCACAGTATATAAGAGAATTATGGATATCAGTAAAAACAGAACAGTTTAATCTGTGATCACTTGCATTGTAAGAAATTTTTTTTAACAATTGTGTATATCTTGTCATAACTAGCTTATATCATGCAAGAGAGAGTTGTTTTACTAGCATTGTATTTTAAAACATCTGTGGTTTATTATTTGTGCAACTCAACTATAACATAATATCGCACACGTGATAAAATCTAACACGTGAGTGATGGCATGTATGCAAGTGATGCCGGTGCACTTACATTACGAAACGAAGGTACTGTCAAAATTCCAATTCTCTACCTATTATAGTTTAGGCTCTATGTTTATTCTCTGTCAGTTAGTCATTAAGTCAGTCAATCAGTCAGGACAAAGCCTCTTATTTATAGGCTATATATATATATATATATAGAGAGAGAGAGATTGTTGGATTTATAGCCGTGTTCTGCATACTGGTACAAACATTAAAGGCGGTAAAAAGATTTTCCTCTTTCAAGTTATAGCAAAAAACATTTACAACCTTGAGATCATTTTAGGAGAAAAGTTCCTCTAGAAGTGGGATACAGTATTGTGTGGCACACTAATTCAGTGATTTTGTGCGCTGGTTCCACTGTTATTGTGCAGTAACATTTAAGAAGTAGATATGTATTCATGAAACCACAGAATATTATTTCTGTTGAACGTCATATGAGAATATGTTAGGAGAAAAATTCCTCTGACACTTGGATACAAACCCATGGCCTTCGGGTTTCCATGTCGATGTTCTCGCAATGTAATGTTCAACAAAAACAATATTCTGTGATTTCATGAACAGATATCTTTGTCTCAAATTTATATGTTACTATACAAATCTGGGGGTATGCCATGGTGTAGTGGTTAAGGCACTGTGCTACAAACCAGAAGGTTGCGGGTTCGATTCTCGATGAGGTCGAGATTTTTCAATTGGCCTAATCCTTCTGGTGGCATTATGGCCCTGGAGTCGACTCAGCCTCTAACAGAAAGGAGTACCAGGAGTATTCCTGGGGGTAAAATAACGGCCGGTTTGTAGGGCTGAAAACCTTGCCACCTTCCTGTGCCGTATGTCAGAATCTGGGAGTCTTAACCTCCTGGAAACCCTATGGGTCTCCATGGCTCATACAGGGATCGCTTTACTTTTTTTTTAATACAAATCTGGTCACAAAATAATTAAATTAGTGTGCCTCGCGTATTGTGTATGATGTAAATTGCTCTCAGTGAGGTTGACCAATAATAGTAATTACTAATTAGTAATCAATCTTAGGAGAAAGATGCCATCTGGCGCTGTGAGTTGAAGTCTGGCTAGCTCACCTGGGAGAGCACCGGCACAGAGAGCCGAAGGTCATGGGTTTGAGTGTCAGTGTCAGAGTAATTTTCCTCCTAAAAATTCTCTGTTATTGTATTCTTACTATTAATGTATAGTATGTAGAGTATAGTATAGTATAGTATGTATGTATAGTATGGTAATGTATACTGTTTTGAAGATATCAGTTGACATTGACAGTTGTCACCAATTAAAACAAATTGTCAGTCTGCTAATAAAATATTGACTTTTGGAAATAATCTCCATTCTTAAAATTGAGGTTACCACTTAACTTATTTCCAGAAAATCAGCACTGGATACAGCAGTAATATAATAAATCCCTCTCAGGGGTAAGCTATTTGTGTGGGACTCACACTAACAGTTAAAAGTATGTTATTTTCAAATTTAGACATCAAATAAAAAGTGTATTATACCTTCTTCTGTTCTAGTGGTTGTATGTGATTCGACAGCAATCTTCGGGTTGTATTCGTGAGTTTCTCCAGCCTGTCCAATGTAGGCCAATCAGTAATCTGATTTGCCACACTTGTCATCTGATCAGCAAATGATGAAAGGTCTTTCCCCGTCACTTGGCCAGTCATCTATGTTATCAAGGTAAGGAAATTTTAGTCCATTAAACAAATATAATTTCCTATGTAATGCTATAACAAACAAACAACAAATTTTAAACATTGGATTCTAAGCCCCATTTGGAAAATATTTAAATGCACTCATAGGTCTTAATTTTGCAGTAAACAATTTCGTATTTCAAAGTAGAGTTTCACAGTAAATTTGTGCAATAAAAATGTATATGAGATACTCATGAAAGATATACCACTGTACCTTGGTCAGTTAGTTGAGCAGTATTATATTTTTGCTTACTAACTATCTATTAACACCAATGGTATTGCCCGCGGGTGGGCCAGGTGGGCCCAGGTCTACCCAAAAATTGCAAATATTCTGGATAGAAATTTAAGTAACATATTTTAAATTTATTTTTGTAATCTTTTGAGGCAAAACACTCAATATAAAAAATAAACTCAAGATCGAGAGAAATAATCACATTCGATAGAATTAAGATAAATGTAAACAAAGAACTTTTAGAAAAATGGTGTTCCCTGGTGAAATCAATGAATGTTAAAACAAAACGTGTGTGACCTATATTCTGAACTACATAGGTTTGGTTTTCCAGGACTTAGGCCTACTCAAAGTTTTCCAAACTCTACTGATCTGTACCATCATGACTGCATATGCAGAAAGGACCTTTTATGCATTACAACGAATAAACATTACACTAGGACAACCACAAGGCTTTGTAATTTAGCAATTCTGTCCATCGAGAGGGAGAAATGTTGGAATTTGTTGAAGAACTCATCATCAGTGGTCAGGGGCTTATCTAAGATTTCTTTTTGGGAGAGACTGAGAAAGCCTAAAACTATTATCACAAGGGCTCAGAAGTTGAATTACCTATTGAATGATCTATAAAATGACCTTAAATTTATGAAAATATGACATGAAAAATTGAAAAAATAACTTAATATTTCTAAATACATTTAAAAAAAGAGAATATGCAGTAGTAGAATAACAAAAATAATAATAAACAAAGGACACAATTTAAGTATTTTATATTACTTACTTACTCAATAGCAAAAGACAATTCCTAAGCAAGCTAATGGAATATGATCTACTTTTTGGAACCTGAAGGTTCATTGCTGCATTTACCTGAGCCTGTCATTCAACCCTATTCTGTGCTAACTCCATCCAACCATCCCTCTCAAATCCTACTTCTCTTAAATCTATCCTAATATTGTCCTCCCACCTATGTCCAGGTCTTCCAAGTGGTCTTTTCCCTTCGGGTCTCCCAGTCAATATTTTTGAGATATGTCTTTCCTCCCCCCATGCATGCACATGTCCCGCCCATTTCATCCTCCATGATTTAAGTACCCTTACTATATCCGGTAACGAGTACAGGTTATAAAGCTCATCGTTATGCAGTTTTCTCCAGCCCCCATTTTCATCTCTCTTAGGCCCAAATATTTTCCTAAGCACCCCCTTTTCGAATACTCTCAGATTATGTTTTTCCCGAAGAGTAAGCAACCATAGGCCTACTACTTTAATATTATGTTCTCTATTATTGTTACAATGTTAATGAAAGCCTTAAGGCTAAGGAATTTGGAGATCGCCTTGTGTGTGATGTTAGAAAAGTTCATTCTGAAGACAAAATAGGAAAAAAATGTAACGAAAGAATAAAAATTTCCTAAGAAAATTACTAGTAGAGAATAAAATGCTGAAAAATGCCAAATAAAAGTAAGCTGTTTTGTTCTTTTTGAGGCAAGACGAATTTATACTATATCCTGCATTATCTGTGATGTCTCAGAAGAAAGTTGACATTTCATCAACTTCTGAGCCCTAATTATCACACACAATTATATTGAATCTTCACACGTTAGAATAACATAACTACACAACGATACTCAAACAAAGCAAGTAAGTTTGTTTGATGATGTGTACGTCAGAATCACACCATAATCTAAAATAAAGGCAATAAAAGTTTAGTCATAGAACAAAATTAGGTTTTCTTGCTTTCCCACTATTGGAAATTTTATCAAGGACCATTTCAAGCACTGCTCACTCTGCCACTATAATCTACCGAGATACAGTACTGCCGGCTTGATTTGCTGTAAGTAGCTAAGTGAGCTAGCTATGTGTTCATTCCAGCTTGAGCTGCTTGGGTAAAAATTGGGTGTTAGGCTGAATTTTGTATATACTGACAAAGTAGTGTTGATATTCCTATTTCACGATTCGCCTTTCACATTTATGAGTCAAGATATGCAATTAAACTGTCTAGTATTTGAGAAATTAAAGTGCCTTATGTGCAACATACATACATTAGCATGACTTAATGTTTTGGGGGGCATTTATAGGGCTTGCATGATTGTTTATCAAAATTTTGCTTGTTACTAAATTTTTTTTTTTTTTTAAATCAGTTAATAATCGCCCAGCAACATCAGTGCTTTACAGATTACTGTTAACTTAACAATCACATACATGCACACATAAAACAAACAAAGAAACAAGACCTGAGGTCAGCCAATGGCCTCTCTGTAACAATATACATATTTCTGGTTTAAAGATAAAGTGATGCTTCAGGTACTCTCTTCGTCCGATGTTTCTGGTGTTGATAGGAGATTGTCTTGAGGTAGTCTGCTTTTAATTCTAGTTTGTTGAGATGTTCTATGGCCAAGATTGAAGTGTACTACTCCTGGAACTTTATACAAATCTGCGAAGAACTTTTTAGCTTGTTTGCGGATAAATTCATAGATACTGTGCAGACCAAGTTCTCTGTGAATTTGACTATTTCGCACAAACCATGGAGCGTTAACAGCAATACGTAGTGTTTTATTTTGAAGAGCTTGTAATCTCTTAATTTTACTTTTAGCAGCAGTACCCCATACTGGGCAAGCATAGGTTATTAAAGGTCTTATTAATGTTGTATACAGTAGAATTGCATAATCACATTTGAGTGAGGAATTTCTGTTGAGAATAGGATATAGTTTCGAAAGTCTAGCATAAGCTAAATTTAGTTTCATATTAATGTGATGCTTCCAAGTGAGGCGACGATCTAGATGAACTCCTAGGTATTTAACTGCTTGGTCAGATGGTTTCCATTGAACAGTTATGCCATCAAGAGTAATAGCTGGAGGAGTTATTGGACGACGTAAGGTGAAGATCATTGCTTCACATTTAGCATAGTTAAGTGAAATACGCCATTTAGAAAGCCAGTCAGTTATTCGTGACAATGCTGATTGCAGACGAGAAGTTGCTTTAAGAATATCTTCATGTGAGGTATATACTGCAGTGTCGTCTGCATACATGGCGACGTTGGTGAAAGATGGGCATGGCATATCATAAGTATAAACATTGAAGAGAATAGGCCCTAAAATTGATCCTTGCGGAACACCAGATTTGATAGGCTTGATTGGTGATTTATCATTTCCGATTCTGACACAGAATGTTCGGTCTGAGAGGAAGCTGAGCACAATATTAAACTTATATAGGTAGTCAGGAAGACCAATTGCGTGCAACTTAAAGAGAAGGCCAGAATGCCACACTTTGTCAAATGCTTGTTTGAAGTCGAGAAATACTGCTGTTGTATGATGTTTAGCTTCAAACCCTCGGGCTATGCATTCAGTAACACGCAGTAGTTGGTGAGTAGTAGAATGGTGTTTTCTGAAACCAAATTGTTGTGGAGGTAAGATTGAATTATCATGTAGAAATTTACATAGACGTTGCTGGATTACCTTTTCGAAAACTTTCGATAATGTAGGTAGTAAACTTATTGGGCGATAGCTAGATGGAAGATTTACAGGTTTTCCAGGCTTATGTAAAACAATGATTTCAGCATGTTTCCAGATCTCAGGGAAATGGCCCAAACGGAGAAGAGCATTAAATATGGAGGCAAGAAAGGCAAGAGCTTTCCTGGTCAAATGCTTCAAAGCTAAGTTTGGAATCAAGTCATGTCCAGGTGACTTCTTGCATTGCAGATTTTTAATTATAAAATCTAATTCACTGGGAGCAGTAAAGCGAATTGGCAAAGGTGCGGTGACATAAAATTTTGGTTCGTCTTCTATTTTTGAATTGTGTTCGTCATTGATTACAGGATTAGGTGTAAAAGTATGCTCCAAAAAGTCAGCAAAAATTTTACATTTATCTGCGTCACTTGTATAATGATCGTTTGCTATTTTCAAAGGTGGTATTATAGTAGGTTCACGGAGAATTCTTTTTGTTTCTTTCCATAATGTACAGTCATGTGGCGAAATGGTAGAAAGATGCTGTTGGTAAGATTTAAATCTATAATCATCCAATGCCTTTTTTACTTGCCTTATTAGTTGATTCAATCTTTGGCGCTGCCAAGGTTGTCTTTCATTTTGCCATAATCTTCGCACCTGATGTTTAGTTTTTATCAATTTGATTATTTTTGCTGGAATTTCCTCATGAAACCTTGCTCGGTTAGTTGAGCAAGGAGACGACACTGCTGACTTCAAGGAAGAACAGATTGTGTTTGTAAAATGATCTACAGCAGCCACGACGTCACTTCTTTCTTTCAAAGGCAGAAATAGTTGCAGTCCTGAATCTAGATTTTCTTTGAAAATTTCCCAGTTTACAAATCCTTTAAGTAAACTAGGAGGTCGGGTAGCAAATTCCTGTTTATCACAGAAAGTATGGATTACTGGACAATGATCAGAGTCTAATTCAGGTAAGACATGCGTGAAAAGTTGAGAAGAGAAGTTCTTTGTAAGTGCTATGTCCAATATATCAGGAAAAACATTTGGATTGTTAGAATAATACGTCGGCATAGATGGGGCTACAATGTGAATTGCATTAGTATTAATTGTATCTAGAAGACGCCGACCATTAGGAGTTGTAACTCTACAGCCCCAAATTTCATTTTTACTATTTAAGTCGCCTAGGAGAATGGTAGGCGTGGATATATCGAATAAGTTCTGAAAGTCTTGTGAGTTCAGGCGTGCAGAGGGGGGTTTATAGGCAGATATAATTAACAGTTCAGTATTATTGCGCAAATTAAGTTTAACTGCACAAGCTTCAAGACCTTTCAGGGACGGTAAGTATACAGAACTGTTTCAACTTACTTTTAACAATTACAGCCACACCTCCTGATGCTATTGGAGCATTTTGATCAGTTCTGTATGTCTTATAACCTGGAACTTTAAAGTTTTCCAATTCAATCAAGTGTGTTTCTGTAACACAGGCTACATCTATGTTGTGTCTGGATAGGAATTCAAGGAAACAATGGTGTTTAGCTTTAATGCCGTTTGCATTCCAGTTCAGTAAAGTGAGGGAAGAGAAAGAACATCTTGAATTATTGGCCATTTTGTAATACAGTAGTTATTATACTTGCAATGAAAGACTTGATTTGTGGAAGGTAAGGTTTGATAAAAGACAGTAGCACTGGGATAAGATTAATTATGTGATCAGTCAGGGATGAAGAACTAGTATCACTAGAAGCAGATCCTGTATTGGTGTTTGAACGTTGATTGAGCACCAGAAGTTGATGTTTGCTGTGTTGCTGCAGTCGTAGGAGACCTCCTGGGCATGGGTGGAAAATTCATCTTATCATTGATTGGAGGAGATGGTGATGTTGATGTATTGTTTATTGTTGCACTGTGTACTGTAGAGTTACGCCGTTTATGGCTATCCTTATAAGCCAAGTAGTAGGAACAACCTTTGAAATTTGCCGGATGATTCTGTCCACAGTTAACACAAGTTGGTTCTATGTGCTTGGGCTTGTTACACTCAGAAAAATGGTGGTCATTTTTGCATTTCACACATCGTGGTGGAAGATGACAAAAGTTTTTTGTATGACCATAACGCTGGCATCTAGTGCATTGTGGAATATTTGGTGATTTACGTCGATATTCCACTGAGATAATAGCATGCTGTATATGAGTCAATTCAAATATGCGTTTGGCGTCATCGTTATTGAGTAATTCTACTACACACATGGGCATAGGCTGTTTGTCACGATGTAGTAATCTAACTACGTTTGTTACTGGCAGATCAGCAGATTTTAGTTCCTCAAGGACTTCTTCGTTTGTAAGTGAGAAGGGCACATTTCGTAGTACAACTTCCAATTTTTTGTTAGTTGGATCTCTGTAAGTATGAAATGGCAACTTACTATCCTCTAAGAACTTTGTTATGGATCTGAAATCTGACACATTAAGTGTATTTATTTTTAAGACTTTACCTTGCTGCTGAGTTGAGAATTTATCACCAATTAAAGAGGTCAGATCTTTTATTATTTGTTGGTAGTTATTTACTTGGTGTAGAAAAATGGGTGGTATTTTAACCTTTGGTACTGACTGTGTAGGATCGCTTGTGTTAGAACTGGTTTCATCCATATCATCTAGTACAGAAAACTTGTTGTGAATAGCTGTTAAGTCAACCACATATTTGCTGTTAACATGAGCAGCTGAGATTGTATGTTTTTTATTAGGGACTTGAAAAGTGCCTTCAGAAATAGAATTAGTGTCCATTAAATTAGAATAATCTTCGCGTTGGCGTTTATTATTTTGTTTATTTACCGGTACATGTGCTGCTGCAAGAGAATGGTTTGTATTAGGATTTGTCGTTGAAACCGATAACTGCATAGAATGCTGTTGTACAGACTGATTTAGCACTAGTGATGGTGGGTGCAGAAGGCTTTGACGCCTGGTAAGCTGGTCTGTTGATATGTTTTGACTATTCTGAAGCTTGTTTTGAGTTTCAGCGGACGAAATCATATTAGCAGAAGAAGATGGATTGTTGATTATTAAATGCCCAGAATCAGGGCTGATGGTATGAGCCATCGAAATGTATTTAACTTAGTTTTTCTTATAACACGAAACGATATAACAATTTAGCTAAGATGCAGAATGAAAATTCAGCAACACAAAAAACAGTCAACATTGAGTTAATTGCTTATAAATATCTTGAAAATATTCACTTGAACACAGTAATGCGAACGAGGAACTGTAGGAACAATTAGAACACACAAAAAATGTAAATATACTTATGTAATTCGTTAAATATGACACTATCACTCGTGAAACCAACAATACGTGTGGTCACTGCCACCTGAATGTTACTAAATATGAATTCTGAGAAAGAGAGTTAACAGCAGCAAGGTGAACAATGTTTTTACATTGGCCATTCTCCAAGGGAGAAAATCTGGTAAAATCTTTGTGGAATAGTGCCCTTCCAGACCAAACTTTAAGGGTTTTCAAAAAATAAAAAATAAATAAAATAGTTGACATGACTTGCACCATCCCTTATATTTCATAAACAATTGATTAATATTATTGACAATGGAACCCTTGAATTAGGATTTCATTTAAATTTAAGGGTGTTTTCAATACCATTTATTTTTCATGCCAATGTGAAGGTGGACATTTTTTCTAGGGGGAACCCATAAATTTATATGCAGGTATTCATTTATTTTTCATTTTATGAAAACAAACATTATAGTCAAATTACCTTTCTAAATAAATCACATAGAAATTACATTACAACAACAACAACAACAACAACAACAACCAATGCAACCAACTTCGTCATGTATGCATTGAATCTACCATAACCGTGCAGTCAAGGCAACTGTAATGACAAGGATAGGAGATTATGACCCTAATAGTGTTTCTTTATTAAAATAGTGTTACCAAAATATATGATGATTTCACAATATGTCTTTTTCTCCTCCCTGTGCTTATGAAGGAGCAATGAAGAGTACATTTTTACTTTGCTGGAGCACCATTCTGGTCCGTTCTGATCAGTCCGGTCTTTCCGGGCCAAGTTCATCACTGACTGACATATAACTTCTTCTTTAGCAATATTAGGTTTTAATTGTCATAAGTAATTAGTTATTACCAGGGCCCGGATTCTGATGACCTAAAATTGTTTGAAAAATTACCTATAAAATGACCCTAAATTTTAAAGAAAATGACTTATAAATTATAAAAAATGACCTAAAAACTCAATTTTTATTTATAAAAAATTATTATTATGCACACAATGTTATACACTAGTTTGTACATAATTTAAAAACTAAATAACTGTTTATCGAGGGTAAACAGTAGTTTGTACTCTCAAATCCAAGCAGGTGGCAGACTCTGGTGCCAAGTCAATCTAATAACAATAGTAATATATGTTAATACAAAATCTTGGCGTTTCTTTAATTCTCACTTCCGACTGAGACATGTCAACACTTTAACGCCGAATGTTTCCTTCTTGCATTAAACAAACAACACTTCAAAGAGAGGACCCCTAGTGACGAAATAAAAATGAATACTCTCAATGTAAATACATGAAAATGACTAAATAAGGAAGCAAAAGACACGAAAATGACAAAATAATGACCTAAAATCGAAATAAATGCCCTAAAAATATAAAATTGCATAAAATGACAAAAAATGACCTAATAAAAATGAATTTCTATAATCTAGAGGCCTTGATTAGGATTTATCCACAAGTTGGCAATGTCTGTGCAGCATCAATAAAAAGATGACATGTCATTAGAATCTGAGCCCTGGTTATTACAAATTTGTTTTAGTAATTAGGCCTGTACAGAAATGTATGGTGAAATAATCCAATCTAATCTAACCTATTCTAAGCTAAGCTTTAAACTGTTTGATAAAACATGTGGTACTGAGCATGGTGACTGAGATGGTAGCATCTTGGACTCATATTCAGGAGATACTGGGTTCAAACCCTGAGGATGGCCAATTTGAATTGGTTTTTTTTTCATGGTTTCCACATTTCTCAGTTGTAAAGGCAAATGCCTCATTGGATAATTACTTACCATGACTCATTGTCACTATTTCATCCTGTACCATAATCATTAAAATTGAATATCAGTTGAAATTAACAGAAAGCCATAACCCATCAATGATAGAAATCAGATGAACATCAATACTTACATGGCCTACTGGTATAGACACATAACCTGACTCATGATATGACCTCAATGTTAAAACAAATATAAAAAATGTTGAATTAAAAAAAGAATTACACGTATATATAGCCCATATGGTGCACCTTTATTTCATAAAATTTTAATTATAAATAAAAAATTGTGGACTATTTTTCTTATAGAATCCTAACCTGTGATCGGTAGTAGGTTAGGTTGACAGTGGTGGCATGGAGTAAGGACTGTAGCTGATTTTGTAGTTCTGGCGTGAGGAGTTGCATGTCATTCAAGTTTACTTTCAATTGAGACAGTTCCTTGTGCAGCATGTCCCATTGGTTATGATTGGAGGCTGAATCCACATCAAACACTTGCTTCAGCTTGAATGCAGAATATGTGGCACCATTGTCTTGACATTTCCTGCTCACAGAAGGAAATGGTGGATTAGAATTATTATTCTTTTATGATTTAAGGCAGGAAGCCAGGAATTCTTTGACAGGCCCACCAAGCTAGTTCTGTACATTTTGTTCAGTGGCTTGTTTCTCCCTTTGATTTAAAAACAGAGCAGTTTTCATTTAATTTCTTGACGATCAAATTTTGCAAATGAAGCTCAAGAGATATACTACAATCTCGTCTGCTAGCTGAATAGGCAATGACTTCTGGGAAAAAAAGTGAAAACTGACATGTTCCAAAATAATAATTATCTTATAACTTGTATAAAAATATTATTGAATATATAAATTTATATTTTTGGAGCAAACTCTGAGGTAGACCTAATTGCAACAAATGTTCAAATAAATCCTACAAAGAAATTCTGAAACTTACTGGAGGACATCCCTCAGTGGTACATCCATGGTACCATTCCCATACAGCAGGTTTGAGAAGAAACCACCTCCTCTTTGGTACAAAACTCCTGGTCGATCCACCAGACGTGTGAGGGCATTATATCCTGGTTCATCATACAGTGGGCGGCACACAAATACTTCTCCATGCCCTCCTACTAGCAAAGCGCCCAGTGCTACAGCCCATAATGCCACAGAGAATATGCACATGAATACCACAGAACTGAAAATAAATGTATCCTTTTTACATAGAGGCAATTTCTTCAGAGAACTGAATTTACATACTTATATAAGCATATAAGCACTCAAGTTAAATCATCGGCAGAATAAAAGTTTGAAATCAATGCAAAAAATGTTAAATGGAACAGCTGATTTCCACAAATGATAACTTCAAGACGTAAATAAAAAAGCTCACATTTTAACACAAATCATTGCTCTATTAATCTAATTATTTTGGTTCTATGCAATTTTTTGTGGTGATGAATTTATACATCAATAGTGGTGAAATGGTTAATAGGATATTTAATAATATTTCACCTAAGAGTAAGCCAAACTCTATGGAAATGAATAAAGTAATCTTAGTTTTATCTTAATTCAGTGGTGCTGCATCCCTGAATGGACTACGTCTACCATCCAACTGCTACATCATCTACCGTAGGCATATGGCAGGATTGGGTGCATGTGGTCAGCATGCCGATACCCATAGCCTTTAAAGATGGTTTCTGTGACTGGAGCCACTACTTCCTAATCAAGTAGCATTCAGTTTGAATCATCCCCTTTGAGACGTCCCTATCTCAGCAAAATCCAAGGTGGTTCTGGGGATCGAACCTAGGCCTGCGGATTTGTAGCTAGCAACGCTAACCATGAGACCACACATGTGGACCAATCGTAGTGTAGAATACTGTAATTAAGTATTTTTTGTACAATAGTGCATAACATAACGTTACATTAGGGTAATTGTTCTTAGGGCTGCCGCACATTGGGCGTTTTGTGGTCGCCACCGGTGGCGACCACTTGTGGTCGTGTCAACCACAAACGCCGCCACAAACGCCGCCGCCGGTGGTCGCCACTAGAAGCTTACACGACCACGAGTGGTCGCCACTTCTACCCAGAACGGCTTTCTCTGTAACAGTTCTGAATTAAAACAATTAAATCCACTCGAACATTTAAAATTAATACTTCATAACTCTGACTGTGAAGACCTTACGGTTTCTGAATACCCTTTTCTTAAATTGTCTGCAGAATTAAAATTTTTGGGGATTATTACTGATCAACATTTGAAATGGGATAAACACATTTCATATATGTAATAAAATACAAAAAGCAAAATATCAATTTGAAAATATCCGTAACTGTATGGCCATATTTTATTTAGGCCTAGTCGAATCCATTACTCAGTATGACATTGTTGCATGGGGTAGCATTTCTAAAACTTTTCCTACTCCATTAACTTGGTTAAAAAAACGTACAATCAAAATTTACTTTAAAAAGCGGCTGGACTAACCAATTGAACTAATCTATTCAGAGTTTAATGTATTTAACAATAACCAAATTTATAGATACCCTTTATTAAAATTCTACCATAAAAATAAGACAAAATTCTAGCAGTTCCACATGAACACTGCACAGGACGAAATAGAACTAGTAGGCCTAATTTAGTAGAACCAAAATGTTTCACTTCTGCTGGTCTGTCACATAGCTCTATTTTTGGTCCTCGTGTGTATAATTCTAAAATCACATTACATCCAGGTGTAATCTAATGTAGTTATGGAGTCTTTAAATCTAAAATTAAAAAAATACAAACTTTAATTTTCCTATAATTTAAATATTCTCTTTCTGGTACTACCATCATATTAATTATAACTATTATTACTTAGACTATATCACTTGAATGATGCCATGGTTCTCAGCCTTTTCCACTCTCTTCTATTACCTGTTTATTATATTTTGTCTACTTCTTAGTTTTAAGTTAAGTTTAGTTCAACATCACACTTCTACTATAAGACATAGGCCTGTATAATCGTAACAATGGAACTGCCCCCGAGCACCAGCTCCTGCACTTTCGATGTTTCAGGACCAACATATGTATTACTAGCATGTGCCCGCGGCTTCGCCCGCGATAATTATTTCAAAAATTAAAAATTAAGAGCATAATAGTTAAATCATTATATTTATTAACACCTAAATCACGTGGACTACATACCACGATTAGATAGCGTCGCTTGGTAAAAGCGACCTCAGATTCGATTTCCTTGGCCCAGAATACCCCTGTACAGTGAGTTTCGTCAAAATCGAACAATGTTTGACCATATTTAGGCCTATCCTTCTTCCGTGTAGGTTGAAAATTTCATATGTCTACGGGCCTTGACATTCTAAACAAATGAATCGACCAGCGTGGGCTTACAACAATCTAGCGATCGCGATGCTTTTATTACCACGGTATGACAAAAATAGCCAAAGCCAACTGCAATTGATTTGACATTGAAATGTATTACTGAAATCTGATGCTTCGACAGCGCTAAAATCACGTTTTCTGCCAGTTTTTCACTCACAACTCGCGAACGAAAGCTAAAATTAAAAATCCGGCTTCGATGCGCATTCGCCCACCTTTCAGCCCATCTATGTTTAAAATTTCAGATCTCTGCGTTCAGTAGATTTCGCTGGGCATCGTGGACAGACAGACAAACACGTCCTTTTATTATTTGAAGATAGCATGTGCCCGCGGCTTCGCCCGCGATAATTATTTCAAAAATTAAAAATTAAGAGCATAATAGTTAAATCATTACATTAACACCTAAATCATGTGGACTATATATCACGATTAGATAGCATCACCTGGTAAAAGCGACCTCAGATTCGAGTTCCTTGGCCCAGAAAACCCCTGTATAGTGAGTTTCGTCCAAATCGAACAACGTTTGACCATATTTAGGCTAATATTGATTATCCCTATAATAATAATAATAATAATAATAATCCTCTTCGGTGTAGGTTGAATATGTTTGCGTGCCTTGACATTAAAAACAAATGAATCGACCAGCGTGAGCTACAACATTCAAGAGATCGCGATGCTTTTATGTCGAAGGAATGACAAAAATAGCCAAAGCCTAGTGTAATTGATTTGTATTACTGAAAACTCATGCTTCGAAATCTCAATAAATACACGTTTTCTGCCCGTTTTTCACTCATAACTCACGAACGAAAGCGAAAATTAAAATTCCGGCTTCGAGGTGCACATTCCGACCCTTTAGTCCATCTATGTTTAAAATTTCAGATCTCTGCCTTCAGTAGATTTCGCTGGACATCGCGGACAGACAGACAGACAGACAGACACTTCCTTTTATTAATATAGACTAGCATGTGCCCGCGGCTTCGCCCGCGATAATTACTTTATAAATAAAAAAATGAGCATAATAGCCTGGTAAAACCGACCTCAGATTCAAGGTCCTTGGCCCAGAAAACCCCTGTATAGTAAGTTTCGTCCAAATCGACAGACAGACAGACACTTCCTTTTATTAATATAGATTTAAATATTTATGTCATTATAATTTTGAAATGTGTTAAGCAAGACTTTGTAAATTTTTATTTACATGATGTTTTATTTAGTTAATGAATTTATTGTAAATAATATAGATTGAACTATTTTTACTCCATGTTAATAACAATTAATGTAATATATTAGGCCTATATGAATTGTATAGAGAAATCTATATTAATAAAAGGAAGCATATATCTGAAATTTTCAACATAGACGGAAGAGGGGCAATCAAAATAGGCCTAAATATGGTCAAACATTGTTCGATTTGAACGAAACTATACAAGGGCTTCCTGGGCCAAGCAACTCGATTCTGAGGTCGCTTTTTCCAAGCGACGCTATCTAATCGTGGTGTGTAGTCCACGTGATTTATTTGTTAATAAATATAATGATTTAACTATTATGCTCTTAATTTTTAATTTTTGAAATAATTATCGCGGGCGAAGCCGCGGACACATGCTAGTAATGAATATATTAGTGTATTTCGCATTGTCCAAATGTGCTAATCTCTGGAGGAAACATTGAATAAGTAAATAAATAAATAAGTCCATAACAAAAACAAAATAAAGAACATAATCGTTAACAATGTTCATAGCAGCATAACAAACTATAAAGACAATAGACGTATAATAAATATTTAAAAAAATGTTTAAAGTAGAATAGCAAACGAAGTAACACAGGACTTGTTACTTAGTTCTTTACTTCATTTTTACTTTCCTTCATTTTGTATTTTATTGTTACTTAGTTTACCTTTCGTGCTGTTTCTGTTTCTTCAATTATTTCAGACGAACCAGTAGAAAAATACAAACCATTACTTTCAGGCAAAAGAAAATAATTTTCACTTGAGAAACTCCGTCCATTCAGATTTTCTGTATTCATTTTAAATTTCACAGATTCATGTATCCCAGTTTCAATTAGTTACTTTATTAGAAAAAAAAGAGTGATTTTATTGTACATTAAATATAATGCCCTCTCTTTTATTAAATTCCTCTCAACACATTACTTCCAAAAAGCTAATTATCAGTAATGAGGGATAACTTATTAATTTTTAAATATTTTAGGTCATGAATGTATTTTCTATTTTTCATATTTTCTATTTACTATTTTTTATGCCTTGCCCTAGTCATTAGGGCACGCAATAGATTAGGAACCCAAGTTCTTCAGGAGGGAGCTCTATGCCAGTGTAGAACGCCGGAGGGGGAATAGACGCGACCACTAACGCCCAATGTGCGCCTATACCCGACGTTTTGTGGCGACCACAAGCAGCGAGACAAGATTTTCCCCCAGCTTGTGGCTGACGTTGGCGTTAGCAGTGGTCGTGTGTGCGGCTACTCCATTTAAACTCCATGTAAAAGCCTTCCCGCTACTTGTGGTCGCCACCGGTGGCGACCACAAAACGCCCAATGTGCGGCAGCCCTTAGTGTCTAAGGTAGGCCTTTAAAACATGATACATGTGTAATATGTGGAAACGTCATTCGATGAAAGTGTAATATACGGTTATATGCTTAGAAGCGATGGTAATTCAGTTTTGTTTAAGCCACCATGCTGAATGTATGTTACAAGGTTTGGACAGCATTCTTACGTCAAAATAGCTGTTATCCAAGGGATAAATGCCAGAGAAGGCAACATGAGTTGGTGGAAACTTTGGTGGATAATTACCTTTCACCGAACTTTGAGAGTTTATGGGGTGATTATATTGTGTGTTTTCGTGCTTCCAATTAAAGCAATAAATTACGTGAATCATTGCGAATGAACAGTAATGTTTAAGAAATATGTATAACATATTATACATGTATAACATATGTATACATGTATACATAATTTCCAGTTGCTGTAAACAAGTTGGGTACTTTCAAAGATTATGGTGTAAGTTTTTTTTTTTTTTTTTTTTTTTTGTTTTTTTTTTTTTTTTAATTTTTATACTGTGAACTTGTTGAACCGAGAATTTTGATACAAGAAGCCTAATTTACTGTTATATGTTCTACTTACGCCAGCAAAGTAGGAGCAGCCCTTTCCTTAGCTCCGCAGCACCCACAACTTATTCCAGAAAGCAGTAGCAACCATATGAAGAGCACCGATAAGGCAGCACCTAAACAGTCCATTTTAGAGGGTTTATTAAACTCCTTATATTTGGGTATTTCCTTGAATTGAAGCGTTGGACATCTATCTTAGAATTAACTGGAATTGTCATCCAATTTGCTAAGTGCATTAGTATTTTCAAGTCGAAGAGGAAACGCCCAGAGTGATGAGAAATCTAGTTTACATTGATTATTATTTATGCACAAAGAAAGCAAAAATATGTACTTTTATTTCGTTTACATTTTTTTTACAAAATAGTTAGATGGTGACATCTTCTACTAAAGTCACCAGTGGGCTATAAGTTTGAAATGAACTTGGAAATTACAATGAGAAGCTGGCTTTCATCGATGACAATTTTAATACATGGATAAATATCTTAATTTATTTTAAGATAAAGCATTAATCTATTGTGATTATTTCTCGGCCTTTATGATATTTTTACGGTGACCCATATGGACGTCAGTACATAAACCGCTAGTATGCGTCAGTAAGTAGTGCCAAGGTTAATATTACTTTGCGGACGCATAGAATTCCCGTTAAAATATATATATGTATATATATACCGGTACATATATATATATATGTGATATATATATATATATATATATATATACTTTCAGAGTGTACTGCTAGGTTGTTTAGTTATAAAATATTATGAGTGTTTAAATGATAAGTTCGTAGTTTATAAGATGATGGTTTGATATTTGACTCCATGTAAAACTCCTTGCTGACTGACTGAAAAACGTTGTAATATTATAAATCTATAACTTGAAGCATATTGTATATTTGTGAGGAGAAAGCCTTAGGCCTATTTGGTATCGGGGAGCATCATTTCCAATAATGCATTGCTCTGCATTCTGCAGTTCATTGCTATTCCAACAATAGATGTCAGTTGTTAGCTTATTTGTTATTTTAATTTTCAATTAACGAAGATATTTTTATTAATGTCAGAAGTCACATGTGATATGAGGTTTAGCAAATTGAAAGATGTTGCGAGTTAATTTTGTTTAACTGATGGGTGATTATGAATAACACGTGAAAGGTGAAGCAACACCCTTTTTTCGCACTATACAATTCAAAGTATTACACATATCACGTAATTCAGCAGTAAGTTATTTAGTATTTATTACGGACCCGTGAAAAACCTTATAGGTACGTAAGAAAGGGCCTTACGTTAACATTACTTGTCATTTCATAAGTATAAAATAATATATTTCACTCAAATATTTTCAGAACCATGTAAAGATCTAGAAAAGAGAGTAAGATAGCGAATCAAGGTAAATTTGATTAGACATGTGTTTTTTTTCTCTCTTGTGTCGTAGTGGGACATGGATTTACAGAAAGCAAGTTTTCGATGTTGAGTTAAAATAGGCTATGTACGACGCACAAGATAGCGAATAACCTACGAAACGTATACCAGTACATTGCTACATACTCTTTAGGCTCCACACACATATTGAAGGCTCTTCTTTAAGAGGGTTTCACAGACCCTAAGTTAAGCACCTAAAATTATTCAGTACAGCATGCCGTCGTATCTTGTTTGATAAGGCCATTTGGATACACTGTGTGTAAAAGCTGGAAATTCTTCTGCATGGTGTTATTACCAAGTCCTGTAAGCCAGCGCCATTGCTCGATGGTGGAGACGCCTCGAACCATCTGGAGCGCTTGGCTGCGAATGTTTTCAATCTTATAGGTGAGATCCCTGGTTACGACATCCAGAGACCAAATAGAGTCGTAAAGGATTTCTTTCTGTCTAGTCAGCTGTCGTTTCACACCTGCAACAACAATTTTTTAAAATCTACATTGAAACGTGATTTTATTTACCCTTAGGCCTGGTGCACACATCCATTATTTTAATGTACTACGGTACTGCTGAGTCCCGGAATGACATCGAAAATTCCAATGCACATTACTCCGTGAACTGACTGCAATACAGACTGCAATACACATTCTGCCGCCATTGAAAGAATATTAGGACGGTATGAGAAGAACATGTCTAATATTTGCTTACCATGTGTAAAAATTACATTTTGAAACAAAACAGGTGGTATCGGAAATGATTATTGGCTTGATTAAGTCTTTAATGATGGTAGTTTTTTTTAGTCGTTTGCGGATTTTCGAGAAAAATTAAAATAAATTTATGAAGTACTTCCAAATGAATGTTTAATGATTTGACGAGCTTGCAGGAAAACATTCTTGTAATATTAAAAGCTGCAAGATAAATGGTTGAGACTCCCCATGCCTCCATCTTACCACCGTTAGGGGGCCTGTAAAGTATTAAAAAACAGGATGCTTGGGAACATATTTGGGCCTAAGAGAGATGAAAATGGGGACTGGAGAAAACTGCATAACGACAAGCTTCATAACCTGTACTCGTCAACGGATATAGTATGGGTAATTGAATCACGGAGGATGAAATGGGCTGGACATGTTGCGCGCATGGGGGAGGAAAGACATATCTAAAACATGTTGACTGGGAGACGCGAAGGGAACAGACCATTTAGAAGACCTAGACTTAGGTGGGAGGACAATATTAGGATAGTTTTTAGAGAAGTAGGATTTGCGAGGGATGGTTGGATGGAGTTAGTACAGAATAGGGATGACTGGCGGGCTCAAGTAAGCGCGGCAATGAACCTTTGGGTTCCGATAATATTCCTTTAGCTTGCTATTGCCATTGAATAAGTAAGTAAGTAGGTAATATAATTAATAATAATAAAAAAAACCTTATTCAAAAGAGTTTATATTTATTAGTGAATTTTAAACCAACTTGCCATATAGTTTGCAACGTTTTAATAGCACTTTTACAGGTTAATTTTAAATAAATTAGTATATATATATAATATGTTCTATTTATACACATAGTAGAATTTTTAGCGTTCTCACACTGGAAAATTTGCTACTACATCTTACCAAGTGCAGGGGGCGAACTTTAGGTCTCTGTCTTATTGTTAATGAAATTTTATACAGTCTTCATGTCTTTTCTAAAAATATGCTAATAGCTAGCTTATGTAAGTGGATTTTAGCTGTATCCTCAACATATTTATAAGCTTCTACAAAATAGTGAATATAAAGGTACAACACGCAATTTCGCAATGCTGTATTTGCAAGTAAAACGGTAACTGAGTTACACAGAGTATCCTTGAAAATGAGATTGCATGCATAGAGTTCTAGAGAACTAGGCATGGAATTGACAGAGTTTACAGTGATTTACTAACTCCTTGAATGAGATAGCGCTTCATTTACTTTGGAACAATAGTTTCTAGTGAGGAAGTTGTAAAACACTTGCCTGGACGCCATTCCATGCATTGAAAGGAGCAATCTTGCAATGCAGATTAACTTCCTGGACCAAACACAAGACAGACAGAATTAATTTACTAGAGAACCATACAGTACAGCCCTATCTCTCTGTGTTTATTAGCCAAACGATAATTTCGAGCTGAGTTGGTATTCCTGTTCATGTCAGAGTTACCTTGACTGAATAAATCTCTAAACATTTTTCGGAATAAGCGTAATGCAATTTTAATAAAAAATAAAATCAGGTAAACTGATGTAAAAAAGTGCCAGTATGTTTTTGTTTAATCAGTTATGACTGCAATTATGATATGCAGAATATGTTTTTTTTTAAATTGATTTCCAAGTTAAGCTCCAGATTTATTCATTAAGCAGGGCTTACGGAAGAACAAAGGTCTAGTTTTTTTTAATCAGATTAAAATCTTCCAGCAATAGCTGAACTGTACAGATTTGTGATATCTTGACAATCGCACACTCACATAAAAATACAAAAAAAAAAGTGAAATGGCCGGTTTCGGGATTTGAACCATGGTACTTCAGAATGTGAGGCCAAGGCGTTACCATCTCGGGCACCTGGGTCAGTTTAACGGACTAGTTGGATAAGCGCATTTAAAACAATAGTGTTTTTGGTCATAGCTAACTGTATTTTAATTTCCAAAACCTTATAAAATCACAGTAAAACAATTGACTATGTTGTCAAGATAACTGATTTGCTTTTTTTTTTATAAATTCTTTCGAATACGTATATTATCATAAAATAGGCATTAAATTGAGCATTACTTCGAAATAGGTCAACCGATATTATCCAATATCAATAGATGTCTTCCCATGTACATTATAAATGTGTAGACCAAGTTTCATAAAAATCCGGTAAAGCGTATTTGAGTTACCGCGTCTTTAAAATAGACCCTAAATTGGGTTTTACTCCGGTACCGGTCTACCGATTTGGTCCAATATCAGTAGACGTCTTCCCATGTACATTATAAATGGGTATACAAAGTTTCAGGAAAATCAAATAAAGCATATTTGAGTTATCGCGATTTCTCATATATTAACATAAAAGGCACTAAATTGGGCATTATTCCGATACTGGCCAACCGATTTGGTTGAATATCAATAGAGGTCTTCCCATGTACATTATAAATGCGTATACGAAGTTTCATAAATATCCGATAAAGCGTATTTGAGTTATTGTGCCTTTAAAATAAACACTAAATTGGGGTTTACTCCGGTACCGGTCAACATATTAGGTTCAAATTCAATAGGGCACTTCTCATGAACGTCATAAATGAGTATACCAAGTTTCATGGAAATCCGTTACAACGTATTTGAGTTATGGCGCCTTTCTGTTAGAAAGGCGCCATAATCTATTAAAATAGGCACTAAATTGGGCATTACTCCGGTACCGGTGAACCTATTTGGTTCAATATCAATAGGGTTCTTCCCATGGACATTATAAATGTGTTTTCCAAGTTTCATGAAAATCCTAAAAAGCGTATTTGAGTTATGGTGCGTACAGACACACGGACAGACAGACAGACGGACAGACTTTTTTCGTCCATCACATAATCTCATAAAGTACCATACTGGCACTTAATAACTATAGTAATAAAGCACATTAACCAGTGTTTGTGCAAAAATCAATAGAGTTTAAAGCGTATTTATTATTCGGATGCTAATCCAAGGACATAGAGAGCATTGTGTTAGTTTTTATACTCCTATGACTTACGTTGAAAAACAATTGTTCAAATAACAGATATTACTACAAATTACACAGACTCCTGGGGGAAATCCGAGCACAAAATGGGTAACTGACCGAAGTGTCCGGGCAACTACAGGTGAACCCTCGTACTAGCGAACTAGCCGATGCTAGTGAGGTTTTCACGGGGTTTCCCTCACTCTATCAGGTGAATGCTGGATGGGAGATACGACCCCCGCGAAACAAATTATGTTCGGTCATCTAATAGTTCTATTAATGCTGAAGCTAACGGATAACTGAACACACATTTCCCTTGATTTAGGACATACGGCCACGGGATTTGAATTCGGGAGGTTCCAGGTCCAAACCCCGTGACCGGTCAATTTGAAATGTTTTTTTCGTGGTTTTTCCAGCAAATGCCGAATTGGATATTTACATACCATGAATCATCCTCGCCATTTCATCCTCTATCATATCCATTTAAATTAATATAAGTAGAAATTTAGGCGAAATCCAAAATCAGGTGGCTCCTTAAGCTCCGGCCACACGATATTCACATTTGCATGGACTGTGTGATGTATTTTGTTTCTTAGCGATAAACGATGACCAACTGACCTTGTATATTGTCGCAAGTGTCTTGTACCCACTGACCTTGTACACACCTCATTATATTTCCCGCTAGGTTTGTCAGCCTGTCACCAGTCGTCTAGCGATATGACGCCACACCTCCAACGTCCAATCACGAGTTTCTACATAATACGAGGACAGAAGAATTCGCTAGATCGTGGTATAAAAGGAAGTGCACCATTTTGGGTGGATCGGGCGGGATACCAGTATCCCAAGATGCGCCCTTTGTTATCCCAAGGTTTTTGGATTTTCCCGATATTTACTCCATAAAATACACCATCAATAGAAGACAGTTGGCAATCAATAGTTCCATGGCCTACCCTACTGTAAGGGCACATATCTCTCTTGATACGGCCTCGTAGCTAAAAGAAAACGGGAAATGGAGCAATAGAATAAATGCACCGAAAAGTTGTTGGGACCGGAGTATGACCTATGGTCAAAGGCTCCGTGGATGATGGGGAAAAATGTATACATTCACCAACTACAAGAGACCAATTTCAAACTTCCGATAGGAAAAATTAAGAAATGGAAAGGCATTATACTGCTAACTGCTATTATTGCTTCTTCGACAAGTAGGCCACGATACACGGCCAAAAAAAAAGAAACACGCGGTGCGCTAACGAAATTAACTGACCTTTTCAAACAACAACAATAATTTTAGAGTAGGCCTGCTTGCAATCATACGTACATACATACATAGCCTACATACATTTGTAGGCCTACGTACGTGTTTTTGTAGTGTACTATGATTGTATTGAAGTACTTTTCTAAAACAATTGTATGTTTTATTTTCATTTGAAGAAGTTATTTTTGTGAAAAATGTCCCCTCTCTCGCTTAACCGTTTTCGATTATCCGTCAAGGCTCTGATCCCGTGTCAGATTGTTAATCGAGGCTCTACTGTACTGTAGGCTAACTGAAAGCTTTTTCAGAGGTTCATTAACTTCCAGTTACTACAATAGGTAAAAATGTACTAGGTAGCATTGTGCTATTTGAATACTCCATAATGGAAATATTTACGTAATGAACGTTATGAAACATCACTGATGAGTTTAATCGCATTGTGCATGTTTCATGGGGCTTAATTAAGTTAGATTATTTGTTGTAATCCACCGTGACACATCTAATTATCATAAATGTGTTAATTTAAATCCTGTTTCATTGGGAAAACAAACAAAATTAACGAATTAGTGGTCAATTTATGATTCCGCAAACAAAGAGTGCTGTTATTGCCATATTGTTTATTATTATAGCATAAGCATCAAAAGCTGAAATTTGTAATCGTCCGAAGTTAACAAGATGTGCTCAACACAGCCATACGATCAATGTTTGGAATGCTACTGTACGGCCTTTAAAATACTACAGTAAATTTAATGTCTTCATGGCCGATTAACATAGGTCTCTCTATATCAGGAATAAACGGGTGAAAATTTGTATAGTACAATATAAGCGTGAGGCAGGCATAGTTATTCACAACTAAATACTAATCAGCAGAGTAAACAGATTTATGCTTTATCTCTTCCCCTTGTAGGGATATTTATGCGGTCCACGCCCCCCCAGGCCTTACTGGTCCGCGCCCAGTCGGGAGAGGGATTACATTATTTTTTTTTTACCACACGAGGACTTTGAGAACCTCCACAGATGGGTGATAACCCAATGCCGGGGCCACTTCTGAGACAACATGAACACATAGGACGAGACACAGTCACACACACACACACACACACACACACACACATGTCGAACAAGATGCGAATGGGGTGAAGGCGATAATGACCGCAAAATGATGTCCGGAGACCACAAGGGCCTAACGTTTCAAAACATTCGTCTCATATGCATAGGCGTACCGAGGGGGGGGGGGGTTTGGGGGTTTGAACCCCCCCCCCCATTGATTAAAAAAGGGAAAATTGTACTATTTATTTCATTATTGTGATATACTATCACCTTTCTTAAAAATCTGCTTATAAATTACTTAATATGAGTTTAAAGCGTGGGAAGCTTAAAACTCGTTATTGTGCATCTTAATTTTTAAAATTTTCCGGGGGGAGGACCCCGGAACCCCCTCTCCAGATGTTATAACCCCCCCAATATGGTCGGCCTGGTTACGCCTATGCTCATATGTGAGAAAAAACTCCCACCTAGGAAACTTGTACAACCAGGAATCGAAATCTCGAATTCAATTTCTTGGTGTCTATACGTACACATTAAAAGTTCTCAGATGTCGCATCCATGTTGACCTGCTATCATAGCCGTCCAGAAGGGGGGAGGAGGCAGGGTAGCCCCTCCCCCGGAATTTTTTTTACACATAAATCTGTTATTGTGGATAAAGAAAGGATGAATTTTAACGAAATTTAATATGACAACTTAAAGTTTCCCAGTGATTGATTTTACGGCCCAGGAATGAATAATTTTCTAGTATGGGAATACAAAAATACTTAATAGCATTCGGTTACATGAAAACGTACTCATATTGTAGTATTAAATAAAATAAAAAGTGATCATGTTCTTCAGCTGATTAGTTTTTTGCATTACTAAGGTATTACCCATAAATAAATTTCAACATAATTGTGGGAACCGACTGTGGTATAAGCCTACATTCATCAAAGTGCAGTCAACGCGATACTAAGGAAACTATTTTATTTATTTGATTAATTATAAGGTTAATATATAAATGCAATACATCAATAATTAGCAGCCTAGTGAAAAATACAAGTAAATTATGCTTAGCAATTATACCCATTATCATTCATTTAAAAAAATCCATATTTTTAAGCCACACTCCTACTCCACTTCTAAACTGACCCACATTTCTTGACAATTTTATTTCCTGTGAGATTAAGTTAAATTCAGTTGAAGGTTCTATTGAGATTATGACCCTAAAAGACACCACAACCTATAGGGTTCCCACAATAGAAGCGATGCTTAAACATCCTATAGACACAGGTTACCTGCCGGACGTAAACAGACCATCACAGAGGCAATAGGTTTGTTCGCAAAGCAGTCAGAAACCAGGAACATATCGTTCGCGCATGCGCTCTTTCTCCACACGCGTTCGCAAAGCGAGAATCCGTGATTCTGATTTCAATCTTCTGTTCGCAAAGCTCTCACGGACAGTTTCTGTACTATAAGAAAAGTTTGCAGGCTCTAGCATGAATTGTTATCAGAGACATGCGCAGTAACCTATTTTCACGCGCCTGACTCCTCCCTCCTATAACATTGAGCCAGATTTATAAACATAGGCTACTTATATGTATGAATAATGGAAGATAATTAAAAATTTCCCAAAATATAGATTAGATTGTCGATGTATATTGCATTTATAACATGTCAAAGGGAAATATATTTTTTATTTGCATATCATATCGATTAAACGCAGAAACTATCGATTCCAAATTCTTGTAACCATTCGCAAAGTGCAAATCACGGGTAAGTTACAGACTGGACATGCGCAGTACAACAAATTCTCAAGCGGTCACGGATTTGCTTTGCGAACAAACCTAATGACACAGAGCTTGGTGATAGAGCACCTAGACTATTGGTAGACCTGAAAATACTCGCTTTACTGTATCAGTGTAGTCAGTCCAGTCGTGACTCGCGGGTGAGTAACATAGTGCTACACAGTGATAGAGGATAACTTGGTGACTACATATTAGGTATGTGAGTAAATTCTTTTACAGTATAATTTATCGCATTAGTGGCTTTGTCTTAAGCTGTGTGTTTTGATTTTGTATCTTCTAACAGTATATTAAAACAATAATGTATTCTGAGAAAATGAAACTACCAGTATTCTTAGAGCTCATGCAAACACATGACTGAAAACTATGCCGGTCTCCTTAGCCATGGTAGCTAAGGCTTGGAGCCGTGTTGAAGGAGGCTGTGGGTTCGAATCCCGCCTCGAGCATGGGTGCTTGTGTGTAATAAGGAAAAAAAGAAAACAACGAAAACAAAACAGTAAACAAGATAAAACAATAAAATATGTTACTTATTTATTCCATGTAAATAGTTCACGTATTGTCACAAAGAATAGTTACCATCGATATACGAGAACAAACACAGCATAGACGAGCTGTAGATAATGCTATTACTAAGTGTCTGTTGATCTCTTATCCTGTAGGATCCGGGACTCTGTACTGAACAGTTTACTATTCCAGACATTATGGTTAAGGTGAAGTGTGGAAGTTGACAGTTATTTTAATTTTATTATATGGAAATTTCCTAGAAAAGACAATTTCAATGGCATTTGCGCGAGCAGCTTTGGAGCAACTATTAAAGCGATCAAACCATCTCTAACAAATTACATGCCGGTAGTCGGTTTTAGGTTAAACCTAAACAAACAGTAGTATATTTCGAATATTTCCAGGAGTAGAAAGACTCCAATGAATTACCATAGTTTTTTAAGGTCTTAAAAGCCATTCTTGGTAAGTTCCTGCTTTTCCCCCTTACAAAGTGGATAGTAGCCTATGGATACTTTAAACCGTAATCAGTGTCAAGTTAGAACTTACTAAGAATGTAATCTGAAGCAGTATACTGTATATACTTAGTCTTGAACATATTTAGTTTATTAAAACGGTAATTTTGAAGTATATCCCAGATGTCTTACTGTCATATGCATTTAAAGTTGACCAAAGTTATTTCCAGAGTACTGTTCTAGTTAAGGGCAGCCATTTATCAGCCGATTTCAGACACTCAAACGTACCGGTGTTTAAACCCATAAAACATATTTATTTTGCTTTGTATTTTAGTTCAAAGTTAAGAAGAGTGAATTACGAGGTATATTCAATTGGTCACTGCATAGATTTAAAATATGTCCATCGCTGTGGTGCTGGGGATGCGTTCGCTTTTCTCACGCAGCGGGCGTGGAATTGATGGCCAGTCGGGACAATTTACGTAGGTGAGGTTTTCCGGGATTTTTTGACGATTGACGGGTAACTTTAGGCACATGTTGTCCCCGGACGTCTTCTGTCCGCCATTATAATCTTCATCCCATCAGCACCTTGTTCGGAATCAGTGTTTGTGCCAGTGGCGTGTCTCCTCCTATATGTTTGTATTGCCTCGGAGGAGGCCCCTCCATTGAGCTGATCACCCTTCCAGGGAGGCCCTTCATGTCCATGTCCAAAGGTAATCCAAAGGTAATCACTCTCTCGACAGTTTGCGGTCCCGTAAAGTTCGGACGGCGTGGGCCATATAAACGTCCCCACAACGGTAAAGATTAAACTAAGAGAAAGAGAGATTTACTTATAGTGTCAGTTATATTATAGAACGAGTGAAATTTATAATATTACTATAAATGATGAGTCCCAACTATGACGTGTTATGCAGGTTCACACAAACGCTGCGATGTTTTTTGTTTTCCACCAAAGCAGGATGACCAACTATGATTCTTGTACTTTGCATATCAGTACAATGGTCTTTGCACTCTGTAACAGGTGCAACATTAGTTTTATTACTTTTGTTGTGCAGTTTGAGAATGAATTATGTCCTTTAATGTGACGTTTAGAGGTTAATGGCAATTAGGCCAGTTTAGGTTAATTTAGCAGGGTCATACTGCATTGCTCGCATTTCGTAATGTGCCATCCCCACCTCTGCATTAAGATAAGTAGTGGCAGCTAGATTCTAGGTGAGTGGCAGTTAGGTTAGGAGCATTTAGTGTTCATGGGCGTCCGCAGAAATGTTGACAAGGGGGGCTATGAACAAATTACTTCCACCACCACCACCACTATTAATGCTACTACAACCATTTTATTATTATTATTGCTATTAATATTATTATTGTTATTATTATTACAATTATTATTGCTATTATTATTACTATTGTTATTACTATTGTTATTATAATATAATCAGCACCCTTCATTTACTGTACCTGGTCCTATGACTAGGCCTATGGATACAAAGAAAACATCTGATGTGTACACTCACATGACTTTCTACACTTTACAATTTCACAGGTACGATTATAAAATGCGATACGGTACTTTCTTGCCTTATCTTCATTATAATAAAATGTTTGGCTATAAATGGTTTCAAGTTTAAGGGAAGTAATTATTCCTACATAGACCTACTCATATCTAAGGTTGTCAGCTGTTACAACTCGTTTTCATCCAAACAACGCTAACTACAGTATGCGGAAACTTAAGCCTCTCTTCACATTAGTTGCTTACAGTCATTTAGTTTAGAGGTTTATGTCTAAATAAAATTTCCAGGGGAGGACTGCGGCCCTACCCTGCCCCCCCTTCCGGACGGCCATATTAGTGTTACTGACATATAGACCTAGGTTAGTGGCAGTTTGGTTAAAACAGTGATATTTAACAGGGATGTACTGAATTATTCGCGTTCGTAATGTGCCATTTTTAATATCCTGCGTGCTGTCTTGTTTTGGTCACACTGTAACTCGCTATGTGACGCCACATCACCAATCACGAGTTTCTTGTCTTTTCTGCGGAGTAAATATGGCGGAATTTTGTCCCTTTCAGCCGGATCGTGATATAAAAGAAAGTGTATAATTCAGGGCGGGTGAGTTGGACTAAATCATTCGCCCACACAAAATCTCCTCGCCACAGAACAAGGTATAACATAATGTGTGAGTTTTTAGGAGCTTTTTGAAGAGAATCTCGGTTTAAAGCATGGGGCCCTCTTGAGACTTTACCTATATAGTTAATTATTAATGATGCTAAATTCGATAGTTAAAACTAAACATACAAATACATAGGTCACATTATCAAATACTTTATTTAATGATTAAAAAATAATGTTGAGAATCATTATGCTCATCTATTGAAGAAAATATTTATATAACTTATAGTTTATAATTATAACGTATAATTTATAATTAATAAATTTATAATAGAACTTATAAACCTATAGCATATAACTTATAATTAATTAAAAACAGTTTAGAATCTAATTTGTTTCGTGATAATACTTATTTCTTTAGGTAGACAAAGAGTTTAAGCAGTCACAATAAAAGCCTTCAGAGTAATGCTGAAGGCGATGAAGCCTGTCGTGTACTGATATTTTCTTTTCTTTCTTTCTCGTAGTTTAACCTCTCCCTTTTAGGATTTACGCGACCCAAGCCGCCCGGGCCTTACAGGACCGCGACCTTTCGGGAGAGGGATTATCTTTGGATCACATACATACTTTTTTGACCAGACAAGGACATGGAGGGCCTCCCCGGATGAGTGAACCGCTAGTTTCAGAGCATTTACAGACTCTAATTAATTATTTAACTTTCAGTGAAGTGCTCGAATCAAAAATTGAAAGTATATCGGTCTCGGTACAGGGACTGTCTGCAAATGATGCCTTTGCCAGTTTCTTCACTGACCTCAAGAATATCTTTGATGGATGTTTTCCTGTCAAATCTAAGCTTTTTAAAGTGAATGAGAACACTGTTCGGTCTAGGTTTAAATTTAAAGACTGGTATACACCAGAACTGGCTCGGCTTAGAGGACAGATCTTAATTCTAAACGACTTATGTAAGACAAGGCCCCACCTTACCCTTTCCTTAGGTAATGCAAGAAGAACATACCGTTCTAAGTTGAGTGAGGCGAAGAAGTCTGCTCTAGTCGACTATGTGGCTCAGTCTACCAACCCCTGTAAGGCTACATGGGACCTGATAAACTCTAAGAGACCTTGCACTGCTGTTCATCAAACTGATTTTGCCACGGCAGAGGACTTTAACCAATATTTTATTGAATCTGTTGACATTCTAATGAGAAATACTGCATCTGGCTCTTTTGATATAAATGGTGTTTATGACAGTCTTAACGTGATCCCTCCAGTGGATTATCAGTTTAGGTGGAAACAAGTGTGTGGTGCAGACATAATTAGGCTTGTCAAAAGTTTTAAATCAACAAAAAGCAGAGATGTGTACGATATGTCCACTGACTTTTTAAAAAGAATTATTTCAATCGTGGCTCCCCTGTTGTCCATACTTATCAATGCCTGCCTCGCGGATGGCATTTTTCCTGATGTCCTAAAGATTTCTAAAACTGTGCCTGTCTTTAAGAAAGGTTCCCATGATGATGTTAGTAGTTACCGGCCTATATCATTGATTCCTGTGTTGGGTAAGGTTTTCGAGGCTGTTATGCTTGACCAGCTATACGAGTATTTTGAGAACAATCAGCTTTTTGCTCCAACTCAGTTTGGTTTTAGGAAGAGAAAATCGACCATCTCTGCTGTGGAATCTCTCCTGGAAATTGTGCTGGAATCTCTTGAACTGAAGCAGTGCACTTCTATCAAGTTATGTGATCTCTCACGTGCATTCGACTGTATCTCTCATGATATATTACTTATAAAACTGAGTAGATATGGTTTGGGGGCTGGTCCACTCAGAATGCTCGATTCTTACCTGAAAGATAGGTATCAGGTTGTCCAGTGGGAAAATGATACATCTACACCCCTACTAGTGAATTATGGTGTTCCCCAGGGCTCTCTCTTAGGGCCTTTTTTGTTCATTGTTGCAATTAATGACCTGTATTATGAATTGTTTGGAAATGTAATACTGTACGCCGATGATGCTACCCTGATTGCCAGAGCCAGTGATCTTGCCCTAGCTCGAAGTTCGGCCGAGATGCTTCTTGAAGATTCTACGAAGTGGTTTGAATTAAATAAATTAACTCTCAATGATGCAAAGACACAATCACTGACTTTTAGTTTGGGTAGCCCTATAGATAATAACGGCCCTGTTAAAATGCTGGGCTTTATGCTTGACGCACAACTTAGTTGGAGTGACCATATTGATACAATCTGTGTCAAGCTTAGTAGAGTCCTTTTTTTGTTGAGGAGATTGAAGATGGAGATGCCTAGTGATTTTGTAATGTATGCCTACCACGCATTCTTCCAGTCGCATGTTGTGTATGGAACTAGACTTTGGGGTCACTCTGTCAAGGCCTATCAGATTCTCCTGCTACAAAAGAAGGCAGTTAGACTATTGTGTGGTGTTGGGTATCTCGACCACTGTAGACCTTTGTTCATTCAAAAGGGAATTCTTACAGTGTACAGTGTATACATTTTGCAATGCTTATTAGCTATTAAAGACAGGGAGGCCGATTTTACTGTTAACCGAGAGATACATGAGTACTCTACTAGGCATTGTAATGACTTGAATATTCCTAGGAATAGACTGAACAAGAGTTCAAACTGTTTTCCTGTGACTGGCATGAAGTTTTTTAACTGTTTGCCACTATCTGTACGGTGTTCCACAAGGACTCGCTTTGCAAAACTGGTAAAAAACTGGCTCCGGAATCATCCGTTTTATAGTATTTATGAATACTTTGAGGCTGATCACTCTGAGATCACCTAATATTATGTGTTTGACTTAGCCTATTGCTTTTTTGTTTAATGGCTGAATAAATATTATTATTATTATAATGCCGGGGCCACCTCCGAGACAACACGAACACATAGGACGAGGCACACCATTCACACACACACTCACTCCAAACAAGGCGAGGATGGGATGAAGATGATAATGACAGCCAGATGATATCTGGGGACCACAAGGGCCTAAAGTTACCCGACATTTGTCTCAAAGGTGAGGAAAAACCCCAGAAAAAACCCCACCTAGGTAACTTGTCCCGACCAGGAATCGAACCCGGGCCCGCTGCGTGAGAGGATTGAACGCATCCCCTGAGCCACAGCGGTGGACGTACTGATATTACGAATTTAATTTTTATTTGGTAAATTATCAGGGTTGTTAATATATGTAAGTAATTTTTTTCTTTCTTTATCTTAGCTTTACCTCTCCCTTTTAGGATTTAAGCGACCCAAGCCGCCCGGGCCTTACAGGGCCGCGACCTGTCGGGAGAGGGATTATCTTTGGATCACATACATACGTTTTTGACCAGGCAAGGACATGGAAGGCCTCCCCGGATGAGTGATCAGCCCAATGCCGGGGCCACCTCCGAAACAAAACGAACACTTTGTAAGTAAATTACCAGAATGTTATTAGATTGGTTTTCTTCTTCCGTATTTCATTGTTGAATGAAAATATGGAAAGTAAGATAATTTTGTGACATTAATTAAACAAAGAAGATAATTTTGTGATGTTAATTAAACAAATAAGATAATTTTGTGATACTCATTAGACAAAGATTTATAATAGATCTTATTGCGTTAAAAAGCTTAAATCGATTTCGCTAGGGACAGTAAATTTTTTCTCCCTGCCACTGGTGAAATGCGTATGAGAAGAAAAGCATTCAGAGATCATCTTCCCCTCCCGCAGTCAAGACCGACGTAGCCGTATATCTTGGTCAGCGCGATGCGACTCTCTTCAAGAGTGGCGTATGAATGAAACATCACCTCTTCAAATGACAATATTTCGATACAGACTCGTTCCTACTACTACGCATTTCTCTGAGCAGGGCCAGGTAGAAAAAATCACAGTAGGTACTCTTTAGAACTGAAAAGTTCATCTACTTGCAGGCCTGAATTTGCTTGCCATGAGATTGTGTAAAATAACCGTTATTATTTCCAATATTTAACACAGAAGTTGCTGATCTGTAGGTTATGTCTGGGATTTAATAATTATACTCTATTTGTCTTGTCTACGTTAATGGACTATTTTAACTAACCTTTCGTCTGAAATACTACTATATAGTACCGCTTTATGTTGGAAATAAAGCTGATGAATGAGATGGAAAATTTAGTACGTGCCACATAAGCAAGAAAGACAGATAAGCAGGATAGAACCTAGAGTTAGTTCCATTATCTCAATGTGCTGTTCAGACGGTGTATTTTTGTGTAAAAACTGGCGAACTAATAATTGTGTTCTTGCCACTATCGTTTTTAGAAGGAACCCATAATCAACTTTAGCATATCGATAGATTTTATCACGGACACACACACCAAAAAAAAAAATCTGCTCAAATTAAATGCAGATGCGTGAAAATTGTGATTCTCGTATATTCGAAATATTGAACAACCTCACACAGTAGTCTGTAGGTCAGTGTCCGGCAGATGCTGCAGTTGTGACGTAAGAGCCGATCATCTCGCAAGAGCTTGAGAGAGCGAGCAGTTGAGTTGCATTCCTGTTAATACGTACTAGCGCAGTGGCGTTCAGTGCAGCAGTAGGGTTAAGGTGAGCCGTGATGGTACATTGAATTGCGTGCATTAACCATGGCAAGGGTGCAGAGGTCAGTTAATCAGTGAAATATATGGTAAATTTGGTGCATTCAGATTAATACTAGACTTACGGAAACGTCAGGTCACCCTCGGAGACACGCCACATTTTCCAAAGTTGTCTACAGTATGTCATTCAATTACAGACATTAATAATTATGTACAAATATTTGAAGAACTGGATCAGGATATTTTATTACAGATTTCAAGATTTTGCAAAACTCCAATCCGATATTTGCATATTTGCGACACCATTTTCTGTGGATGTTGACAGTGTTCCAACGTCATTGCAACTAGAAGTCATTGATTTGCAAAAGAATATTGAAATGAAAGACCGCTTTCAAAACAAAAAGGATCTATCTATATTTTATAGAAGATTTCCCCAGGCAACTACATAATATATTTGCTGCTAGAATGTTGAGTATATTTGTATCGACGTATGTATGTGAATAGTTCTTTTCTTGTATGAAGATCTGCAAACCACAACATGGAAACCGCCTATCTGATCAGAACATGAAAAATGTTCTCGTTTGTGTGTTAGCCAGACTATGTCTCCTAATATTGCAAAATTAGTGCGCGAGAAAAGAGGAAAAAAATCCTTGAGCTTGGGCACGATAGTGACACAAAGTAAGGGTGTGTATCAAAAGTCTGAATAGGCCTATACTTGGCATAGTGCTCACAAAGGTGTATAGTTTAATTTGTATATTTTGTGTATTTTGTATATTTTGTATATTTTGTATACTTTAACATTTTTCAGTTTCCGAGTAGACAAAGTTTTGCAGTACTCCTTAAAGTATTCTTATGTTTTATGTATTTGTATGTTTATAGTAGTTTCGGAGCCTCATTTAAATAACCTGACGCATCCGCACCTAGATGCATTTCAGATTAGTGTAAGTAGGGCCTATATTAAATTTCATTACAAACAAAACTGTTCTGTTACATTGATTTATCACAGTTGTACTATTTTGTTTTCGTACAAATGCATTGTAATTGTGCTATTCCCATACTATCTACGAAGATCGGAGCGCACTCTGTCAATGCATAGGCGTCGTTCCGCCACTGGCCAGTTGAACCTTTCCTCCACGCTCAGTACGGAGATATTGCCGAGCAAAGAGCGCGGCTGCTCTGTAGTATGACGTCACAGAGCACGGAACATGCCGGTCACTGCTGTAGGTGAACGGAGTTACTGACGTGTCTTGGCTATCTCCCCCCCCCCCGCCTTCCGCACCTCGCTCAGCTGCTGGAAGGTGAGGTTCCTACTTCCTGTATATAGCCCTACAGTACATAGGTAGCCTCTTTTTCTAACTGTCCTTATCACTACAGGAGGAAATAATGCAGGCAGTGCTGCAGTCCCAAAATGTTCGCAAGAAATCTTTGAATTTCGGGTAATGTTTAATGGGAGGGCATGCTTTGATTATATTTTTGACAGCATGGAAGTTATTAATACGAGTATTAATTTCTGAAGAAAAAAGTTAAAATGTTTCTCTGACTTCCAGATGAGGCAATATTAAGGAACTTATAATTTGGCATAAAACGAATGTAATATCTTTGGCCTTTAATGATGGCATTGTATGTTGTAGTATGTTACGATTGTTTGAAACTCTTAGTGTTTTGACTTCTATGCATGGTTCAAATTTATTTATTCATCTGCGGGCTTTTATAAAATTACCTAGGCCACGTAAGATATTTTAAGTTTGATAACAAATGATAATAAAAAAACTAAAAATCGTGATGTAGAACAGTGGTCTTCAACCTTTTTAAACTAAAGAGACATTTTCTTTTGATGAAAGACTAGCGGGCCGCATTGATTTATTATTAGTAACATGATACTTAACACAAATATATGAATTATATTGCAATATCAGTAGGGATACTTTACATTATACATGTGTGTTTAATATTTTGTTTCCCAATTTGCAATGTTAGTGAATGAGACAGAGCACATTTTTTTTTGTGCCCTCCCTTACCCCCGGAGTGCCAAGCAATGAAGCTTATCACCTCCGGTCAAACCGAATTTTGGTAACCATTTGTTTGATGTGTTTACCTAATAGTGCCCTTATGTACATCCTGATGGGATGTGTGGTGAAATTGACATGTTTGGGTTGTGTACTTGTGTCGTTGTGTATTAGCGCGGGTTTGCCTTTCTTGCCATGAAGTCGATTGCTTGTCGTTTGTTGTGTTTGTTTAGTATCCTGTAGAATGTTTTCTAATGTATGTAGCAGTGCGTGTATCTGTGTGAGGGGATTATTAGCCAGTCCGGCATTTGCCTATGAGCAAGGGAAACCCCTCAAAAACCTCGCTCGGACTGGGATAGTGGGCATAGCCCGGCCAAAGGCCATCTATCATGTGTTGGATTATTCATGAGATAGAGCACAGTAACATTCTTGAATTTAATGTGAGACCTAACACTAATTGTCAATATTGGGATTGTCGTTAATATTAGTATTTGTTTGCGGGCCGCCAAATATTAAGTTAGATGCATGTGACTTAACTAACTTTAACTGATGTAGCCTATATTATTTAAAACGTTTTGTTTATTTAAACTGATCGTGTTCGATTCCTGGTCGGGACAAGTTACCTAGGTGAGATTTTTTCCGGGGTTTTCCCTCACCTGTGAGAGAAATGTCAGGTAACTTCAGGTCCTTGTGGTCCCTGGATATCATCAGGCCGTCATTATCATATTCATCTCATCCCATCCCATCCTCGCCTTTTTTTGAATGAGTGGAATGAGTGTATGTGTGAATGGTGTGTCTCGTCCTCTGTGTTCGTGTTGTCTCAGAGGTAGCCCCTGCATTGAGCTGATCACTCATCCGGCGAGGCCCTCCATGTCATTGTCTGGTCAAAAAAGTATGTCTGTGTTGTGATCCATAGTTCATTCCTCTCCCGACAGGTCGCGGTAATTTAGTATTACCGGTATGAGATTTGTATATTTTTTAGGAGCATATATTAAAATACAATGCTGTTGGATTTAATTAAGACAGAATAGTTTATGATACGAATAGAGTGGAACCTCATTAAGCGAAGTACAACAATTGAGTCGTGAACTGCGTCACAAGGCATGCAGATAGTATGGTTACAGAAGACGCCCGATGCATAAGATTTATGTCGCTCGACAGCTGCATTCAGACAGATATTGAAATTCCCGACTTCACGTCCGTCTGGACGAAATAAAAAGAAAACTAAACGGGAAGAACGCATTTCAATAAAAGTGATTCAGCATCCTTGGATATTCCCCACGAGAGGCGGAGCTATACCTTTTAAAGAAACGACATTTTTACGTCTTCATATATCCTACTGAATAGTAAATACATCGATAGGGGTATGAAAGAAAATTTTAATTTCAGTTTCCACTACACGTCTTAATTTTAAACATATATTGTTGTCAACATGTTTTGTGAAAAAAATAAAAACATTGGTCGGAAACTCGTATTGGGTCGCTCTCTACTACGTCGCTATTGGCTCTGCAATGAAGTTCTTGGTGGTCACTTTGAACATTTATCGTACGGTAATTGAACGCTAATTTGCACAATAAAGTAACGAAAAACACATCAAATTGCGTCTGAATTACACCAAATAACATCCTTTTAATTCGTGCTATTTGCACATGTTCAGTAGTCAATCAATACGGGTTTCCGAACCATGTTTCTTAAAAAAAAATACGTTTGTTATGGTCTCTTCAACTATCCCTAGCAGTTTGGGGACTGAAATTTGCAACATACTGAATGTGCAAACACTTAATTCCAATGCATATTTCTCTCAACCAAACTATGGAATTCTTATGATAAATCTATCTTATTAGGAAAGCTTTGTGTTTGATGTGTAGTATAAGTGAATGCACATTTTCTTGATTACACAGCTTCATTCATTATTTTGACTAAGCATGTTATGCTTAATTGTACTTAACATACCGTTTCTGGCATCCCTGGTGTCTTTCTCCACTCTCAGAGGGATGAACTGGAATTCGCCTCTCGCTTGCTGTGTCACCAGGGACAGATTACCCTCCCGTAGGTACCTGATTTGTGCTAATCGTTCCTCGGACATCAGCTGTAATACAGAGAGCATACATTATACATCATGTAACGATTAAAGGCTCAGGAACTCAAGCTAAATTGAAACTGCAGTAAACTCGTTGATTTCTTCTCGGTGTTCTTGTATTTCATAATATCGTAATTGAATTGAAAGTCATTAAGAAAACATTGGAAGAAAGTAACGATTTTCTTAGATAGGCTATTTATTACTTGATAAAAATTATTTGATCAATGCGGAGAGCCTTTGCTTGATCTTCTACAGTTATGTGATAATTATATAGTAGAACTCCGACACCAGATCTGTAGCTATAATGATTTCCATATCGAATGGATATGTTGATAGGCTATAATTTCTTGGTTAATAGGTTAATTCCTAAATAGATGTATAATTGTTGGGACAGTTAAAGCTCCTGAAAGCGTCAAGTCAATTGACTCAATACTGAAGAACCCAATAGGAATTATCGGACATTTATATTCTTGTATACAGAGTGGAAGTAATATCACTGTGTAGATTTTACTGGCTTATTCCTTCGTAGAAACAAACAATTCAACTTCAACATTCTTCGCGAGTGAATATTTTTGTCCCTGAGTGAGCAATAATGAATTCTTTTTTGTGTGTCAGCACCTGGATGAAGACAAGTTAAACTCTGGTAAGTAGATATTGATTTATTTATTGCATTGCTTCTCGATCCATAAAGAAAAATTTGACGAAAATGGTGAAAATTTCTAGTAAATTACTTGCTATTGATGTTACCAAAGGATGTAATCTTAAAAGAAGTCGCTATGTGGATACTGTATTTGGTGCCATTGCTGCTAGCAAAAACTACAGGAAAAAGGATGTCTTTATTTTAAGAAATGAGTGCACAGGTATTTTGCGATGTCTTGCAGAAAAAAAGCCCTTTGAAATAAAAGATGTAAAAGGTGGCTAATATTTGTCGCCAGAAGTTATGCAGAGTTTCATTTTGAGAAATTCTCAAGTTACTAATTACAGGAAGAATTTTTGTCAAAAAAGGCTGATGTAGTGAAGAGAAAATATTTTTAATTTTGTGAATGTTATGAAAAAAATACTGAAACAATAAAATCCTAAGAAGGACAAATACAATCACTTCCTGATGAGTTTGCTACAAAGTGCCAACCACGACTTCATCAAGTTCTTAAAGAAGCTGCTATGCATGTTTCGTGGCAATATTGCAGTTGGAAGAGAGTTTTCTGTTAACACAGAAATATTAATTAAAAATTTAGAAGGAGATAGGCCTACAGTTGTTGCAGAAAGAAGTTTTTACAGTGCAATGCAATCGTTAGCTGGTTTACTTAATAATGAGAAAAACTGAATGTGCACATTACAAAATCTATGATACTAGCTGTAAAATGCTTTATCAAAAGGAGTACAAGCTTTAAAAAAGAAGAAATCTGATGAAAATGGACGGCCAGTCCTAAAAGAAGAACAATTAAAGAAATAAAACAACGCAGTTATAAGGAACAAATAAGTTGAAGTTTTAAACGTTTAGATTTCAAATTTAGCTGAGAAAGTTTAGCATAGAAATTTAACATTCTTCATAAATTTGTACTTTCATAATTTATTGTGTGCTTTCATTTGTATATTGTCTTAATGAAACTGTTATGTTTTCACAGCATTATCATGTTAAATAATTTTTTATCGTAATTGATGTAATAATATATCAGAAAACAACCATACCCCATCCTGGATGGGAGTTTAATGCTTTTGTTTCTTTAAACACATAGAATTTTATGAATGGCATAGTGCATGTCATACATAATTACATTATTCATGTTAACATGCAACTTGAATGACATAAGAATTACATTCAGCTTTCATCTAAACTGGCTTTTAAGTAGGGGTTCAATAAGAAATAAAACCTTTGTCGTTGTGATACACGTTATCGAGAAGTCAGGAATTTAACTAAAGAGGCGAGGGAAAGTAACGAAAAGCCATGCATTTGTTCCATTGGAAATCAGTAGACACCATAATAAGAAATACTTTTTCACTTCGCAGTTTTTCATTGAATTTGGCAATTTTTGTGCTAATTAAATACAAAGATATGGACGACAGAATCCACGACATAAGGCAATGCCGAAACCAAAGTGTTGCAGTGTATTTGTTTTAATACGCATGACAGATGTTTGCCAACCGAAGATAGTATCTGACAGTGCGCTATTGAAATTCTGCGGAACCATTCAACCTGGTTATATCTTACATCCTAAACGTATAAAACTCAAAATACATAGGTTGTATACTTATTTTAATACTATCTATTGCTTCTTGAATCTGCAGAGTTCTGCTTTGCTAAAGAAATGTGCCGTATCTGCAAAAATTCACTTAGCCAGAAAAAATGAGTTTAGAATTTTGTGTCGGCCCTTTCACTTTTTGCATGTGGATTACAAAATTTATGTAGTTTTTAACTATAATTACATCAGAAAATTAATAAAATAAAATAATGTGAATCTAGTAATTTTAACTGGAACTGAAGAATGTAGATACCACTCTCACATATGAACGTATCGTTTTATCATAGGCAATCCCACGAGAGTTGACGATTTATCTGATGAAACTTGTCAATTCGAGTTGAATTTATTAAGACTATTCCATGAATAAAAATGTAACGGATCATACAATTATCAAATTACTTTCTTATTTTGTTATATAAAACAAAAGTAACAGCTGTGAGATCACGACATGCTATGAATCAACCATCCACGCAGCGATTCGAGTTACCATGTTGTAACCAATGGTACCAATGATATGAGACATATTAGGCCTAATCTAATTCAGGTAAGCTGACAGCAGAACAGAATAAACGCACACGGAATGGCTTGCACCGAATTGAAATTGTGTCTTTAATCAACGTGCGTTTATATTATTCCAATTTTCGAACATTTATGTTGTATAGAATAATATGTTTTATTGTGTTCAGCTGGCAGCATGTGACGTATTATTCACGTATATTAATAGCAATATCTTTTTAAGATAAACGATCGTGATTGGACTATAACCGAGGAATCGCTAAACGTTAGGCTAGAGGTCAATATCAAACATGCTGCGTATGAGTGGTGTAGTCTTAGAAAATGACGTATCTTAAGTGCCATCCTAAGTAAAAGTGTAGTACTGAGGGGTGTGATAGATGTAAAAATGTAGTTTGCTTCCCTAATATCAATTTAATTGTGTGCACTGATTCAATGATCAAAAGTAGGTATTTATGTTTTGTGTTTTTATTAAGTCTATTTTAAAAATTTTGTCGTATTTTACACAAGTTACGTCACATTTTTAATTTTTAATTTTTTTCATTCTGCTCTTTGTCTCTCCTCCTTTTTCACTCTGCTCTCCTTGGACTTACACTCGAGCACGAGTAACCTTGCTCATTCGGGTGTATTTCTTAATATTATATTTTTATTATATTATGTATAAAAAATTGTAATTTTTTTGTACTTTGTCTATCTTTTTTCCAAAGTAGAAAATTTTGAATCTAGATTTTTGTACTTTAAAATGTTGCAATACTAATTAAATGTAATAATAATAATAATAATAATAAAGATTATAATTATCAGCAATATCGAATGTTTCCTCTAGGTTAACATTGTCTTGCAATAAAGGCCTGATGTATTGTGATTTGCGTTGTTTGCATTAACACTTCACTAACAGTTCAATATTGTCATCAGAATTAGAGTTGTGATTTATAAGTAGACTTCGGACTTTTAGGTCGCTAAAAACGCTGTTTTAGGTACCTAAAATAGGCTCTAAAAATTGGAAAATCGTAAAATAGTCTATTATAAAATCGTTAAGTTTAAATATCTCAATTGCAATGCAGAATATTATATTTATTGAAGTCACCATTAATCAGTAATCATGGTAAAACACAAATATGGCGTATGGTACACAGAATTATATAGACCTATTACTAGGGCCTGTATTACTACCATAACAGTGAAAACCTAATCCCTGCGCCCAGAAGCTACGCACGCTAGCATATCCAACCCCTTGTATCCCTCAGTGATTCAGAGAACTACTTTTTTTTATTGGATGTGGGAGTCGGGAGAAAAACACTACATTTTTTGGGAATTCCAAGGAATTTTTCTACTGAAGACGAAACATTCCTTACTATTTAATAAAGTCACAAATGTGTCATGTACTTCACATTCCGAGCTAAAAATTTAGTACGAACTGAAAATAAATGCTAGAATTTATAAAAAAAAAGTAACTTATTTTGAACTTTAGAGGAAAACAAGCAAAAAGGCAATATTAGGCTCTAACGTAAAAATAGGCTGTTTTAGGTCCTATAAAAGTATCGGTTTTAGGCAGAGTCACTTATGAAACATGCATATACAAGTTTCCGTCCATATATCACTTAAGGATTAAAATAGGATTTTACCTAAAATCCGAAGTCTATTTATAAGGCATTGCAGTTGAAATAGAATCCAGTAACTGTTAGGTGTTATGTGCAGCAGACCAGTCTGGGAATTCGTTAAGTTCGCTTGCTGCACCACGCATATTAAAATTATAATTTTTTGTCACGTGGCAAGAAGAAAGATTTTCCAAATTACAGAGACACTTATTTTACTGCCAAATCTAGAGAAGCATGCAACAGAATGCGACAAATGAATGAAGAAAAGTGTGAAAATGTTAAGCAAGACTGCAGAATGTGTCTCATGCTAAGCAAGATTGCAGTATCTGTAAATCATTCTACTTTTGCATAGTATGAGACACATACTGCATTTTTGCTTGATTTAACTAACTAGTGTAGCTAGTTTAAGCGACTTTGTGTAGATATGACAAAATAAAATGCTTATATTACATTTGGCATTGCAGATACCGCATGATTTCTTAGTCCAATGGATTTCTGACAGATTAAAACCTTAAACTGTGTGAAAATCATATTTTTCATTTTTCTTCAGATACAGCGATATGTCAATTTTTCTTAGCAGGGCAGAGTTATCTATTCTCTTCCACTCTATACGTTGTGAAAATGAGGTCACATTTACAGATTACATTGACAATGCCGTAGCCTATATAGGCTAATAAAACAAAAATATTTCGACGTTTTTACGCGAAAATGAATTTATTTGATGCCAATTTTTCTGATATAAAACAGTTACGAGTTAGGTCATACACCTTTTTATTCAGGCTATATTCGGCACTATTTCTCAACAGTACAGCAATAACTGTTATAAGTAGGGTTTACGATACTGTACTTTGAAATTCAAATTCTGTTACAGGGAGAAATAAATCATAAAAACCCGAGTGGTCGAGATGGTAGCGTCTTGAATTCGCACTCGGGAGGTTCCGGGTTGAAAACCCGTGGGCGGCCAACTTAACTTGTGTTTATCGTGGTTTCCCCAGTCGTAAAGGCAAATGTAGAATTGCATATTTACTTACCATGCCTCATCAGTTGAAAATAACGCACGCCATAAATCCATCAACAATAGAAAACAGATGCACATCAATAGTTACGTAGTCTACTGATACACATACAGAACCTGACTGCTGATATGACCTCGACGTTCAGTGGAGTATAAATAAATATGAATTAAAAACACAATAAACAATATGATGACATCCCTTGATAAAGGCCTATTCGATAACTCACGCTAAAGTAAACCCAAGGCGCAGACTCGCTAGCTGAAGGAATAAGTGCTATTATTATTATTATTATTATTATTATTATTATTATTATTATTTTGATCATGACATAGTTTTCAAGTTCTCTTTTCTTTTTACCAGCATATAAATACACACAGAAATGTAATGAAGTGTATTATAAAGCTTCATAAATGTGGCTTTCTGCATTTCAAAAGTCAATATTATTTCAGCAGCTCATGAAAATGAGAACAGATTATTCAAAGCGCTTCCTCCTAAGTTCAGTTTTTCTTTGTAGCAGTATTAATAATATTAACCAATTACAAATTAATTAAGAGGATTCATAGAACGTTATGAAGTAGTTCGGTTTGGTATTCTAGTACGAATGGAGCTTTGATTTTTGTGTTGGGAAATTGCATTAATGGAGAACAAAGTATCATGGAGTAAAAAAGAAAATAATATTTTCAGCAAGTTTTTTCAATTTCCGAGATAATTTATGCGCTTACGGCACGAGTATTGCATGCTATTTTTTGCACGATGATTATTTGTATCAATTTATTTATATCAATTGAGATATTAGCTGAAAATATTATGTATATACACTATTGAAGATGGATGTTATATTTCAGAAAGTGATTCGCATATGTTTGTTGTTATGGGAACCGAATATTTGTCATGGGGGGGCCTTGTCCATAAAGGCTTGTATTATGATGAGTGCCGTAAGTAAATTCTTACCGCACGGAAATTTGTTTTGTTTCCATAGCAACAAGATTGCGAGCGGGAATGTCAACTTACGATCCACGGCAACAATATTCGTAAGTATAGTCCAGTTATTCATTGGATGGCCAGGCGGCTTCAAAGAGATAAACCATTAAGTCGGTGTTTGTTTATGTTAATTGATCTGACTATATCGGGGTTGGTTTCCGCTTTCCAAAACAAAAGCAACGTTGCAATATTCCCTCATTGTTATCACTGACCCTAGTTCTTCCCTCACTTTAATCAATGCACACGTGTTATCGTTTACTGTAACTAGATCTTGCAACCTCGCGTTCCACTCTACGTGGAGTTGACGAGTAGCTGTCATATCTGTCGCAGGACATTCTTAGATTTTGATTGGCTGGGGTAACTAGCTGATTGGTGCGGTAAAATTAAAGAACATGGGTTGAGCTGTCGGCACACTTTTCCTCCTAACGAAAGGAAGCCGCCCGGCCATGCAATGAATAACCAGAGTATACTACTAATTAGTTAAGTCGTGCAAAAAAAGTTAATGTAATCGATTGATGGCTGGATTGTTTTCTTGTCAGCGGAAGGGAATTTTTCTTCTTCTTGTGTCATGTCTAGAATGTCGAAATGAGTTCCTTGGGAATTTTACGTGTTTTAAAACTTCTTGAGGGTAAAAGGCGGCAGGACCTGCTTGTAACATGTCGTCGAACGGCTAATATTGATACTGAAGCCCAACCGCTACATTTCAGCTTGCAGGTTGAAGACTCGAGAGAACACCTGGAGGAAGTGTTCTTAATTTCCGGGGATAGTATAGTGCAGGATCGGGAAGTAATGCACTGGACGTGCGAAATTATCTACCCCTCATTCGCCCCCTCCCTTATTCTTTCTATCTGCCATGCGACTAATCCCAGAGCGAACCGGTTTAGTTATCTCCACCTCTATGTGAAAGACAGTAGTAGGGACGAGAGGGAGGGTAATGCCGCGTTTAGACCTGTGCGCCTTGCGCCTAGTTGCCGTGCCTCCCCAGTGCATCTGCGCATGCAACGGTGCAAGCTCACGCATGCACCTGGTCTCTTGCGGCTCCATTATTGTAGGCGCATGCCTCTTTCTGCTCACACCTGGTAGAAGTGCGCAGATGAAATGTCCGCTTTGGATTTAGGTGCTGCTGCAGCTGTTGTTATTTTGCGACAAAGACGAAACCGTAAGAAGTATGAAATGTGCAAATAATCCATTGTCGTCTCAACTTTAAAATAACATGAGAAAAGGGGAAGCAACACCTATTATCCAGGCTATTGCATCAGAAGAAGACCTACAAAAATTTCAAAATTCTATATAAGTTTGACTCCCATTATTTATAGACCGTGAGTAATCCAAGGACACTTAGTATTTACTACCAAAATGTAAGAGGTCTAAGAAATAAGTCTAGAATATTGTACAATAATATTCTCTCCTCTAATCTCGATAATATAAGTTTATCAGAGACCTGGCTAACAAATAGTATTTTTGATTCTGAATTGTTTGATAGCAGATATGTAGTTTTTCGTAAAGACAGAGACTCGCGAACACCAGGGGGAGGTGTTCTATTAGCAATTAAAGCTTCATTAAGACCAGAACAGATTTTCTCTTTAGACTCAAATAATGAATCAATATGGGTGAAAGTCTATTACAATAGTGTCAAGTATATTATAGGTACAGTTTATTTTCCTCCAAATTCCAGCCTGAACTCTTACGTTGAATATTATGAGAAAATTGAGCAAAATATAGTTCTATTTGGTTGTAATACTGTTATACTTGGTGATTTCAATTTACCTGAGATTTGTGATGCTTCATATGATTTTAGTACAGGTAGTAATAAGGTAAAGGAACTGTATAAATTACTAACTCTCTTAGGTTTACAGTCAGTAAACAATATAACAAATATCAATGGAAGAACGCTAGATTTAGTATTAACAAATATGAGTTTAAATATTACAGAAGACGATCATAATTTAGTGTCTAAAGACACATATCACCCACCTTTAAGTTTACTCCTTAGAACAACCCGGAGAAACAAAAGTAATACAGAATCAATATATAGATACAATTATTATAGAGCGGATTTTAATAGGTTATATTTACTCTTAAGAGTTTGCACATGGGATGATTTAAATAACTACCATGATATAAACCAAATTGTTACTATGTTTTACAATAAGCTATATTCAGTTATAGATCAATGTGTTCCTAAAACAAGAGGTTATAAACAGAAGTATCCCATTTGGTTCACAAAACAAATTATAAATAATATCAAACTTAAGGAAAAGTACAGAAAGAAGAAAGATGTTTCAGAGTGCTATTTGTTTTTATATAAAACTTGTAGGGCCCGAATTAAAAATGATATTGAATTAGCTTATAGGTCTTATCTACAGAATATAGAGGAGAATATATCGCAAAATACCAACCAATTTTGGAATTTTATAAAAAGTAAAAGAAAACAACTCAAATCTAATGTAGAGATGGTATTTAATGGCCAATCTTTAAAAACAAATGTTGAAATTGCAAATGGATATGCAGACTATTTTAGATCAATATATTCACAAACCAAATCTACATACAATCCAATGTTTAATGCGAACAATAGCGAATTGGACTGTCTTGATTTGAAAAATATAACTATCACAGAAGTGAAACAGGCCATAAAACAGTTAAAATCAACAAAATCTTCTGGGCCAGACAAAATACCCACCTATATTTTTAAAGGCTGTGGAGAAGCATTGGCATATCCACTAACCCTGATATACAATAAAATACTTGAAATGAGTATTTTTCCAGATGCGTGGAAATTTACTAAAGTTACACCCATTTATAAATCAGGAAATGCGAAATTGGTACAAAACTATAGACCCATTGGAATTCTATCAACACCAGCCAAAATATTTGAAAGCATTTTACATAAACATGTCTTCAATCATGTTAAAATATCAATCTCATCAAAACAACACGGTTTTATGCCTAAGAGATCAACAATTACCAATCTATGTAACTTCACAGAATACATATTATCTGAATTAGATAAGTACAAACAAATTGATACTATATATACTGATTTTCAGAAAGCTTTTGATAAAGTAGATCATGACCTCCTATTTAAAAAATTAATCTTTTATGGACTTTCCCCGAAATTACTTAAACTGTTCAGTTCATATTTAAACAGCAGATCCCAAATAGTCAATTATAAAGGCCATTTTTCATATAAATTTACTGTCAATTCAGGTGTACCTCAAGGATCAAACCTGGGTCCTCTATTATTTTTATTATTTGTAAACGATTTGCCTGATATAATTCTGTATTCAAATGTGATAATGTTTGCTGATGATGTCAAATTATATAAATCTATAAATTCAGCAGAATACTGTTATAATCTTCAAACTGATATTAATTCAGTATCAAAGTGGAGTACAGATAACAAATTACCACTTAATATTAAAAAATGTGAAAAAAATGGCATTTGCAAGATGCAAAGAAACCATTAGATTTGTTTATAGCATTGACAACAATTTATTACTTCAAGTAAGAAGTAAAAAAGATCTAGGTATTGTTTTTACTTCTGATCTAAGATTTAATGAACATATAGAATTAACAGTTAGGAAAGCATTGGGAATTCTTGGTTTCATAATGAGAAATTCATACATGCTAAGCCAGGAAACATTAACTCGTTTACATTATTCTCTCGTTAGACAAAATTTGGAATATGGATCAATCATTTGGGATCCGTTTACTGTAAAGAAAAAAAAAAATGATCGAAAAAGTACAAAGCAATTTCCTCAAGTTTTTAATCTTTAAAGTTTGTGGCTTTTATCCATTGTATATGAATTATGATAAACTCCTGGAAAATTTTGAATTCCAAGCTTTGTCACATAGAAGAGCATGTCAGTCATTAAGTTTTCTGTATAAAATAATTAATTCCCATATTGACGATACAAACCTTATAGAAAAAATTTATATATATGTACCCAGTAAAAATAGTAGATTAAGAAAACTATTTTTTACTCCTAGAGTAAACACAGACTTACACAAAAATTCACCAATAAACAGAACCTTGAATAGGTACAATCAAATCCACCCACTTAATATAGATATATTTGGAATGAATCTTAAACAATTTTACTCTGCTGCAAGCGAACTGTTAAAACTTGTCCAAAATGGTAATTCTTAGGAATCTGTTTGTGTGAATAGTAACACCGTTGTCAACTAACATACTTTTCACTGTTTTATTATACTAGTTTTACTCTTATTTCATTTCTATTTTTTCTCTACATTCTTCATGCTTGCTTTCTCCTTATCTCTCTTATTCTCTTTACTCTCTCCTACTTCTTACCTTACATTGGTCATTATCCTAACTTTTCTACTTTTTATTATATCTACTTCATATTTGTGTTATTGTAAGTACAGTACATGATGTATTGTTAGTATAGTCATGAACATTGTAATTGGGTGTATACCTGTAATGTTCATTCTGGATTAAATAAATAAATAAATAAATTTGCCGACCAACGACAAAGAAGCATATTAAAGGAACAATTTCAGTCAACTTATTTTTGTAGATAGGAAGTTAATTGAGTGGGTATTGAATAATTATTGTATCATTAAAAAGGGTAAATATCTCAATTGTTTATGCTATTTTTCGAGTGCCAATATTATTTTGTTAAAAAAAAAGACTGGAAAAACTCTGTCAAAGTTATAATACAATTTTCGGTGTTATATTAATGTCCATTATTATGTTTTATTAAGACGGCTAAACTCGTTTGTTTAAAAAGCCTAAAAAGGGCTATTCGTTGAAATAATACCACTGCTGAAAGAGGTATGAATGTCAACCTTTTATATTTCACTTTATCGTCAGTTTATATTAATAATAATAATTTAATAATTAATAATTTATATAATAATTTATGCTATAAAATAATTTAATTTTTTAAAATAATTTATCATGGAAAATATTAATATAAATAATTTATGAATAATAAGTTAATTTATATTTTATAATAATATATATTAATTTATAATTTAAGAATTTATAATAATAATTTATAACTTAATTTATAATAATTTACGTTTGCAACCCAAACGTTTGCAACCATCTTAGTTCATTCCGAATTGTACTATGTTCAAAAATGTACCACCTTATCCTAATGTTAATTGTTAATAATGACTGACAATGTGGTTTTGATTGTTTTCATTGCTTACCTCTTTAAAAATAAATGTTAATAACAATAAATATATATTAATATTAATATAATAATATAAAATTATCCATTCCGCACCCACTCTTCCTCTTTGAGAGATGTTCATTGTGGACTCTACGAAAGTATGATCGGAGGCTTTTTATTTTATTTAGCACCGCTTTCGTTGTTCCCAAAGCATATTTGTCTCTTAGAAACTGCAAGGAATCGCTCCTTTTTGTTCTGTCCTTGTAGTCCGGGGAGCTAGCCATCCACAAACATGGACAAGAGCGATAATCCTCCACGAACTCAATATTACTTTCTTTAGACCACTCCGTCATAATGAAAAATCAGAACATAACCTTGGAAGACGCACGACTGTTGCACGTAGCTCCCCGTTTCAAATGGGGAGCTACTTGCGCCTACGTGCACCGGCGCAAGGTGGTCCGTGCGCACAGATTCCACGCATGCCTCACCCTGCACCGTTGTATACCCCGGCTTGCATCTCCACGTGACAGGCGCGTGCCTCTTGTGCGCATGCAACGTTGCACAGGTGTGAACGCGGCTTAACTTCACACTTCCAGTGCTTTCCTTCCCGTCCCTGGTATAGTGAGTGTCTTAAGTCCTGTAATTACTCTGCCTAGCAAATGCCATTTCTCTCTGTTCGCCGGACGAGTTTGGCAAGGCGGCAAAACCTCAGGTATGCTATATCCAAACCTAGCGTGCATATGTCACCATCATCCAGGGACCCTTTTGCTTGCAGTTGAAAAACTGATCACAAGAGAACGGCCTGGGCCAACCAGATCCTACTCTATCGTTCTGCCTCGCGTTTAAGTAGGCTATAATAGTTGCTGGTTTTATAACATAGCCTAATTTCGTAGCAAATATGAATGTTGTGTTCAAATTTCCAAGTTTTATGGTATTGTTAGGAACTAAAAATGAAATGCCTGTATTCTGCCAAGAAGAATGTGATATCGCCGAAAATAGTAAATATTTTATGTTTTTGAATCACCTTTCATGCTGAAAAAACCAATAGGGAGTTTCTATAAAAAGCAAGGGCAACTATTATGCAGTATCAGATACTTGTATAGATAAATACATTCAAAGACTGTATTAGGCCTAAATATGCTTTTATTCCTTTGGTGAAAAGACTAATTTTTATTAATGTATTTCAGAGAATTTTTCTAAGAATTTTTGTATGTGGCTTCCTTTGAGCTTGTAACCTAGATCTGTAAATATTTTGTTCACTGGACTAAATTTAAAAAAGTAATTGAGGTACATTTGCCTTCAAAATATCCTGTATATTTGTAAGAATTCTGTTAAAAATGTTCTGCTTGAAAAAAGTATTTGTTTAATATAACAGAGTAGAGATAAAAAGTAACGAGCCTACGCCTAAAAGTGTAAATATATTTTTTAATACTAATAATATTTGGGAAGTGCCTGTAATTTAGATTCATAGTTTGTTTCCCCAAATATCTTATACAACAAATACCGGCATGTATAATTAGTGGTTAATAGTTATTTTCCCAAAATAAATGTATTTAAGAGAATTTGGGGTCAAAATAAGGAAATAAGGAATGTCCTTTTTAAATATACAAAATATTTCTAAGTTATGACTTTTATGAACTTTCTGTATGAAAATTGATGATTCTGTATGTCAAGAAGTACATGTACGTTGTATGAATATTATAAATTCAAATCGTTTTATTTCCAGCCTTCATGGCATCCATGAAGTTTTTAAAGGAATTGATGTTTATAGTAAGTTGTTCTTTCTTTCCAATTTTTACTTTTAGCAAACCCGATTATTAGTTACCAGGTACTGTAAGATATTGTCATAAAGTGAACTTAACATATCTCTGTTTTGCACTTAGCCTACTCTCGACATATTATGACTGGATTAGAGCAGGTCGAGCGTGCCTCTCAGGTGGTAGCTGCTGAGCCGGGCTTGCATTTATTCAGTATTCATGAAATCATTCCATTCCTGGCATTTCTAATGGGCAAAACAGATACTGAATGAAAATTTTAGTGTGAAGAGAGAACGCAACTGTCGCTAACTGATTTGTACAATACCTCTCTCTTTCTGTCTCACTGCATTTCTCTCTCTTCTATCTCTCTATATCAATGCTCTCTGTATATTCCTGTCTCTTCATATACCTCCCCCCAGTCTCCCTCTGACACACCCATTCTCTTTCTTTCTACGTAGAAAACATGCACATTTTGTCTTCTATGTGTGGGCCACTATATCCATGACACCACAAAAGCAGAGGACGCTTCTATCTATTTCTGGATGATTCATTTTAGATATATCACAATTAATCGTAATATGAATTAATATTTCGAAGGTATATTGCGTAAGAATATTGGTTTCTGGATTAAAAAATTAGAAAAGTAATTTTTTATATATATTTCCTCAGCTACCCAACTGTTCCTACCTATATTTATGGCTTTCATTTTAAATGCCTACAATTATGTTATGTTGTAACTAGTTTATAAAAATGGCCACCTATTCTAATTGGAGATAAATTAAGTGGTGAGCGGAAATCACAAGTTTTCAGGATTAATACATGTTTTGAAGCCATCCAATTAAAAATACTATTTTCATAAACATGTCTGTGTGTGTATCGTAGTTGTGCCTGCGATCAGCATAAAGAGATAGAAAAACATATAGAAAATATATTTTATATTTGAGTTATATACCTTCCTCCGATGTGAATGGAAGATTCGCGACTTCTCTTACTTTTACAGTACAACCTGTCATATCCGGACTAATGTGACGACCGGGCGATCCGGTTATAGAAAAATCCGGGCATCACAAGGTCATTTAAACACATCAAGAGGTCCGGAAATAATTACTATACGCATATTGTTGTTTCTTAAGACATTTTTAACATTTTAGCAACAATAGTAAAGCAAAACAAACTTGTAAAGCTACAGTTTGTGTTCCTACCGGTTCGCGAACAACCCCTGGAGATCCCTTAAGAGGATATTCACGGCGGATTTGTTTCCGGGGTGCGCAGCCGGTTCATAGTTCATTGGGTCTCTCTGTATATGAAATGAGAAAGCTGCATTGCCGATGCTTAAGTAGAGAAAGTTATGTTAGTGATTCACATGAGATTTTTACTTTCTCTCTTCGTACCATAGGCACATAGAGAGAGAAAGTATTGTCTTTGCCTCTGCATTATAGTGACATTTATATATACTTTTCAAATCACGTAAATCCAAAATTACAACTTTCGGAAATATATATGTGTGTCCGTCTAAATGGGTGTGTGCTTGTGAACAGCTCGAGAACTAAAAATCATATAAAAACGAAGTTCTTTATTTGGGTTAGATATTTTCTGGTGACGTGAAGATATGCGACAAGTTTTATTACCTTTACTACCACTTTACTTATCCTAAATGGAATTTAATTTTTTCCTATTTTATCGAGAACTAATTTCTGTATTCAAGATGGTTATACTAAAAGCTAACTCTATTATTTGGAATATTTTACGTAGAGATTTTTTGAAAGGTAGTTATAAGCCACTTTCCTTCGCTCAAACTAGGTGGAGCACAACACAAATTTGCATATGTTTGGGTAATTGAATATGCACTCCCTGCATTATGGAATATTAATATATATATATATGAGAAAATTTAGTAAAAAGTTGAATTACCCATACTTAGAACAGACAAGATAATGAACTTCATCACTTAAGAATTTCATGCCATGGATACATTATTATAATAATAAGTATATTGTGCGACAGGTTAAATAAAAAACGCTTGAATATTCGGGCTGATTCGATCACACCTTTGACTCTAGTTCCACTCCTCTTCTCTACTCCTACCAACAGACCGACCGATCGACGAGCGAATATGCCCGACTGCGAGACGTCGTACTTACTTCTTTCAGGCATGTTGTGTTTTCATCATCAGATGAAAAGTACAATATTATTGTTAAAAATTACTTTTCTATTAACAATGTATCGTAAAAGTATTGAGCTCATAATTTTCATACGATTGTCTTAATTACCATTATAGGCAAGTTGCATACGATTGTTTTCCTTCGACCATAATTAAACGTTTAAGTTCTGAGTTTTTAGATCCAACGAGACGGCTGACTTCTGCGATCAGCTGGAAGTAAGTTCTCGTCGTTCTCATCTTTTGCGATAGATGGCAGCTGATGGCGTGCGGTGAAATCGAAACTTCTTTTGTCGTTTTAACCTCAAATTAAGGGACTTTAAAACACGAAGTTAAGTCAATTCAGTATAATAACAGTGTTATAATGAAATTCTGAACTTTAATGGGCATCATTATGAAATTGCTACGTCGCATGTAATTAGCGTATTGAAAAAAACAAAATTTATATATGTTACGAAGCCTACAAGTACCTTCCAGTACAGTTTGAGTGAAAGTTTATTTTTGTAGAAGAATATTCGGTAAAAGGGAGGCATCGCATGAGAGTGATTAAGGTGATGAGGAAGACTAACATATTCCCAGAGTTTCGTTTCAGTTTATTATACTGACATTGTTCCAACCGTAAGCTTTTGATACGGATTCTTCACATTCCGCTAACATTAGAATCATAATGGAAAATGTTTAAGTTATGCTGTAAAAATTACAATGCAGTGAGGGTAGGGGAAATAACTCTGGCAGGAATTCCATTGTGAAAAAGAGATTATAACATCGCCGTTCCATTGAAAGTGTGTCTATAGTAGAATGGAAAAAACGGAATGTGTAATAACTCCCCCATATAAATGTAAATTAGAGATGTTTGTCCAGTAAGTAGGCTTGTAATTTTGTCGAAAAACTAATCCTTTCTCACACTGAATGACTTACTGAATTCGCATTGTGTGTGTTGAAAGAGTATCCTATTAAAGCTCAGGCGTCATAATACTGGATTGCACGCTAGAGTTTTTACAAACACTTGTTAGGCTCACCACAAGCTTCAAATTCCTTAATATGAGTTTTTTTACAGAGAAGGATAAAAATTCATTTTAAACATAAAAAAGTTAACGGTTAGCAACGTTCCTTTGAATATTTGACTGACTTCCAAATTCAGTTCTACCACGTTGAAGCCCTGTATTCTTCAAATCATGTGCTTGATTATAAACATTTATTTTGCGGTATTTATTTCATAGTAACCTATATATATATATATGTCCAAAAATTTGTCTGCAGGTTTCCAGGATTCGTCTTATTTGAAACCGTTTTGTTTTCTTCCTGAACCATTTACTACAATAATGGTATTGCATGTTGAGTATGAAATGTTCGTAGTTAATACTATAGGACTAATCGAGAGATCCTGGAATAGCTTATCACATACAACTGTTTATTTATTTAACGCAATTTGCACATACTCGAGCTAATTCAGTAATAACATAAATTAAAAAAAACAGAGAATAAATTATACAAAGGGAAACTAATAGTTAGAATTTTATTCATTGATGAAATATTCTCCTTATTCCCTCAATTATAATCTAACTTAGGATAAAAAGCACATCCGCTTGAGATTATTTTGAAAAATATAATAAGATTTTGAGTTAAACATATAACATAAATCTACATAGATCTATGTGTTCACATATAAGAATAAAAACCGTTGTATACGTGGTAAAGATAAAATTACCAATGGAGTAGTTTTACACAATATATAATGAAAGTCATTAAAAATAAATCTCTTGATAAACTATTCAGCTGTAGTGGGGTGTTATGTAACCACTAATATATATGTATATACTTATATAAATATGTGTATGTATATAAAAGTCACAAATCAGCAATATATGCACAAGGTTATGTAAGCAATCACTAAATAATGATGCATTCGGAGCACTTCCTTTTATAAAGATGGTTGTTTGCAAGAAGGATTGCAAATGAGAATGATTTCATTCCAATACTAAGCAATAAAATATTTGAACAGTTTTGACTGTCTACCAACAGGAAATAATTGTTAAAACGAAGGAACACTTGCTATAAGTGCACGTCAAGATTAAACATTCCAAACAAGTTCACTGCGTGTACAATAAATACTATGGATTTTTGTTTGAATATTGTTAAATATTGGTTTTAGATGCAACACTTCGTTTATAGAAGAATCTATTCTGTGTGTGACGGAGTTTAGAAATTTCTTGTTTGTGAATAACAATCAGATGTTTATAGTAATCCCAGGGCGTTGCGTAGTCAATGGAGTATTGGAAGATGCATTTCGGCGTAGCAAATTTTATGTCATCTTCATTTCCTAATATATATTAAAACATTTAATAATAATAATAATGTATGATAAAACAATATAGTATGAAGTAGAGTATAAATATAAATAACCAAGTAATCTATTAACCTCTTCATATGAAAACTGAATTGTCTGTGAGTAATAGGTGTACTCATTTGCAATAGGAAGTAGAGGTGTATTTATGGAGGTTGGGTAAGTTCAGAAATTATTTCATTTAGTGGGTTATAATCAATAATATGTTCATTTAGAATATTGTGTTTATGTTTAAATACAAGGACAAGACAGACTATGATCTTTGTTTTGCATGTTTAATTTCCAATGTATTATCAATCGTGTTAACTTGGTGCTTTTCAGTTACCAGGTGTTCGGCGAATGCAGATTTTTGTTTATTTAATCTAAAATCTTGAGCATTCTCATGGAATCATTGTCTGAACTTGCGACCTGTCTGACCTATGTATACTTTATTACAAGCAGACGGTCATTTGGCCACTGCTCCAGTCCGAACGAGGTTTTTGAGGGGATTCCCTCGTTCTTAGGCGAATGCCGGACTGGTCAATAATCCCCTCAAACAGATACACGCACTACAAATCTCTAGAATACATAACTACAAGTCACTAAAAAAAACACACTCGGGGAAATATTGCACATAAGACCTATCCGCACTTAGGTCTATCCTGCGCCAAAGTACAAAGACACAAGTACACAGCCCAAACACGTCACACCATCAACATCCCCTAAGGATGTACATAAGGGCACAATAGGTATACATACATCACATATGGTTACCAAAATTTGGTCTGACCGGAGGTTTAGGCTTAATTGCTTGGCACTCCGGGGGTAAGGGTGGGCACAATATATATATATATATATATATATATATACATACATATATATAATACATATATATATATATATATATATATGTATTATATATATGTATGTATATATATATATATATTGTGCCCACCCTTATATATATATATATATATATATATATACTTTATTACAGTCAGAGCATTTCACTTTGTATTCGCCATTTTCTTTGAATTTATCTGAAGTGTTTTGTTAATTTTTATTAAATTTATTTTTTAGCTCGTTTCTAACTTGCAAAATGGGAAGAAAAGTGTTGTATGGATTGGAAATGAAGGGGATACACTGTTAATATTAACACACAAATGAATTCTTAAATGTTTATCTACCTTTCTGTAAAATAATGTAAACCAATGAACTGTTCGATTTCGATAAATAGTGTACAGAATTGACGAACGATAAAAGAATCCCAGAGTCGAAACTTATTTATGAACTAGGCAATCCTATTTCACACAAAAGGTAACGAAGGGAGAACTAAGAAAATAATGTGAACATAAAGTCCAAAGATATAATGCCGTAAACAGCCGTTTTGAGGTATGAGTTTCAATGTGCTTTCTCTGCAGTAATTTGGGTAATATAATTTAAAATTGATTTTATAATCTCATTTGAAACTTAAGAAGACTACATTGCAAGGAAGAATACTAAAGAGAACAAGATATTATACATTATTTGCATAACTCTTACATATCTGAACAACATGAACGATCTTACTCCCAAGAAGGAAAAACTATTTTAATGCAGCATGCTACAAGTATTGTTTAAAGCCTTAAAGCAGTTATGTAGAATAATTTGAGAGGACTAAATATCCAGATGAACATTTCCGCACCACGAAGCAAGCAATTCCCTGCATTGAACCTGTCAATTATCTGGCCGAAGAATTAAGGAATGTGTGGAATTCAAATACTGTGGATATAATAACAAAATACATCCATCGTTGGGAAAACCAATTTTTGTTTAAATATGTAGAATTTAAACGTATTCAAAACTTGCAAGCTAAATCTATCTGCATATTTTATAGCCTACTTAATTATTTTGAGTTGAATTAATTACCGGTATGTTATTCTCTAAAGCCAATATTTAGTGACATAATAATGTATTTTAATATTTCACTGTGCAGCATACTAAAAAAATAAACAAAATTAAACTATCCAATAACTTGATAAGTTAGGAACATTATTTTGAAATATTGTTTAGAACACGAATTTACGTAAATGTATTCTACTTGCTTAGTGGGCCCGTCACAGAATTCCGGGTTTATAGATTAAATGCCAATTTATGAAAAAAAGAGAAGCAACTGCTAATTCAAGTTTGTTTGCTCTCTCTTATTGTTTAATCCTAAGTGCATGTTTGAAAAGTAACCACAGATTTTCATAAGATCATTCACTCAGTCAATCTCGAAATATTTCATGGTATAACACATTACATATACGTGGGCTGTTTTTTTTTCAAGTTCCGATGGAGCATAAAATGAAAACCACAGTGAAAATCAAAACTGTTTTATTTGGAACATTTAGGTACACCTTCTTGCTACTTCTGTACGTAGTTTCGTTCCGATTGAGACATTTGTCGTAGCGTGGTACCAACTTTCCAATACCCTCTTCATGGAAGCTTGCCGCCAGCGTATTGAGAAGGGTCCTCACGGCATTTTGAAGTTTTTTTGAATTTCTTCGTTGGTATGGAAGCCAGATCTTTGATTTGTTCGGGAAATTTGTGTGCATCCATTGTTTGGATTGTTTTTTGGATTCTGGATTGTCGTAACGAATCCACGTTTCATCCCCTGTCACGATGGATTTCGAAAACTTGTTTCCGTGCCGAGTGACTTTAATTTTTTTCGGCAGCTGAAGAAAGATCTGGAAGGACAGAGCTTCCACACCAACGAATCTCCTTCTTTCTTTATATTCTCGTCAGGTCGCAGAGTCTAAGTGGTGACATGCATACGTCACCATTGTGGCGGTAGGTTTAAGATTTATTCTGGAAATAAAGTTAATATTGTGCTTACATCTGATCAGGAATCAGCATAATACTTTACGGGAAATACATTTCATAGTTCAGCAACTTTGGCAATTAAATGTAGTGACCTTCTGTAAAAGGTCACAAGCCTCAAAAGACACAGCCTCAACAGCATGATTGAAATATATTTGTTCATACGTGCGTAATATCTTTAAAAAAAGGTACTTACCAATATGCATCGCATACATGCATTATAATAATATAATTATGTTTTACGCAAGATATCTAAAACATTTTAACCAAGATTAGGCCTACTTAAATAAATGGATGTTAATTTGCTATTTAGTTTCCACCCGCCTTACGTTTGTGTAATGTTCAGAGAAAACAGCCACTTTGATTAGTCTTATGTGTCATGAATTCCTGTTAATAGTATATTGTTTAAATCTAAAATGTTATTAAAACAATTCATTTTCAATATTTTTGTTAATGATGTATTAGATATTATTGGTTAGTCTTTATAAGTGCAACTCTTGACTTGGAACTCTCTCCCATAAGTTTCCAAGTCATTTGTGACATTAACTATGACTATTCCATTAATGCGACGCATATTTGATACTGACCAATAACGTTAAGCGGTGCCTCGGATATCGACCAATCACGGGTTTTTATCTTACACTATGCTTGCTAGAGACACAAAGATGCGATTTTATCTGATAAAACGTCAGCTTGTTAACGGAAATGTAAGGTATAAATATGCCTTATTAATACATCACATGCTGCTGGTGAACAGAATTAAGACACATTATTACTTCCTCTGCCCGTACCATAGGTACTATAGGTAGAGGAAGTATTGTTTTCGACCCCAAAATTCGAAGTTGAGTTTTAGCATATATACACGTTTCAAGGCCCCCTGGATCCAAAAATACTATTTTTAAAAACATGTCTGTGTGTCAGTGTGTCTGTGTGTCTGTCTGTGTCTGTGTGTCTGTCTGTGTCTGTGTGGAATATCTGTGAACAGGCTAGCTCGAAAACGGAAAATCGTATGAAAACAAAATTCGTATCTACTTTCTGTAGATGTGAGATGAAGATTGTCAACAAGTTTCTCTTACTTTTTTCTCTTACTTTACATGAAGAATTTTTCGATTTTCGCGATTTTCTCGAAAACGGCTCTTACGATTTTCTTTAAATTTTGCACTTGGGTTGCTTATACTAAGAGCTAAAACGTTTATTTGAAACATTTTTTCGAACAAATTCTCTGAAGGGTAGTTATGAGCCACCCACTGTGAATACACGCTCTTTGCAATACGGCCTCGTGTAACGGAAAGTCGTACGAAAACAAAATTTTGTGTTTGGGTTAGGTACCTCCTGAGGCTGTGACACGAAGAGTGGCGACAACTTTCCCTTACTTTTAAGGGGACTTTACACGAATAAATTTTCGTTTGTCACGATTTTCTAAAAAACGGCTCTAACGATTTCCTTTAAATTTTGTACATGGAGTGCTTATACCAAGAGCTAAAACTTTTATTTGAGACTTTAAAAAAAGAAAAATTCTCTGAAGGGTGGTTGTAAACTACACATTGTTTGTAGATATTCTGTCTTGCCTGGTGAACAGCTCAATACGCGGACATTCACGGCCTCTTATTCTGTATAAGTACTTGAAGTGAGAAAGATGTATTGTTGGCCATGCTTACAGTAAAGAAATATCTGAGGGGAATATTCGATAAATATCGGAAATTATTCTGAATGGCGGAAAGTTCAATAAACGTTTGCAATCACTTTTTTGTTTGTTTTAGTTTGTCCATAGCCTGTGTTTTTAGTCGCAATATTCAAATGAGGGGTTATAAGGTATTTACAGCATAATTAGCGTAAAATTGTGTCTTGCGATTCTGTACAAGGATATGTGAATTCTGCTAATTTTTATTTGGGTAGAGGAAGTTATGTGACTTTCACATCAGATTTCTTTATACAACTTAATTTATTCGTAAAATGAAATAATATAAATTTGCATTGATTAAAACACAATTTCGATTCGTTTCATGCCAGTTCGTGTGGTTTTATTCTGTTCTAATATTAGCTTTTATGAAAGGTAACTTTCTCTTGTGCACTATTGTTAGAATTTGGTAACTCGTCCAATTCATCGACTGTTCATGTATTAGTATGCTGATAGAATATTAATTCCATTTTAAACAACACATTTAAAGAAGCAATTATTTTTTGTATAATTGGTTACATTTTATTCATAGAATAGCCTTAATAAATCCAAGAAGAGATTACGAATTTTATGAGATAAATTTCCCGTGAAGGGAATTACATTTTAGTTGTGTTCCTTGTGTATGCATTTTTTCTTCATTCTAGTCTTTTAAATGAAATAAAATAACTAATTTTTATACACATATTGGATTCTTTACAAACCAAGTGCAGTAAATCATACGTTTTGTATGCATATTTTGTAACTTGTAACTCTCCTCTCGGACACAGGAAAAGTTTCAACCTCCCTATGGGAATTAAGGTATTTTATGTTGTTAATCCTTACAGCAGAACTTGCAAATTAGCAGGGTTGAGGGTGAAACAACGCCCGCTTGTGGTAAAGAAAAATGCACGGTTTCACCAAATACCTGCCTTTAATTTACAGCTTCCCCGGAAGGCTACATCTCGGACACTCTTCTGAGTGTGTTTTGCGTCGTTATGCTGAAGGGAAAATGTTTGTTTAAGGCTTATGTACGAGTAAATTACTTCATGAAAATGGTACATTAATTACCTTGCTCATATTAAAAAAAATGGTTAATATGGTAATTTTGATAATAATAAAATTGTCTAATACTTATCCACATCAGATGAACTACTAACACTTTAGTCAAATTCTTGCTACTTCCGCGATGGTTAAAAATTTCTAGATACAGTGTGTTTGAAGATGATGCTTTTGGTGGTGATAATAATAATAGTAATAATAATAATTATTACTTACCATAATAATAATTATTATTAGGGTCCGGCAATTTATGAAAAATCATATTTTTAGTAATGCACTCTATTACATGTTAGTGTTAAAATCTGTACAGCACATAAAAAATAACTGAAAACTTGTATTTTCATTTAGCATATTGTTGCATATTTCGTTAGTCTTGAGATAATGGATCATATATGCGTGACAATAAAAAAATTTGTGCATATTTCTCATATATTTAACGGCACATTTCTGACAGATTTTAAATATTGTGCATACTTAAACATTTACAGCATATTTGGATAAGCGAATGTTTTGAGAACCAATTATACAATAATTGACAGTACATTTTCGAAACTGATTGTGTGTTATTAAAGCGATGTTTCACTTCATTAGTTTTTCAATTTACTAAAATCTATTGCATTGAACTTTTTTTTTAAGTTTTGTAGTTGGTTGTAATTTATACAACTTGTACTATTTTTGTAACTTATAATGTAGTGTTTTTTTAAGTTATAAAACCAAGTTTTAAAACAAAAAATCAGTACTTCTATATCTAGCACTTTACTCGTTTGACCTAAGAGTGAAACAACATACTGGTTTTTGTTTACTTCAGGATAGATTATTAGAATAGAATGACTATAAAAGACACTCTGTTAAGAGATGACCGAATTGTTGAGAGTGGCTTTCTAAACTTGTTGTCGTAGAAACTTAAAATTTTGCACAATTAACTAAAATATAAACCTAAATTAAATTTTAAAATTTTAATTTAATATCTCAATTTATTTTTGAGATATTCATTACTTCAATTAATTTTTAAATCAAAATTGAAATCTATTTCTTCTGACAAATATTAAAGTATGAACCTGAATTTGTTATGTTGCTATGGACTATGGACATTTATTACACACATTGTAAAGTACATTGAGAAAAAAGAATCACAGCTGTTTTGTGGGAGAAGATAGATTTTGAAAGTGGCAAATAACATGCAAATTGAATCTGAGAGAAGCGGCTTTTAAAGTCTTGTACTGGCAGTCGGAAAAGTTTTGAGCAGCAGCACTTGTTCTATGCGCTCAATGACATACAAAATTTTACACAGTTCTATTTTTAGGTTATGCTTGATAAAATTGTTTTTCAATTGGCCTAATCCTTCTGGTGGCACTGTGGCCCTGGGGTCGACTCAGCTCCTAAACGGAAATGAGTACCAGGAGCAATCCTGGGGGTAAAGGCGACCGGTGCGTAAGGCTGACAACCTTATCACCTTCATGCGCCGAATGTCTAAATATATGAGAGCTTCAAGCTTCTGGAACCCTCTGGGCATCCGTGGCTTGTAATAGGGAACACTTTTGATAAAACAGAAAATAGAATTTTTTGACCAAAATAACTAAATCAACACTACTGACATCCCTTATACCATTAAAAGATAACTATAATGCTTGCATGGGAAAAATATAAAAGCTTACATGTTCGAAGTACCATAAACAAATCCCGCTCAAAACGAAAAACGTAATTTATTTGTTTCAATTCGAAAATAATATGAGCACCTTGATAACTAGATACAAGAGCTACATTTTTCACACAATTGCTAATCCAATTTAAACAAGAAGAGAAATCTTGAAATGAGATCAGACTATTCTTACGTTCACAATAAGAGCATAATTGAAAGCCTTTCTCAGGGAATAAGTTGGAAAGGTTTCTTATGAATGCAGTCCGCACACACGAAGCTTTGAAAACAAGAGTTTAAAAGCGACATCTCTCCTTTTCATTCCGTGCCATGACTTAATCCTTACGTCAAAATAACAGAGATGCTAACGAAATGTGTCATTCCTGTCAAGAATTTGCATTTCCACGATACAAGATTAAGTTGTTAACTCTACTATGTTGTACGCTTCAACTCAGCTGAGATGCCTTGCAGAGACAATTCTTCCGGGAAGTGAAATGTTGGTAAGCTAGTCACAACACTGCCTCTAATAGTTTACTTTAATATGAGCTTAGAATCATCATATACTGTAGAATTACCACCAATTTCGTCATCTGGTAGTTTAACTACATTGCTTGAAAGTAAATTAGCGAACTTTTAATATTTTAAGGGATGACAGAAAGTGACATTTAGCCATTTTGGTAAAAAATGCCCTTTTTGGATTTTAGTGTCAGAAAATCAAGCATACACTAAATTATGTTTGTGCAAAATTTTATGCCGTTTTGGACCCATGGAACGGATCTGACACTATTTTATAAACCTCAGAGCGCTTTCAACTGTTAGTGTATCCAAAATTTAATCGTCGTTTTTCTTAGCTTCAATTTGCATGTTATTTTGCCACATTCAAAATCTATCTTCTCTCACAAAAATAGAAATACAGCCATGAACATTTTTTACATTATACTTTTCAATGTGTTCAATAAAATATCTAATCAGATTTTCTGCATAAATCTTAGTTCTTTACAAAATATTTCGCATTATCCTAGAGCATTTATATTAATTTTTCTGGTAAAATAGTTTTAAACAAAAAGTATAAAAATATAAAAAAAACCCATCAGTGAATTTATAAAGCAAGCAACAAAGAATATAGCATAATATTCAGATTCATACAATAAAATATGTCGAAGGAGATAGATTTGAATTTGAATTCTAACAAAATTAAATAAATTGATTACCATCTCAAAAACGAATTGATATATTAGAATGAAATTTTAATCATTAATTTAAGTTTACATTTTAATGAGGCTAAGTGTACAATATTTCAAGTTTCTAGGAAAACTAGTTGAGAAAACCACTATCAACGCTTCGTTCATCCCGTATCTTCCTGCTAGAAGCATGTCCACAATACATCAATTTTTCAGAGAGCCTAAATTGTTTCATATCTTATGTTTATACTAGACGCTTGAGATATATTTTGTTCCAGTGTCATGCTACGCACCAAAGAAGATAAAGGTGGCATAGTGGGCAGCATCATTCTTTGAACAGTGGAAATATCTTTGCGCAGGCGTACCCATTTATGTAGTTCTAGTGACGGAGTTATATGCTCGTGTTTACAAACGTTACACACACACACACAAGCATATATATATATATATATATATATATATATGTATATATGACACACGCATTATGAACATGTTGTAGCCTTCGGGTTGAGTTACTGTTTAAGGCAGAAAATAGGACCTCACAGTAATAAAATCCCTTTAGGCAGGCCTACAGGCTGACGTAGATTTCGAAGGGCTTATGGTTTAATTTATTGTCGCTGCGCAGCACTCTTCTTCTTTAGCCTTGGCATGACACACCCGCAATAATAACTGCAAAAAAGAGGAAAGAGCACTGTAACGGGGCCTAAATACGCTAACGGTGGAGGGCCTGCCGAAAGCAATGTGTAAGGACCGACTAAGGATAAAATTACTTTTCCTTTCGGCAGGCCTTCAGGCTGAGGTATATTTTTAAGTGTTATTGTTTTTCAAACATTCAAATCTCGCCTTATATGAAAGCTAACAAGAAACTAGTTATTGATTTGTGGAGTACTCATCAAGAGATTTTCAACGATACCCCACAAGACGTGGTTTCAAAAATTTCGAATTTCCATCCCCCACCCCCACTCGTACCCGAAAAACCCCCGAATCGCTGGTGTCACTGTGAACTCCATAGGGAGTACTCTAATTTATACAAACAAAGTTTCCCTCTATACTTCATAGGGGCCGAGAGGTAAATTTTTCAAAATTTCCATCCCCTGCCCCGACCCGCCCCCTTCGACCAATTTTGCTCATTAACGAACTTGTCCGAACTATTGGGCCTAGAAATAACATAATAAAATTTGGTCCAAATTTCTTCAAAATTACGGCCGCTAGGGTGTAAAGATGTATATATACTCGTATATATATATATATATGAACGGGCGGTGATTTCATACTTAGGGAGGGATGAAACGTAATGATATGAAATAATTTTTCGAAAGTCATGACATGGTAGCGATCCTAATAGGTAGATTTAAAAATGCGGCATATTGAGTGTACTAGAGTTAAGTCCTATCTTGACATACCGAATCCAGCCTGAGTACGACATCCAGCCCTGCAGCATTCACAGTATCACAGAGAGGTCTGGACCTGGAGGGGCACTGCTGACGAAACGTGTCCACTTGCATGCGCAAATCTGCCAGTCGCTCTCTGCACTCCATGATCAGCGCTCGTGCTTCTGAACATGATGTCATCAGGTCCTCTACCTTTCCGGACATGATCCTCGCCTCTGCAACCAAAAAAGACCATATTGTTTGTAGAATTTCTGGAGTTTTAGAGTACACACCCCCTTTGTCGTTTCCTCCTTGCTCTCTTGCACATTTATATCTAAACACCTGGCCAGCCTTATTGAACAAGATAAAAGGTGATATTTGAATCGAATGTACGATATTACACTACATCAAAGATATTCGAACAAAACTAGTTTTCTGCATAGAAGGCTAATATGGAAGGCTTGAGTTTCGAAATTAAATCGTAAAAAATATAAAAGTAATAAAACTAAGTAAAATATAAATAAAATGGCATAAATTTATTAGTTTTACATAAATGTTTTTGTAACTTACAGTGACCCTGTATTGGAGAAACATCTATAGTCTATGACAAGGATATTAGGCCGAATCGTTATTTATTTTTCAATTTAAGGCTATGCTGATGACACGAATTTTGGTTATCTTGTAAAGCTTTTTTTTATAATAATGTGCAATAGAACATACTAAGGGACCAGGTTACTCTCTCGACGTTGTCTTTCGCGCAGCTCTTAGGAGTTTTACACCATCAACGCAACGTGCCACTAAATTTTCTCCTCCATTTAATCTGTATCAGTATTACAAACTATTTTGGCGCCGTCCACTTCTCAAAACCTTTTGAAAACAGTTTATGTTCAGCCGCTATTTTAGACCCATTGCTATGAACGCCGGGAAATCTTTGATCAATGTAAGGACATGCAGAAAGCATTCAAAGAATCATCAAATGCAATTTCTTTTTAAACTTCTTGAAGCAAAGAACGACCATTTTCTTTGCTCAAAGCGATTTTACCAAGAACTTTGATAGAGGAATACCGGCTTAAGATGGGGACGGGTTTTTTGACGCTTATACTAGGCACCACTGGACGATCAATGCCAAGGTTCTTGAAATACTAAAAGGTACTTTCTAGTAGGCCTATTGGCGGGAGAGCGCTGCGCGATAATGGGCTCAAATGCGGTGACTCCGCACTAGGAGCCACTCGGAAGTTAGCCTCGCCAGGATATTATGATTCACAGAGAAAAGCTACAGACAGAAACAAAATAAACGAGTATATTTTAGGAGAAATCGAACCCTGGACATTTGGCTTTCAGTGCTGAGGTTCTACCAACTTAGGTAGCCGGATTTCAAAGAACGGTGTCAGTTGGAATCCTTCTCCTAATGATTATGCTTAATATTGTCTCCCTCACTGAAAGACACATCATAGACAGTGCCATCAAGATGTCACTCCGCAGCACTTATGCAGACGAAAATAAGACATGAAACGGGATTCAGTTGGCAGCGCTAACGTATGATTATAATATTGTGCTATACAATCATTTGTGAAGTAAGAAAATAAAAGTAACATAAAACTCACCTACTTAAAGAAGATGTTGAAAATGTTTACCGTTTTCTTGAAGACACAAATCCACTCGCTTTAATGTATTTTCAAAATTTCAGTTAAAGGTGTAATGTGTCTTATTTCAGTTTTCGTCCAATCGGCAATAGCAAACAAATGCACAATAATAGTTAATATGGTCTACTCTGGTATAGCCTACCTACTATGTGTATTAAGGAAAGGTAAGGAGAAATACAAACCTTTGCATGGGTGGCGAACATAACGAAAGCTGCGGAGACATTTTTATTGATGGTATTGCATGGACCATATAGGCTACTAATCGAGGCACACTAATTAGTGATTTTTTCTCCTAAAATATTCTCATGTAATGCCCACAGAAACAATCCCTGGAAGCATGAATACAATGCACAACAGTGGGAACCCTCTCACAAGTATTGAACTTTTTAATACATTAGCTGAAAAAATTACAAGTAATTGAACGATTTATGCGCCATTAAAATTTTTCCTATTAACGTCCATTGTCGTAGGATAACATATTGAAAATCTTTTTTCAGCCATTTAAATTAACCCGTTCGGAGTTAAATTTAAAGATTAATATAAGTAATCGTCCAGTAAAATCACCACTGGGTTCTATGAGAAAAATTTGACTGGAAATCCTGGTTTCTATGAATGTCAATTATAACATGTGAACTTATTATTATTAAACTTATGTCTCTGGCTTTTTAGTATGTTTCTTCGATGGCGCTTTTATACGTTTGTAGCAGTGAAAAATTTAAACTTACTATCCATTGAAAAGGAAGCTTCGCGAAATTTCCTTGGAGAATGCTCTCAGAATTTCATTTTGTATAAAATAAAGGCGAAAACTGCTTACATACCACTTGCAAATGAGAGGGGAGGGATGGCAATATTCTTCTTGATGAACGTAGTCTTTGCTAAAACCGGGTGAGTCTTCTTCATACTAAGTTAGTGCTTCAATTAAGCCTAAATCTGGTAGAAAATGACACGGTTCGATCTTTGATTAGTTCTCATTTGTACTTGAAAGTGTTCATGAAGGGTGTCTTGACAAAGTCATTCAAATAAGTTCGTTACTACATAAGCAAAGTGACTATTTACCTGCGCTGACATCCACCAGAGCATCCAGCGCAACATCCACGCCAGTTTCTTCCGCCAGCTCATCTTGTATTGGTCGTCCCAGGAGTTCTTCCACATCTGCCAAAAACATTCAAACTTAATCCAAATTATATTGCATATATAATTTAATCAATTCGGTTTTTCTAATATCCTATCCCACGAGGCTGTTAGATAAAGATAAATATTTAGATTTCTGAACGTGCATAGAAAAAATATAATTTGAAATTGCATTTAATCGTTACTGTTTTCATCTCTGTATATCCATTTGATTATATTTAATCTAATATGCTACTATCCCAAACATAAATTCTCCCATATTTTCTTCAAGTTTTTTTTAAGATTCTCTGTTCTTTTTCTGACCATAATATATTCTCACAATGCAAACTGAAGTTTTATGAAATAGGTCTTAAGGAGAGAAAATAGGATTTTTGTTTTTACCAGTAGGCCGTGAAATATTGATGGGCATCCATTTATTGTGTGTGTCATTTGTGTTCATTTTAAATGATATTGAATGTTGATATTATATGCAATAGCGAAGGTGAGTGAACGATTTTAGTCCTATAACCTATCCGGGTATAGAAACTATGTTTTTGCAGAATTTCAGCTCTATAAGCTTTACGACAAATGAGGACAGACAAAGATGAATTAAATTTTAATGTAAGTATTAAATATATCGTCTTAGTTCCTATTGTTATTTATTATCGATGTGGATTAAGCTGAAGGTAGAGGTGTTTATTAAAAGCTGATCAATACATTTTTAGGCAGCTCGAATTACAAACAGAACTTTTAACACAATACACATGAAGTTAAGTTCCACATTATCATACTAGTGCTATAATATCTTTATGGCACTCGATTGGTATCAAGTTTGGTATCCGTTACAGGGAAAACAATCTTTTACTTTAAAATATTTGTATATTTTTATTAAATATAATAAGTTTGATAAAAATTCAAAATGTTAAAATTCATTACGCCTATTTAAATGATATTTTCTTTTACTGTTGTCACAGGGAGTAGGTCTAAATAAAGCAATTGCAGTTATTGTAACATGAACATAACAACCTACACAAGTGAACACAATATTATCAGTTTTACATATGTTTTTCTTTCATGATTCCTCTCGTCGTCAAGACAAATGCTGAATTGAATATTTACTTACCATGATTTATAACCGCTATTTCATCCTGTATCGTATTCATTAAACATTTAATATAAGTTAAAATTAACACATGCCATGAATACACCAACAGCTGAAATAAAGCGGAACATCAATAGTTATAAAAACATAACCTACGTAACTTGACTCCTGTTATAACCTCGATGTTCAAACGAGTATAAAATATAAAGCTGAATTAAATACTGAAATAACTAATATTTATTATATCACAAATATTAAACTCTGCAAAAAAAAAAAAAAAAAAAAAAAAAAAAAAAACCGATGAGGTCGTTGGGATTTTTCAATTGGCCTAATCCTTCTGGTGGCACTATGGCCCTGGGGTCGACTCAGCCTTCAACAGAAATGAGTACCAGGAGCAATCCTGGGGTAAAGGCGGCCGGTGCGTAAGGCTGACAATCTTACCACCTTCATGCGTCATATGTCCAAAATATGGGAGCTTCAACCTCCTGGAACCCTCTGGGCCTCCATGGCCTGTAGAGACCACTTTACATTTACTTTACACTTGGCAAAAATATTTTATTTTGCTCGTAGGATTGCTTCACTAGCCTTCACGGCGCAAACATACCTACTCGAACAATAAAATTCCTCTTTTACCACTTGTATCATAACTAACTATTATTAATTTTCCATCACGGGGTTATGAAACAGAAACAGGCGTCCTCGTGTAAACCAAGCTTAGCTATAGACTGGTGTTGGCTCGCATTCAAGTCATCACTGGCTGTCCTCTGTAGAACAATTCCACACAGGAAACCTTATGATAAATGATTTCACTGTTCCGGTATGCTGTAGTTCATATCTATGTGCATTACACTTAACTAATCATACACACTTTATGCGTCTTTTCATTCAACATTTTCCAAACGAATATAATTAAATCCGATTTGGCTTAAAAACAAACTTGATTGAATTTATTCATTAGCGGGCCGGTTCTAACACAGCAGTAAACACGAGTTTTTGTGACGTCATAGTGCAGTCGAAAGCGTGGGTGGTTGTTTCGCAATGACTCGCCAACATATTCCTGAATGTGACGGGACAGATTTAATGCAATGGAGATACCAAAAATAAGCGTGAACACAACAAGAAATAAGCAAGTAAATGACGACGCTATGTCTCTTCCCCTACATATCACAATATGTGTGACTTGAGGCTTTCCCGTTAGAGAGATAGTTCCTCGGGCTTCCCCTGGTTCGAAGCCCGAGAAACAATAATATATCACAATATATTATTCGATAGGTTCATCATAATGCATTATTTCAGAAATTAAGAGCTTGGAGGTTTTCATGATTTTTGTCATGATTACTGTACTTCCTGGTTAAAGTTATAAACATTTCTTAAACTGATAAATTCAAATAATCTACATATGTAATTTATATTGTTATAGCCCATGTATTAAAATATTCGTTTATGAATTATTTTTAAACCATTTCACGGTTACGGAATTTACGTTATAAAGCCCAGATTTTGTTTGAACAGGTAACTCGCCTAGTAATCTCACACGAAACACAAATGATTATATAGTTACTTCCTTTAACAATGCAATAATAATAGCAACAATAATATTAACAACAATAGTAGTAATAATAGTCATAATTGTAGTGTACTAATTAATTATATTCATATGTTCAGCAGTTCAGAAACTCTTATCTTCTCGTCTTCTGCCCAGAAATCTAAAAATAAAAATTTATAAGACAATTATCCTGCCGGTTGTATTACATGGATGTGAGGCACGGTCACTTACTCTCCGGGAAGAATATAATCTGAGAGTGTTCGAAAACAGGGTGCTTAGGAAAATATTTGGGCCTAAGAGAGATGAAAATGGGGACTAGAGAAAACTGCATAACGACGAGCTTCATAACCTGTACTCGTCACCATATATAGTAAGAGTAATTAAATAATGGAGGATGAAATGGGGAGGAAAGACATATGTAAAAAAATATTGACTGGGAGACCCGAAGGGAAAAGACGACTTGGAAGACCTAGACGCAGGTGGTAGGACAATATTAGGATAGATTTAAGGGAAGTCGGATTTGCGAGGGATGGTTGGATGGAGTTAACACAGGGTTGAATGGCGGGCTCAGGTAAGCGCGGCAATGAACCTTCGGGTTCCATAAAATAGATAATATTAATTTAGCCTGGAATTGTCTATTGCCATTGAATAAGTAAGTATATGTTTAGTCTACTGTGGACCACGTTATTTCAACCGTTTGCATCCTTGAATCCTTTTCCAGTATTCCCGCATTCGTTTTCTGTGAGCATCCTATCTTTCATCAGTCCACTTCTGGCCTATTTTCAACTTTAACTTTTCTTGGAAACGCTGGTATGGTCGAAGTTTCTTCCGTACAGGAATACGTTCCAGTATGTCTTCATGTGCGGTCCCTATTTCTCGAAGGTCTTAGTCAACTTCGGTAAACCAGGGTACTTTGGTTTTTTGTTTACAAAGTAGGAAAATATACGGTTGGTCAGTCTCTGCGAGTTCATACATATTATATGGCCATAAAAATTAATCCTTTTCCGATATTTGCATATGCAAGTATAATTCGTTGTTACTCCGTTTCCTGTGGCCACCATTTTCTCTGATTGGTCCTAGAATCATTCTAGGATCTAGAATAATAAAATTAACATATTGTTATTAATATAATAATAATCTTATAAAAACTAGGAACTTGAAATGTTGTGTTTGTCCTCTCAAAAGATTATAATACACTAGCTTTCGTAGACTTTGCAGAAAGATTATCATGCCTTCTTCTTTAAATGTTGTTTTGTTTACGAAAAACCAAGAACAATCGATTCGACAGTGGTTAGCCGTAGTGTCTCTAAAATAAATCGGCATCAAATATAACCTTGAAATTCACCGGAACATTAGACCGATCCTCTGTCGAAACCCTAAGCGATAGTAACATATACCAATATAACTTTCTTTGAACGAAATTTAATATTAAATACTGCACGTAAATAACGGTTTGGCCATAGTAAAGTTAAATGTCGGCAAGGAAAATAATCTGGTATTTGTCGTAAGCCATTAGTACATTTCGAAACAGCAGTTCTATTTCTCAGGTTAAACAACTACGATCATGCAAAATATCAACTCTATCGGTTGAGTAGTGCTGGCGTGAAAGATGGGTAGACTCACAGGAACCATTGTATATTAGTATAGTCAGGACTGTCCAACTGCAAGTTCCCAAGGGCCGCTTTAAAAAAAATGCTGTTTGGAGGGACGCATTATAAAATACTTCACATGTTATTAAGTGCCAGTATGGTACTTTATGAGATTGTGTGTGGGGGACGGAAAAATGTTTGTCTGTCTGTCTGTCCGTGTGTCTGTACGCGCCATAACTCAAATACGCTTTATCGGATTTTCATGAAACATGGTATACACATTTATAATGTCCATGGGAAGAAGCCTATTGAATTTGAACCAAATAGGTTCACCGGTACCGGCGTCAAACCCAATTTAGTGTTTTTATTTAAAAGCGCCGTAACTCAAATGCGCTTTATCGGATTTTCATGAAACTTGGTATACACATTTATAATGTCCATGGAAAGACATCTGTTAATATTGGACCAAATCGGTTGGCCTGTACCGGGATAATGCCCAATTTAGTGCATTTTTATGATATTTTATATAACAAAAGGCCCCATAACTCAAATATGCTTTATCGGATTTTCATGAAACTTGGCAAAAAAATGTATAACGTCCATAGCAAGAAGCCTGTTAATTTTGGACCTAATCGGTTGACCGGTACCAGAGTAACGACTAATTAAAGGCCACATATTTTTTAATTTTGGTTTACCGGTATAATTTGACAGTTAACACGACTCCTTCACATATGCTTATCAAACAACACCGTCAAACTGACTGAGTTGGTCAAATGGTAACGTCTTGGACTCGTATTCTGGAGGTCCCCGGATCAAATCCCGGAGCCGGCCGATTTAGGATGGATTTTTTTATTTTATTTCATATTTTTATGTGAGTGCGCGATTGTCAAGGCATCACAAATCTGTAGTTCTGCTGACGCTGGTTGGTCGATTTTAATCTGATTAGAAAGACTTATTTTCTGCATATCATAATTGCAATTATAATTGATTCAACAAAAACATACTGGCACTTTGTTATATCAGTTTACCTGATTTTATTTTATTTGCATTTTATCTTTAATGTAAGAAGTGTGCATAATTCATATTTGAGGGATATTTATACATTTAGAGGCCCGCTCTGCGGGCAGCAATAAGTGAGGTCGCGGGCCGCGGAAATTGAACAATTATTGTAGTTATGAATAATAATTTACCTATGTTTTAAGACAGGACGAACATACTAGCAAAGTTTTATTTAAAAAATACATTGTTCAATAGAATAGGTATCTGGTCTGGAGAATTCCTAATCAAAAGAGAGCAAACAGATAATCTATGCCTTAGCCTACCACGGGCGTATTCATCAACGAAATAAATCACTTCATGGCGTTGGATGCGTTCACATAAAAATTCTCTTGCCATATTTGTAGAAGAATTATCTTGCAGAATATGCTTTCCCACATTTGGTTAACAGAAATGAGGCAATTTCAATCTAGCGACACAAGCTTACACATGCACTTCTCATATAACTTTAATAATTTCCTCGATGATACGATGTCTTAGAAAATAACACAGTGATAGTGAAATTTGAAGAAAGAGTGGATATGCAAATGACGTCATTGGAATTGTTTAGATTCCCTAGTATCAAGTTTGCTTTTGGTGGGAGAAGACTGTCAACAGAAATGGAAATATTGACCAATCGCCTAGCACATGCAACTGCTGCAACGACTGGGTTTTGCGTGCAGTCTAGGCTAGTTGTTCAGGCGTTACCATTCACTTGGAGAGGCTAAGAGCTTTCTTACCTTAATATGCTTTCATATTAAAATAACTGTCCTCCGCCTTGGCGCAGTTGGTGACCCGCCTTCCTTGCATCCAGCGTTTCGGGTTCGATTCGCGGTAAGGGCAGATTTTTTAATCTCTCTCCGAGGGCTGGATGTAGAAGAGGTGGCGGTGTACAGCTTCTAATCACTAGTGTTTGCACCACATGTACCTGGGTTCAATCCCAAACCTTTCTGTAGTGCGTAGGACGTGGAGGCGTAATTAACTGTTCATAGTGAATCGTCCATCGGATTGCCGGTGCCCTTGATGACTTTCGTCAAGAATAGTCTAATGCCGGCACCGGGCTTCCCCTCCACCATTCTTCACCTCACCATCATCACTCATACCCTACACTACACAACTCATCTCTTCACACTTTAGACTTCTTCCGGTTACACATCACTAGAGACAGGCACAATATGAAGAAAATTTTGCCAAAATATGAAATTTATTTATGCTAAGTATGAAATTATGAAGAAAAAAACTAAAAATATTATGAAATGCAATAAATCACCAATTTTATCATCTGAATATTTGTTATTTGATTTAAGACAACACACAAAGGAATATCTATCATATTTACAATGAGAGGGCAAAATAAAAACACTAGTTAACTGGTAATTAATACGTTAAATATTCACAATATTCTATTCACCTACATTTTTCACATCACATCATCACATCAACTAATATTTATTACAATTAGATAAAAGCAGCTTTTCAATGTTTTCTGGCAAAAAGTTGCATCTTCTGTCGGTAAGAAACGTCTGAACTGTGTGTGTGTCTTTAATTTTCATTTTTTTTATGTATAATGCTATTTGTGTGTTGTTTCAGCTGAAACTTTGTCTTTGCAGATACGAGTATTAAAAAATAAATTAATAACAAAATTATTATGTAATTCAGTCACCCATTTGTTCAGAATAAAGATAACGGCGAAAGCCAAATATTAAGTGCACTTTAAGCTCCGCCCACTCGATCACTCAATATTCACATTTTGTTTCTCAGGGAAGCAGGTGACAAACTATCCTTGTATATTGTCGCCGACACTCCCGACAGTACCAAATATTAAAAATGCAAGAGTGCCCCTTGTAACAAATATTAAAACTGCTAGAGTGCCCCTTGTACCGAATATTAAAAATTCTAGAGCACCCCTTGTACCAAATATTAAAAATTCTAGAGCGCCCCTTGTACCAAATATTAAATGCGAGAATATGTGCCTTGTACCCAACGGTTTGTCAGCCTATTCATCCTCGAAGAATTCACTAGATCACGGCATAAAATGAATTGCTTCACTGGGGGAAGGCTGGCCGGGATATGTCTCATGCGAAGATGCATCTTACATTTGTTCTTTCCCAAGATATCAAATGTAGCGTAAACATAATTTGAATGTTAGAACAAATTTGTCTTTAGATAATATTACACAGGTAATAAAAAGGACTATATTCCATACTTAACACTTTTGTTACAAAATGTGCACATAACAATCGTTCCATCTGTTTTAAAACAGTTTAACTCCGTCACCAATTGCGCATTCCAGATTTAGGCACACGATCCAAATCACCACGAATCGCAAACAACACATCAATGAATATTCCCTCCTCCCTGCTAGTGAGCTAGTTCCTCTAACTGTAAACATTCCCTACCCCCGCCCTTGCTGTCGAGTTATCTTTTGGAATGCAAGGAATGTGACTACTTCCAAACAATATGTAGAAATCCCATTCCTGTTCATAGTGGAAGTAGACTATTATTAGAGTGGAATTGTGTTGGGTACCTCTTAACAGTTAGAAGTGTTGCCAAATGTCTTAGCTTTCTGGAGTTAGCGGTTTAGGGATTTGAGATGCGATTCCAGGAAAATTTTTCAAAACATTTTAATAATGTGGAAAACTCAATTCATTTGTCAAATAAGTATTAATGAAGAAAAAATTTGCAAATCATACAAAATATGAAGCTTTATGAAGATTTTAACGGAATATGAAGATTTTACCAAAATATTATGAAATATGAACTTTTTTCTTGCGTGTATTGCCATCTAAACTTCGTGATTCGTAAAGATCCGAGTTTTCAGAGTGCTAGGAGCCATATTTTAGAATATGAAATTTCATATTTTGCCTGTCTCTACACATCACTATATAATGTAGATATATGCATATGCATTCCTGTACCACAGTTTATTGTCTCTGTTGGACATTACATGATAATGTTATAGGAGAAAAATTCCTATGACACTGGGACTTGCACCAGGTTCTATCTGGCGCTGTGAATTGAAGTTTGGCGTAGCTCAGTAGGTAAGAGCATTGGCACGGATAGCCAAAGGTCCTGGGTTCAAGTCCCAGTGTCAGAGGAATTTTTCTCCTATAATATTACTACATGTCGGCTGCGGTAGTCTAGAGGTAGCGTGCCCGCCTCTAGATCCGAAGGTCGCGGGATCAAACCCGGCCGCAGTCGATGGGTTTTTCAGGACGTAAAAATCCTGGGCACGGAGTCCTCTGGGAGGGACTTTAAGCTGGGGGGGCCCGTGTCGTAGATTTACGGCACGTAAAAGAACTCCAAGCCTAAATTAGAGCCTCTGGACAAAATTTCTCGGCCCTTTCACGTCCAAGTAATACCTTAGTTTCGGGAGAGGAGTTAAGGGGCGATGGGCTTACCACCTGTCCCTCTGCCCTCTCTAGGAAAATAAGCGTAACAAATTCACATAGGTACACAAACCTCCGCTTGGAGGCCCTACGCCCCAGCAAGGGGGCACAGGATTCGAGAGAGAATATTACTACATAATGTGGTGAATAGCTCGAAAATCGGCCACAGTATTGTGTCGGCCTTGGTGGCGGCTTTCTGTGCCCAAGGTTGCGAGTTCGATCCCGGCCCAGGTCAATGGCATTTATATATGCATAAATGACAGCATAGGCGTACCGAGGGGGGGGGTTTGGGGGTTTGAACCCCCCCCCCCATTGATTAAAAAAAGGAAAATTGTATGATTTTTTAAAGTCTGCCCATAAATTACTTAATACAAGTATAAAGCGTGGGAAGCTTAAAACTCGTTATTTTGCGTCTTAATATTTAAAATTTTCCGGGGGTGGACCCCCGGAAGCTTAAAACTCGTTATTTTGCGTCTTAATTTTTAAAATTTTCCGGAGGAGGACCCCCGGACCCCCCTCTCCCTGGGGGTATTCCATACCCCCCAGACCCCGCGGATTTTATAACCCCCCCATATGGTCGGCCTGGTTACGCCTATGAATGACAGGCCTATGACAGTAGATTTACTGGCATGTGAAAGGACTCCTACGGCAACCGGCGACGGTCACAGGCCTAAGTTGCAGTACTCCCCCGTCGTTAAATAACCATATACGAAGCAACCAGTCACAGTATCGCCTGTATCCGCCTCATTGCGGACCTAAAATGCGTGGCAATGGATATACACGCATATTAAAATTAATATTCCTGTTCATCCAGATATTTATTCTTATTTTATTCGCGTTACGGCCTTCCAAAGAATCAGGATTACTGCTTTCGCCGAAGTTCTGTGCTCCTTGTTCGAATGTGAAGACAGAGAAAGAGAATATAATTTCAGAATGTTCCATTTCTAGCTTTAAGGTAGGACAGTTATTGCTTTAGTAATTTGATATTCGTCTGATGAAATCTGCACGCACTGTATGTGCACATCTAACGCAAGTCATTTGTATATTTCTTCCGTAGAATTGAACATATCAAATGAGAGAATTGTGTATTGTTTAGTGTTTAATTTAGGCAATTGTGTGTTCAAATGAAACTGGAATGGGACGTAAAATATCCCAGAAATGGCGGCAACGCTTTTGTATAATGCCCTGAAGGTCTTAAGGCTCCCCTACACCAACCGCTTTTATCATTTTAATGCATGTACTTCAAAATACATTGACCAGGGAAATGTTGATTGAATATAAGATGTTGAAAATTAATGGTTTGTTATTAATAAAATTAACTTTACTTATTTCATCTTCCTGACATACAAAGCCTCCTGGTTACATTTCTGCTTTATCGCAGAGATATTTGATTTACATAAAAAAGTGTAAAATAACAAAATTAAATTACAACCAAAATACACTTAACTACAGGAAAATTTGAAACAAACAGCGCACCAAAGACACACATCCTATAGCAGCTTTGTTTATTAATTTACTGCAATACCTAACTCGAATCACTACTTCCTTCAGCTTTGATTAAACATTTTTCTTTACCATACAAATACATTTTCTTACGTTTTTTAAATGAAGCATTTATTGATTTGTATATCTTCTTATATACTAGTTTTTATTCATATAAGAGGTAACTAATAAATTAATTCCTGCTCTGAATAAAAAACTTCAGTATCGTAATAGAGAAGAATTTTCTTCGGAAGGCCAATTTCTGTCACCTGGAATTAGTTGAGAACATTTTACTAATTCTTATGATAAAAATACTATGTTCAGAATGAAAACGAAAAGAACAATACATATTGGCATATCTCAGACCATTTAATATCTGCTTTAGGAGGACCGTTTCTTGGACGTCGAACCTGGTTTTTACTATGCTATTTAATCAAACCGGGTCATATCTAGCGTACCGATACCTATCGCCAGATAATAATTATGGAGAATATGAAGATTTAGTTCTATAATAGTATGATTGGATGGTATAGGGTTACTTAACGACGGAGATGTACTGCCACTTAGGTCTGTGGTCGTTGCCGGTGTGCCGGAATTTCGTCCCGAGGAGTTCCTTCAGATGCTTGTAAATCTACTGACATGGGCCTGTCACATTTACGCACACATAAATGCCATCGACTTGGGCCGAGATCGAACCCGAAACCTTGGCTCAAGAAAGCCAGCGCGATACTAACTACGCCATCCAGGCCGACATTATAATATTGGTCGAATGGGTATATTACTTTTATTGCGAAAAATATACACTTTCTTGCTCTATAGCCTATTCATCAAAATATGCAGTGATTAAGATAGTAGAGTATTACATTGTCTATTTATCATGTACCGGTAATAAATTGTCTTTATGGAAAAATTACCGCTTAGATGTTATTTTCCGTTCCTTGTTGATCAGGATTTGAAAAAATATGTGCGCAGAGAAAACCAGCCATTTTTTTTATTTATTAAAAATGTATATCAAATGATCATAGCTGCAGTAACCAAGGCAATGAGATTAACATGATCGTTTATTGTAAGGATTTTCAAATATTATCTGATTTTGGGTCATATTTATGAATGTTTATGTTTAAATATGACTATTACCAAGGCGAAAATTGTATTGCTTTAATTAACTACTTATTCTAAATGTGCTATAGAAAAGTATACTTATGAAGTTTCTCTCTTCCTAGGTTTTCCTTCTCACTTGAACTAAAAATATAAAATTGTAAAATTAAATTATCTCTCAATAATGTAGTTTAACAAGTTAAACGGCCTTCTGACCTTAAGACGACCAATCTAGGAGGAAACATTTTCGTGAAAAAGTAAAAAATTAGCATATTCCTCTCAGGAATATAAATATCAGAACAACAAGAAATTGAAGTATTTATTAATGTTATGGGAACTTACAAAGAGTACGCTATCTCAGATATACCCTAATAAAACAGATAACAGGGCGCTATATTTGATTTATGATTTATGTGTTAGCTAGCGGATTTAAGAATAAGTGCAAATATTTGCCTTTCAAACTTGAATAACGCGAAAAGGCTTCGTTCCTGGGTGTGAAATAGAATAAATCCGCTAAACTAACTTGGAACATTTGTACCCATTCGTTGTATTTACGACGTATTCTGTTCTTAAATTGCTATTGTTTTGCAACGTTCTGAATCTAAATGCCTTTTCATTTAATAGTCTGTATACAGCAATACAGATCTTTCAATGAAATACGATTATACTATTTTTCATAATTCTGAATACGACAATAATGTTGGAAAGTGTAGGGACTGCCTGGGGCATTCTCTGTGAAGTAATGAAAGAACAAAGAAGAGGGTGAAGAGAAAATGACAATCGCGCTGCGTGCAGTCACTTAATGAAGCTCATGCTATGTAATTTAACAATTGTTCTCACATTGCATTGATCAGATGCAAACTTTAAACCCAAAATCTACTCACCCTCGGTTGAATTTGTTCTCTTTTCAAGAGCAATAAAACCGACGAAATAAAAAATAATGTAAATTACAGATTATATGACACTATATGTCTAGTGAGGATCATTACGATCTGCCGTTTTATTAATCTCGTAATTTGTAATACTACTTAATATAAAGATACTTTTATATACCACCCTGCTGATAATAAATCATTACCGAAAAACTTGAGTAGGCAATAAATTTGCACTTGAGTAAGACGGGACCTATGTTATTAGGACAGGTTTAAACAATCTACTAGAATCTAGGTACTTCTTTTATTAATACCGTGTGTCCGTAAAGTCATGGTGCACTTTAGTATAAATGTACAATTATAAGTGCACCATGGCTTTATGGACACACAGTATATTAAGGACTCGGGATATTGTTATTATCAGGGCCCGGATTCTGATGACCTAAAATTGTTTGAAAAATGACCTATAAAATGACCCTAAATTTTAAAGAAAATGATTTAGTAATTATAAAAAATGACCTAAAAACCGATATTTTATTTATAAAGAATTATTATTGTACACACAAAGTTACAGACTAGCTTGTACATAGTTGTAAAAACTGTAAATAACTGTAATGTTCTCACGGAAATTTATACTGGCATTGAGTCAAAATTCGGCATTTCCTTTTGTGGTCTACAGGATTATATTGTTGTTTAATTGAGTGTAAACAGTAGTTTGCACTCTCAAATCCAAGCAGGTGGCAGACTGTGATGCCAAGTCAATCTAATAAAATACAACATTTTGGCGTTCCTTTGATTCACATTTCCGACTAAGACTCGACAACACTTAACGCCGAATTTTTTTTCTTGCATTAAACAAACAACACTTCAAAGACATCACCGCTAGCGACAAAAAAAAAGTTAATACACTCAATGTAAATACATGAAAATGACTAAATAAGGAAGCAAATGACACGAAAATGACAATGACTAAATAAATGACACGAAAATGACAAAATAATGACCCAAAACTGAAATAAATGCCCTAAAAATATAAAATTGCATAAAATGACAAAACATGACCTAATAAAAATGTATTTATATAATCTAGAGGCCGTGATTAGGATTTATCTACAAGTTGGCAACGTCTATGCAGCATCAATTAAAAGATGACCTGTCATTGGAATCCGGGCCCTGTTTATAACAAAATTCTATTATTTCTCTAAAACCTTCTCGCTTGAAGATTTTTCGGTACAAAAAAATTGTCGCATAGTCAAATTAGCTTCTCCATCCATGAAGTTTTTGTAACGGGTGATGCATATAAGGGGCATTACATGAAAAACAGGACATATTATGATTTTTCAAAATTCTTTTTGTCTTCAAGTAAAATTGGTATAACACGTTACCTAAAACCCTCAGCTAACTATAATCACAAAGGGATTTTTTAGTTTTTAATTTTAAAGTGTGGTAGGCCTATACCTGAAATTAAGGTGACCTGAATCGGCTGTTTTCCATGTGACTGATGTTGCATTGATTTTGGAGTCTCTCAGTTCATTGAATTACATTGTTGTGAAAACTTTTCCTGACAGAGGTGACAAGTGAGTATGTATTTGAAATATTTTTGGTTGTTACAGCTTCATAAAATATGTTAAGCACTTAATAATTAAGCCGATTACAATAATTAACCCAGGTGTCCCACACGTGACTCAAGAAATATGTTCTTGACAAGAATTTTGGGTAACTTTCTTTCTTCACTTAGTAGTCAAAGCTTGCATGACAATATTTTTAACAAGTTCTATTGACAGTATCAGAAATGTAAGAATTTTTAATGTTGTCCCACACGTGACCATCTGATATTGAATATTATTAAAATTTAACTTTTTTTACATCTGCACTGAAAATTAGACTTCCTGTTGCATAGATTATTCTTTTTTTGTAGCAGAAATGGATGAGCCAAAGAAATCAGTCAGTTCAGCAAAGTTGAAGAGGGCGAGAGAAAGGTTAAAAACTCAAAATCCTAACCATCAAAAGGAAGAAAATAAAAGAATTGCAGATTTAAAACAAAGGAAGAGGAATGCTATGAATGAGAAAGAAAAGGAGGGTCTTAGGAGGTATGAGAGGAACAGGAAGAAATTACAGAGAGCAAAGAAAAAGGAAAAAAAATCAAATGTTTGTAATGACTCTGAGCCACAAGCTAGTTCTAGTTCTTATTCTTGCAAGGCAACATTATCTAAAGCTGTGTGGAGAACAGCTAGGTCTCTACCTATGTCACCTAGGAAACAAAAAGCTGTAGTAACGGGTTTAGCAAAACGTGTTGGTACAAGACTGGAAAATCAAATGGAAAAAGATTTAGTGAACAACTGTGAACAAAATAATTATTGGGCAGTTACCAGGTTTTTCTTCCGACCAGACATTGTTTATACATGTCCAGGAATGAAAGATGTTACCATATGGTATAATGTCAAGAAAGAAAAATTACAGAAACATCACTTGACCATTTTTCTAAAAGAAGCTTTCCAAAGTTTCAAAGAGGAAAACCCAAATATCACAATTCGATATTCCAAGTTTTGCAGTCTTTGCCCAAAGAATGTCCTCTCACTGAAAGAGACTCCAGCTGAACAATGCAAGTGCAAAATTCAAGAAAATTTCATTCTAAAGCTAAATTCTCTTTCTCCCTAGCGTACATATTCAAATGATTTCTGGAAGAATATCTTATGCGATGATGTGGTAGAGGATCAAATACTAATGCCCGATTTCACCAACCTCGGTTAGGGCCGTTTAAATAACACCTAGTAGTGTTATTTCTTCACAAAAGCCATGGAAGAACGTAGTTGCAATTCCTGGCATAAGAAGCTTCCATGTAATTTTATGCAAAAACCAAGTAATTACATGTAAGACAAATGCACTGGCTACAGAAAGTCATATCAGTTCAAACAGACCAACCCCTGAAGAAGTGCAGGTAGATAGCCTTACTAGTGGGCAGTGGGTTCTTGTGACCTATGAAGGAACACACTATCCTGGATTAACAGTGCAGGTGCACGCTTTTGACAAAATTGAAGTCTCTAATGATACAGGCTGGAATTTCAAATAATTTCAAGTGTCCTGAACGACCTGACTCCTGCTACAGCCAACAAGAGATTGTTAAGAAACTCTCACCTCCAGAGGTTGTGAATAAGAGAAGATTTTTTAATTTTTCAGAGTGTTTTTGAAACGCAGTAAGCTGTTTCTTGGACCATCTACAGATCACTAACATATTGAAATTTAGTTGAAGTTGTCCTACTTGTGGGATCATATTTTGTTTTATTAAAAAGTATGTATAAGAAGAGCATTTTATTATCACTAGGCCTATTTGTTTTGTTTACTCCTGCTAGTGTAAGAGTTCCACACGTGACCTTTGGTGTCCCGCAAGTGACCAACAAACAAACAATCATAGAAGCTCATTAGTTTAAGTTTTTAAACTATAAATAGGTGAAAGTGTAGAATTTACTGCAAGAATTCCAGAAAAAATATTGCATATTTAAAATATTAGCAGATGAGCTGAAGTTCTTACCAGAACTCAACACTTCATTATGTTAGGAAAATGCACATGTCCCGCACGTGACCGTCATGTTTCCTGCTTTAGCTAACTGCATGAGAAAGTTAAAAAACTCTTCTTTTCTGAAAATTCAGTCATTGTTAGTACTTTCTTTCTGTGGTGTTGGAATTTCAATTAAAAATTTTGATAACCTTTTTGTTTGGCGATTCGTAAATTAAAAATTAGTACAAATGTCCCACACGTGACCATGGAATTCCCCATGGAATGAAATAAAAACATTTGTGTCAGCTTTTTTAAGGTTCTGTTTTAACCATCAGCAGGTCTGTTGTGAGTAGATTATTTCTGCACAAATTTCACGGGAATCCGACCAAGGGTTAATTAAAGGTTACGAGTTTAACCATGCGGTGTAAGGATTTTCTAGACTAAGTAAAAGCCGCGAAGAGCCCGAGTTGTATAAAGTGTAGGTAAGTTCAATCCGGCATTGCGAGTGAGAATCCCCCCAAAAACCCGCACCAGATTCGAACCACGGAATGAACCACGGGATTCGTATCCGCGACCTAATGAATTTAAGGGGGGCGCGACATCATCGCTTTGCTTATCTCACTAGGTTGGATTTCTTTCAACGGATATTAAACTATGCATATTATTAAGTGCCAGTATGGTACTTTATGTCTGTCTGTCTGTCTGCCCGTCTGTCTGTCTGTCTGTCCGTCTGTCTGTCTGTCTGTCCGTCTGTCTGTCTGTCTGTCCGCCCGTGTGTCTGTACGCGCCTTAACTCAAATACGCTTTATCGGATTCTCATGAAACTTGGTATACGCATTTATAATGTCCATGGGAAGAACCCTAATGTTATTGAACCAAATCGGTTTACCGGTATCGGCGTCAAACCCAATTTAGTGTTTTTATTTAAAAGCACCATAACTCAAATACGCTTTATCGGATTTTCATGAAACTTGATATACACATTTATAATGTCCATGGAAAGACGTCTGTTGATATTGGACCAAATCGGTTGGCCGGTACCGGAATAATGCCCAATTTAGTGCAATTTTATGGTATTATATAACAAAAGGCCCCATAACTCAAATATGCTTTATCGGATTTTCAAGAAACTTGGTATACGCATTTATAACGTCCATGGCATGAAGCCTATTAATTTTGGACCAAATCGGTTGACCGGTACCAGAGTAACGACTAATTAAAGGTCACATGTTTTTTAATTTTTGTCTACTGGTATAATTTGACAGTTTAATATTATTCCTTCATTTATGCTTATCAAATGACACCGTGAAACTGACTGAGTTGGCCAAATGGTAACGCCTTGGATTCGTATTCTGGAGGTCCCTGGATCAATTCCCGGAACCGGCCGATTTGACATGGATTTTTTAAATTTCATTTTTATGTGAGTGCGCGATTGTCTTTTTATGTGAGTGCGCGATTGTCAAGGTATCACAAATCTGTAGTTCTGCTGACGCTGGTCGATTTTAATCTGATTAGAAAATAGTATATTGCGACACAAGGGCGGAAAGGCACGTTTACGGGTCGAGGAAACAGATTGAAAACCCGAGGCGCAGCCGAGGGTTTTTAAATTTTCGAGACCCGTAAATGCCTTTACGGTCCGTGTGTTGCATGCTATTTTTTGCACGACGGTTACTTATATCAATTTAATTATATTAATTGTGATATTACCTGAAAATATTATGTAAATACAGACTTGAAGAATGGTGCTTGTTTCAGAAAGGGATTCGCATTTGTTATTGTTTATGGCAACCGAATATTTATAAAGCGGGGAGGCCTTGGTCATTTCTGCTCGCAAATAAGCATTTGCGGGCGGTAAAGTAACTTTCCGCCCGTCGCCCCTAGCAACAATTCACTTTCCGCCCGTCGCCCCTAGCAACAAGATTGCGTGTGGTAATGTCAAGTTACGAGCCATGTAAACAACTTTCGTAAGAAACACTTACTAGCTAAGGAGTGCAAAAAATTATTGCTCAATTGATAGTTACTTCTTTAGTTGTAACTAAAGTAGTAAGCGATTTTTACTAAAGAAGTAGTCGAATTCTGCGCAGAACAGAGCAGAAACGTTAGTGCAGCGCAGCAGAACACGTGCATTTCAATTGCCAGTATTATTCAAGTGCCAGATAATGAAAAGAAAAGGTTCGCCGAAACAATGAATATGAATTTGGGTTGTTCCAAATATTACTAATGACAATCTTCATGTTTTGAAATAGGTCTAATAGTAATGTTTTATTCATTACTAATTTTAATCCCTTCAATTGCATATTTTCAGTTTAGTAGCCTACGTTAGGGCACTGTGATTACAATTTTTGTGCAAACTATTTCTGTATTATAATGCAAACAATTGGAATTTCCAGTTGATTTTCATAATTGATTCACTGTCAATATTATAATTATTTATCTCATAATAATAATAAAGTTCTAAAATATATTAAAATATTTATACTTCCTAAAGTTACATATTCTTCCCCAAAAACGATAAATGAATTATTCTACAGTGTTTATCATAAATCTCACTATAATGAATTATTAATAATTATTGACTGTTTAACAATATTAATAAGAAGTATTACACAAAATCATGAAAAAGAGGGGGATAAAAGGATAACAAAACTAATAAGGGGCATTATGTTTCTGTCCTTTTCCAAATGCACAGAACATTTACTTAAAAAATATTACCTTATAAAAATAATAATAATACAACTGAGAAAAAATTTAATATTTAAACAAAAAATGGCGGTACAATATTTCGGAAGCTATGAACTCCAATAATAATGATGTAGATGGTTGTGTGTTTAAAAATAATTTTAGTGACTACTTCTCTAGATCCTGGGCAGCTTCAACCCCCAGTGCCCCTTCTTAAAATTTTCTTTGGCACTCATGTTGGCATTTTTTTCTATATAGTTTATAATGCTTCTCACTTTCCTGTCCACAGGGTTAATTAAAATAGTTAGCAGCATACTATAGACCTGCAGCATCTGCTATAGTTTATTCCCAAACATGAAAGTCTCGTCTCACTCCACCATTCGAGACTTGGGGAGTCTTTGAGGAATGGTTTTACAATGTGTCCCCTTCTCAATGTACGCTAATCCCAGAGTCAGTCAAATTTTCTTCCGATGTGGCCTGTTTGGACATTTTTACACCTGGGTCAGAAAAAAGGACATATTATTCATTAACACTGCGGGTGCAACTATTGAACTTTTAGCTCTTACAATTATTATTATAATCTGGCATTCGCAATGTTGTGCTTTAAGTTAAGCTATAGAAGTGTAATGTAATAAAATTAATTTACAATAATTACATTAAATCGTTTAACAATGAGAATCACCTATTGTTCAGTAATCTCTATGGTTAAGTAGCAGGGGGAAGTGTTTTCTGGGTAGCTCTAAGAACGGAGGCTTTCATTTATTGGAATATACTATACCTCACCGACATCTGCATCCATAGGATTAGCTTGAAATACATCGTCGTTTTCTAACCCAAAGTTAGGGAGAACTGCAGCATCTAAAGGCCGATCCAGCTAGGAAGATATTTGAGAGCACATGCGCTCCTTGTACCGTGCAATGCAAACGTCCCTTCCACTCACTCTCCCCCTCACCTTTGGTGGACGTCTTCCTAGTTGGATCGCTCTCCGCAATGATATTTCCACATTTGACTGGCTGAAATCACATGGATGTAGTGAGAATCTGACATCGTTTCTTCCAAACGCCAAAATTTCTTGTAAGGATTAATGAGCTTAATTATTTACGTTATTAAATGCCCTACTAGGTGTGGTTCGCTTAATATTTATTAAATCACCTGCCACAACTCTCATTTTTGGTATACCACCTTCTTCATCTCAATAACTTATCCTCAGTTTGAACTATGTAATCCATTTAATGTGATATGTAACTCATAACTCACGCAAATGCCACAGAACACACTTACTACACAACTTTACTCCACCCCCTGAGTAGGAGTAAATATTGGCCTTATTTACTCCACAACTTACTACATTAGTAACGTACTCCGTGTTGGTGCTCTCCACCACTTGTGGAGTAAGTTCATTTACTCTGGGAGTAAATAAAATTTTTACTTCTTTAGTACATTCCTCTATGTTGAAAGCCGCCGAGTTTAGTTTACTCCTGGTTGGTGCACGCCACCCTTACTAAAAGAATACTTTACTAAAATAGTAGCTTACTAAAGTAGTTAGAACTAAAGAAGTAAGGTTTACTAAAAGAGTAAATGGCATGAGTTTGGTGCACGCCACCCTAAAAGTGGTTAAAGAAGTATTTCAAACATGTTAATAAACATCTTTAAAGCTAAACTTTTTTGTGATTTGCAACTCGCGAATTTCCGCCCCGCTAACGATGGCATCATAAGCTTGTTACTGTATACAGTTGCCAGGGTAAGCGAAAATACGAGATATGACGTGTCATTATTTTGAATGTATTATATCAGTACTGTATCCTTTTTATAAACAATCAGGGGAGCGAATTAAAGCAATGAGCTCTTTCTTACTGTTTAAAGGCACAAAGTACTGCATTCCATTTCCAAGCACTTTGAAAATTACAACGTGCATATCACTCCGTTTGCCCCGATGCGATGGCGTCGGCAATAGTATTACATTATATGCATCTTCAGATTCATCGCAGCTTCGTCCATGTGCAGTCGACGGGCACAGTAGGAGAATGTTAAGAGTGTTTGGTTGGTTTTATGGTTATTTAAAGACGGAATATAGCCTACTGCAACTTAGGCTTGTGACCGTCGCCTGTGTGCCGGAATTTTGTCCTGCGGGAGTTCTTTTACATTCAAATCTAGAGACGCATATATGCACACATAAACGCCATCCACAACGGCCGGGATCAAACCCGCGACCTTGAGCACAGAAAGTCAGCGCTATATTCACTGCGCTACCGAGGCCGAAATTAGTGGTGTACTTTTCCCCAAGGCTAATTATAATACACGCAATTGCATTATTGTCAAGATCCCTAAAACTTTTCTTTTAAATTAGTAGACTGCGATATTACTTGCTAACAAAAGCAGGATTCTGTGTGCAATTTACTTAGCTCTGTAAACTTTTATGAGAACTTCCTGGAGAGACAATCCCAAAAATAAAAGAAAGTTTGTTGAATATATAAATAATTATAACTTTTTTGGATGTAACACTTTCTAACAATGTGTTGTTATGCACTCCACCTAGAATTTGGAACCTGTAAGTTATCTTGAGTAGGTTTTATGATAAGTTATTTATTAAGTGCCAGTATGGTACTTTATGAGATTGTGTGGGGGACGAAAAATGTCTGTCCGTCTGTCTGTCTGTCTGTCTGTCCGTCCGTCCGTGTGTCTGTACGCGCTCTAACTCAAATACGCTTTTTCGGATTTTCATGAAACTTGGAAAACACATTTATAATGTCAATGGGAAGAACCCTATTGATATTGAACTAAATCGGTTCACCGGTACCGGAGTAATGCCCAATTTAGTGCCTATTTTAATAGATTATGGCGCCTTTCTAATAGAAAGGCGCCATAATTCAAATACGCTGTATCGGATTTCCATTAAACTTGGTATTCGCATTTATGACATCCATGGAAAGTACTCTGTTAAATTTGAACCTAATCTGTTGACCGGTACCGGAGTAAAACCCAATTTAGTGTATATTTTAATGGCGCAATAGCTCAAATACGCCTTATCGGATATTTATGAAACTTCGTATACGCATTTATACTATCCATGGAAAGACATCTGTTGATGTTCAACCAAATCGGTTGGCCAGTACCGGAATAATGCCCAATTTATTGCCTTTTATGTTAATATATGAGAAGTCGCGATAACTCAAATATACTTTATTGGATTGTCCTGAAACTTTGTATACCCATTTATAATGTACATGGGAAGACGTCTACCGATATTGGACCAAATCGGTTGTCCGGTACCGGAGTAAAATCCAATTTAGTGTCTATTTTAAAAACGCGGTAACTCAAATACGCTTTACCGGATTTTTATGGAATTTGGTATACTCATTTATAGTGTTCATGGGAAGAGGTCTACTGATACTGGATGAAATCGGTTCACCTGTTTCGGAGTAATGCTCAATTTGGTGCCTATTTTATGATAATATACGTATTCGAAAGAATTTATATAAAAAAAAAGCAAATCATTTATCATGACAACATAGTCAATTGTTTTACTGTGATATTTTACGGCTTTGGAAATTAAAATAGAGATAGCTATGACCAAAAACACTATTTTTTTACATGCGCTTATAACTTACAACTAGACCGTTAAACTGACCCAGGTGACCGAGATGGTAACGTTTTGGCCTCACGTTATGGAGTTCCATGGTTCAAATCCCGAAACCAGCCAATTTCACTTTCTTTTTCGTATTTTTATGCGAGTGTGCGATTGTCAAGATATCAAAAATCTGTACAGTTCAGTTCATGCTGGAAGATTTTAATCTGATTAAAAAGAAAACTAGACCTTTGTTCTTCCCTAAGCCCTGCTTAATGAATAAATCTGGAGCTTAACTTGTAAATCAATTAAAAAAACATATTCTGCATATCATAATTGCAGTCATAACTGATTAAAAAAAACATACTGGCACTTTTTTACATCAGTTTACCTGATTTTATTTTTTCTATAATATCAACAAATGTTGAAAGAAACATTCCTTGTACAAGAAATTTCAAATTAGGCACATCATTTTTCATAAGTTGATCGTTACACTTTATTAATTTGAATAAATACATATATACAATTCCCTCAATACAAAGAAGCACTAAAATATACATTTAAAAACATGACAAGACGTGCAGCAGTGAAAGAAGCTGCAGCAGCTCGGCGGGCAGCTCTAAAAGCAGTTCGTAAGTTCCTGGAGTTCTCTGCAGATGTGAAGGACCTAAGAGGATGACAGATAAACTGAAGACTGGAGTGACGAGCCTTACATAGATCTCACTGATTAGAAAATATAGAATATTTCCTCTAGCGCCTGTGTTTCAGGAAACGTCCCCAAAATGCTAGCAGCGTTTCCTCTTTGAATGGCAAGGCTGATCTTCTGCCGTAGGAAATCTGTAGACCGCGAATCTCCTGTCAGGGCCTGCAGATGTCTTCCTATTTCTGACACCAGGATCTTCGCATCTGTACACCAAGGTCCTATCGTCTCCACAGCGAACACAGTAAAGTTGTAATTGCTAACCAGATCTTTATATTTATTCAGCTTTGTGCAGATTGCTGATGCTGTGGCTGCTAGTTTACATGTGTTCGGCAAATGAGATGGTGCGAAAGTGTCAACACACGTGACATCCCATAATAACGATTTTCCTTTAGACCATGGTATCAGGTCTTTTTCCATCACTGCGGCTTATACCCATAGGTTCTAGGACTGAAGGAAAGCCTGCAGATACAAGTGCTCTCTTGATAATGTCGTTAATTGCATGGTGTCTTGAAAGTCTGCCACTGTTCTTAAAACAACTTAAGTCATGGTGTCCAGAGGCATCAACAAGTGTTCCACATTGACATTTATGTGGGAAACAGATCTTCGTACCTAACCTTAAAGCAACAGCTATTTTAAACGACATGTTGTCAAGTAATGTTCCAATATTGGAAGATGGAATTGCCTGAAGCCATGATCCTGATTCTTTCTCTCGAATTGCCAGGTATCGAGCACGCTCTGCGTCACAAACAGAGGACCTCAGAAGACTCTCATAGGTATTCGAGATGAGGATGAAATCCCAGGACTTCTGTATGTCAGGATTAGATGGTATGCTATGATCATTTGTAATGCTGGACCACTTAACCAGAGCATCGGTCATATGAGAAATATCGATTTCATCACCGTGATTGGGAAGAATTAACTTAACAAAATCGATAACCCCATAAGCAGAAGCCAGGAAAGCAGGTAAACAAACATCGCTGACGCTACGAATTCCAAGTCCTCCGATAGAAATGGGCAATGAAGCTAAGGCCCAGTTGCTGTCTTCTAGGCGAATGTTTAAAATTGATTCCAAACAGTTCCTCAACAAAGCATCACCTTCTTGAGTGAGAGAAGGAAACAGCCTTAATGGAGTTGAACGAAGACAGTACGTCAATTGAGGAATCACAAAACAATTCTTTAGCAGAAAGTAAGCAATGTGGGAAGAAAGTGAGCTCAGTCCATCAAATAATCTTTTCATTGTCTCCAGCTTATCTCTAAGATATGAAAGAAGAAAAATGGGAGAACCCAGAAGTGTTAAGTCGGACTTGGAGACTACCTTTATCCCTGGAGCAATTTTTTCAAAAGCCGTGATAACATCAGGATCTTGCTCAGAGGAAAAATATAGCTCGCATTTATCTGGGTTTATCTCCAAACCGATAGCTTTTCCAGCATCTATAATTGATGTGAAATCAGATAAGATCACCTCAGGATCCCCTGCCAGAGTGCCGTAATCTAAATAAAAAAGATTTAGAGGGCTACGTAAATCGGAAATAACAGAATGTAATGTGAGACTAAACATTAGTGACCCCAAAGGATCTCCCTGTTGCACTCCAGTCTGAGAAGGTATTATTTCAGTGTTGTAAAAGAGGTTAGAAGGGTTCCTATAGGCTTGCCACATGTAGCCATATAAGTTAAGAATCTTGTTCTTAACTATTTCCAGCATGGCGTCTCTTGATATACAATTGAAGGCATTTTTTAAATCAATTTTCAAAAGGATGTTGCGTGTATTGTCATTTATTTGAAGGTAGGTGCGCACGGTATGAATAATTGCTTCGCATCCTTTTGAGGTACCAAAACCCTGCTGGCGAGGCCTAAGGTAATCACCAATCTCTTCATAACAGGAAAAACAAGCTATCTTCGCTGTAAGACGGCGAAAAGTATTGCCTATGGCGATCGGACGTAATCCACCAGTTTTCTTTCCAAGATCAATCAAGGAGGCTCCATAAAAATTAGGGCATACTTCATTGTTAACTTTGCCGGCCAGCATGAAATTGACAAGCTTAGTAATTGCAAGCAGGAAGCGTCTGCCGGAATCCCCAGAAGACTTAGAAATAAGATCTTTTAAGTGTTGGGGATGAATTCCATCCATGCCCGAGGCAGAGCCATGAGGGAAACTGTTTATGGCACGTGAGACCATTTCATGAGAAACAGATAAATGATCTTCATCTATGGCAGGAGGTTCAGGATGAAGGATGCTTACTTCGCAATTCTTCAAATGAAGCTCTTGTAGAATTGACTACATCCGATTCCGAAGACAGAATCCTAACAGCGCCTCTAATATCACCATCAGAAACTTTTAATTCTGCAAGACGTGATTTAGATATTTTAGCCTTATGCCTATTGGAAGCAGAAGACAACTTGAAAGCTTGGATATTTTCTTTAATTTTCGCAACTAAAGACTTCTCTTCCTTCTTGACTGACTTAGCTGGTACTCTCAGTGCAATATAGGCATATAACATACGGTCTTGCCATTTTTCGGCTTTATTGCCTGAAACACATTTTTCAATTATATGTGCCAGCTTTTCTGCTGCGAAGCATCTGGCACTTTTCGGGATTCTCCGTAGAATATTGATATTAATTTTGCAATGAGAGAGTTTAGACGGAAAGCCATTTCCGCTAGTCCTATTGGAATGTAGAGGAACATGATCAAATGCTTCATTCGGATGAGCTCTCGCCCATTGTATCCGTAAACCCCTAACTTCTTTATATGTTTTACCATGGTTGTTAGCACAAAGTGGGCATGTAACAGCTTCGTAGATAGAGTCTGAAGAATTTATAGATGGTATAAATAACTTTAAATATATATATATAAGTTTATATATATCTATATATATTTGTTTTATTTGTACAACATGATATTATATTAATTTGTTAATATGAGGTAATTGATTTAAAAAGTATTACAAAATCTAAACTACGAATAAATAAAATTAACTTTGAAATTTGCGTATACAATTTCAAGCCTATGGAACAAGAACAGTTGTGCAAGGAGCAATTTTAAAATGATAGGATTTTTTAAATTTAATCCTTGATTACAGTATCAAAGTACTTACAACTACACATACCGTAAATACCAAAAGCGTAATTTAAGCGTGGACCCTCCGGAGAGAATTTTGAGTAATGCGTCCCAAGACTGAGATCACGATCAGATCTCTTTAAGTCTTCGTGGTCCAGAGATAAGCGTTGCTGACTATGGCATGTTCCCTGGCATCTCCTTGGATTTTCGAAATAAGTCTAGGACTCTGTGTACTTAGTTTCATGAGGACAACTGAGTTACTAGTTGATAAAGATGGAGCAACAACGTAAATAATTTATTTCAATAAGGCCGTGGTTACATATGCATGCTGACTACATGCATGCCATCTGGTAACTGTGTCAAAAGAGGAAATAGATGAAACAGCGGGGATTGGTCTTTTCACTTCATGGGAATGGAGTTTGTTCATTGCATTTTTTTAATTTAAAAATCGCATTAGGCTAGCATATTCGTGCGCATATCTATGCATATACGGTTTCTCAGGATACGGCCTGCAAAAACAATGACCATTTTCAGATAAATTCATTGCTATGCGATAAACTTAGCTTTTATTTATAAAAAAAAAATTCAAATATGAGTTCAAGCAGAAGCTGGCTAAAGATGATTGGTGCCGGGGCCATTGCCCTAGGCGTTGGCTTGATGGGGATTCACTCCTATAGGAGAAATAGGTCAAGGACCATTGCTCCTGTGAAGGACCCCCTTCAATACTGGATTCCGGATGGTGTAGATGCGGAGTGGGATGTAAGAGAATGGCTACAGCAGGAATTAGAGAACAGATTTATATTTGGGGAAGAGCAAGAGGAAGGAGAGTTGGACACCCATTCAGAGCTAGATATTCATAGCGATAGATAGAAGGATGCATCTTCACCATCTGGAATCCAGTAAAAGTCCCCCATAACATCTCGGGGGCATGGTGTGCAAAAGTAGGTTGCCTCCACGTGGTGCACACTGGGTAACGCTAAATAACCTACAAATCCAACATAAGCGGCGTGTTTTTAGGTAGATTTCGAAGAAAAATCTACCTATTGCAATGGATACCATGTCATGATTTTCGAAAAAATTCTTTCATATCTTTACGTTTCATGCTCCCCTAAGTACGAAACCACCGCCCGTTAAAAAAAATTGTGATATTTATATATATATCTTTACACGCTAGCGGCCGTAATTTTGAAGATATTTGAACCAAATTTTATTATGTAATTTCTAGGCCCAATAGTTCGGACAAGTTCGTTAATGAGCAAATTTGGCCCAAGGGGGTGGTCGGGGGAGGGGGTTGAAATTTTAAAAAATGTATATCTCGGCCCCTATGAAGTATAGAGGGAAACTTTGTTTGAATAAATTAGAGTACTCCCTATGGAGTTCACAGTGACACCAACGATTCGGGGGTTCGAGTGAGGGTGGGGGTGGGGGATGAAAATTCGAAACTTTTGAAACCATGTCTTGTGAGGTATCGTTGAAAAGCTCTTGATGAGTACTCTATAAATCAATAAATAGTTTCTTGATAGCTCTCATATGACGCGAGATTTTAATGTTTGAAAATAATAACACTTAAAAGAATTATTATAATATCATAATTTTGTCTTGTTTAGCGGCTTTGCTAATTTTATTCATTGCTAATCTTGCGCACGGCCTCCCACAATATTATATCCTATTCTTGTTGTCAAAACAAATGATTGTAGGCTCTTCCTCTTTACCGAATTCAGTTCTTATTACTGCAGGTTTCCCATGCCAAGGCTAAAGAAGAAGAGTGCTATGCAGCGACAATAAATTAAACCAAAAGCACTTCGAAATCTACCTCCGCCTGTAGGCCTGCCTAAAGGGATTTTTGAAGTACGTGCCGTTTAAACAGTTTGCTGCTGAAGCTGCTGCACGTTGCGATTTTGAGCATGTGCGATCAATCAATTCCTCCATTCATTAGGAAGCCAGACGCAGTTGTTAGCGAGCGTCATTTTGTGTTTTATATAGTTAGAGCGTTTCGAAATGTTCAAAACAATCGAATGATCCGCTGGTTGAATTTTTGCCCAGGAATGCGACAATCAACAAAGATTCGTCTATTGTGACTATACTACGAAAGCTCCGTCGTGCAATACAGAACAGTAGTTTGCACTCTCCCGACTGAGACATTACAACACTTCAATATCGAGTTTTTCCTTCTTGAATTAAACAAACAACACTTCAAAGAAAGCACCGCTAGCGACGAAAAAAGTTAATACACTCAATGTAAATACATGAAAATGACTAAATAAGGAAGCAAATAACACGAAAATGGCAAAATAATGACCCAAAACTGAAATAAATGCCCTAAAAATATAAAATTGCATAAAATGACAAAAAATGACCTAATAAAAATGTATTTCTTTATAATCTAGAGGATCTTAGGATTTACCTACAAGTTGGCAATGTCTATGCAGCATCAATAAAAAGACGACATTTCATTAGAATTCGGGCCCTGGTTATTATATTCAGGCGTATCTGAAAGTTAAGGGTAGGAAAATTCCAATTCAGGGTTCAATTCTGCAAGAGGTAAAAACTCGGAAAATCTATTTATTTATTTGCAACAATTGCCTCCAGGAAGCGTATCTGCGATCTTATATTCTGGGCCACAACCAATTGTTGGGACTTATATGTGCCAGCTTATGTAGAATATAATATTCCCTTATGTTCTTATTTGGAATTGGTAGCATTTTCATAAAAGTTACAGAGCAGAGTTTAATTTTTTCCCCTTTCAGTTGGACACTTATCAAATAAAACTGTACTTATCTTTTGAATGGGCAGAAATGTTAAGGAGTAGGGGGCGATGATAAATAAAAAGAACAAAGTGATACAAATACGGAAAACAGAAGAAACAATACAAATATTGCACATATATACAAGTAATGGGAAGGAGAAAAAGTCCAAGATATGAGTAATTGGAAACAATCCAACAAAACCAAAAATAAAAGAGAAAGTCATGAATCGAACACGAAATCTATAAGTACATATTGTTGACAAGGTATGACAAAATTCGGAAAAAATTAATAACCTCCATGGTTAAATTACACTTACATAAATCGGTAATAAAACCAATTTTGATAGTGTAGGGAAAAGTTCGTCAATGAAGACCAGTGAAATAAGAATATAATATCAGTTAAAATGAAGTGTTACCAAAGAACAATAAAATATATTAAGAGCGACAGAATACGAATTGATAAAAGACCACTAAAATGAAGACCAATTTATTGAAGAGACGGCACAGAAAATGGAGTGGTTTAGACATATGGTAAGAATGGGAGAAGAATCAAAGTTAAACAAGTAATGGAGGCAAGGACGGAGGAGAGCAGAGGCAGAGGAAGACCAAAGTCATCCTATCTGGATAATATTGAAAGTCAGGAAGAATGGGCAAACGTTGGGGAGATGAAGAATAGTCTATGGTTAGGAACAAGGAGGAATCCAGGATGTGGATCGAGGCAATTCCGACGCTGTGAATCATAAGGAGAAGAGAAAGAAGACCGCATACTTACCTTTGTTTTGAATAGTGCAATCTTTATAAATGTTGTGACGCGCTGGTTAACTAACATTACTTTATTCAACAACGATTTGGGCTTGTTATATTGCTGCTGGGGTAACTGTATATGGGTAAATGGGCTTATTACTGAGAACCGATGCTTCGAAAGCGCAAAAAATACACGTTTCCTTCCCTTTTTCGCTCATAACTCGCGAAAGATATCTAAAATAAAAAAATTGACTATGCCAGAAACCTTTGTGGGAATGTACTCAACAATTTCCCAAAGTTTCATGGCGATCGGATGAATGGTAGGCCTATAGTAATGCATAAAGGACAGACACACATACATTAGTTTTTATACAGATAGATTACATTCATGTAGAAATTAGGTGTATTTTACTGCATAATCTGTCGAAAATTTAATTCATTAGCTTGACTGGAATTTTCTTAATATTCTTAATATTCTTATATTCTCGCCTTTCACAGAGAAACACAAACTCAAAGAAGAAATTATGAAACTTTTCTTTGCAATACTGAAAACGAGAAACATGCAAGACTTTTTTTTTATGAGTCTTGTATCGATACAAACTCAGGCATTTTGGTTTCCTTATATTGGCCGTATAAAGTTGACTTGCTTTGTTTTGAGCTACTCAGAAACGTAGAAATATTCCTGTTAGCAAACATCAAAGCCGCGACAAAGTAAGAAAAGAAGAACACTAAAACAAAACTAAAAAAAATCGTAGGGCTATATAGAAAAGATAAGAAAAGAGAGAGACAAAAAAGAGGATTTTCGGTGAAAACACAAAAGAAGGTCTTTATTTTGTCGTCTACTGCATGGAGAATATGTATGTTTGACTGGTGGAAATCTGTTACATTTACTCTGAGAGCCCCATTGTTAGTAGAATGTCTTCTTTCCGCTATGAAATTGAAGTGGAAGGCTTGAAAGAGTTTTTCTTCGCTCATTACACTTTATTGTATAGCGTACGTCTCCTCTTATGGGAATGATAAATGTTATAACCAAAGAGTGTCTCTTCATATTCCTATAATAAAATTTTCTAGATTATCTGATAAGTACATTATAGAAAGGTACTTACTTGCCTTTGGAATCCTTTGTTTAGCTAAGTTTATGATTCGTATTGAAGTCTATGAATGAAATTCCTGCATGAAAACTCAATGTCAGAAATGTTACAGTAAAAAAGTCATATTTTAACCTGGGATACTTCGCTCCATTATTTGGTCGTAAAAGAAACTGCTGACCATATTTTAATTAGGTAGGTGTGTTATTAATATGATTATATAGTAAAATATTTTTTCTAAATACTAGATCTTCTACAGATATCCTAAAACTTTATCAAACACTATCTAATGGAAAATAATGTTGACGCGCCATGGCACAGAAAAATTATTCATCACTCAGTAATTATTCAGTCTGAGATTAGATTATGGAAGTTTATGTAAATATGAGAGTAAGTAATGGATTTTCTACTCACGCCTACTTATTTATTCCATAAATAACATTATTAAAATGCCATTACAACATTACGAAAAAACATGCAGGTCTATAATTTTAAGCATTAATGTCTCGCCAATAGCCTTTTGCTGGATCACAACAGAAGATATTATGTATTGCAATTTTAAGGAATTAAACTTAATTCTGCCATCTGGTGGGGCTTCTAAGGCACTATCAGATGCATGTATATGATTGAGAGAAAATGATTAATTTTCTGCTTTAAAAATAAATGTTGGTGAAAACCGTGAGCATTCTTTTATAGGAAGAACAAAACGAAATAACTCCAATAATGACAGTAATAATACTAATTATCACTAATTAGTCAAGCGTGTGAGCTAACTTAATGGTAGAAATATTAAGTTGTATTTTCATAATTTCTAAGAAATATAATTGTTATGATATGGGTTTCAATAATGTAATAATTGTGTAACAACAGTAATGATTTAGTTAAATTAAACTATTTAGCTAAGTAAATATTTAACTGGGTTATCCATGATGTCCCCTTTTTACACCGAATGCTTGTATATGGCTGGAAGAAAACAAAAGGTGCACTGAAACTATTCAAAGCTTTAAAATAACCTGTCAAGTAAAAATCAGAACTATCCTTGTATAGGTAGAAGAATACAATGTAACTCTAAAGTTGGTAACACTAACATTGATTAGAAAATCAAGCCTGTGAGCTAAGTTATTGATAAAAATGTTGAGTTGTTTTTTCATAAGCTCTAAATGATAGGAATGCTATAATTTGAAGTGGGTTTCGATTAAACTATGTAATGCTTCTTTATCATCTCTCAAGTTGCCTATAACTTCTAATATAAACGGACCCTTTTTTCCATCTTTTTTTTTTTAAATTTATATATTTACAAACACAAACTTATAATGATAGATCCGCAAAAACAGTAGAAAAGAAATAATAACGGCAGAAAAAACATATAATACAGTAAAAAATTATACTGTCCTCTTTGAAACTTATACTGAAAAAATAAATATCTAATCTTGTGTGTTGCTGCTGAAGACCCTTCGTATATAATGCATAACTATAATATGATGTAATATAACGTAAAATATTATATACTTCATAATACGAATATTATAATATGTTATATATAATAAGTTATACCATATTATCGGAATTGTCTGTATTTTTAAATTAGATTATTGCTTATGTTGTACGTATCCACATCTCGCCAGTGGAAGTGAAGGGCTTTAAGACCGTAACTATATTAGGGGAATACATAATATATATATATATATATATATATAAAATTGAATGAAATATGTAAATATTCTGGCTAACAGGTTAATTAGTTTTCAGTTGTGATTGGGAGTATTGTTGGTGCGGTAGTTACAAGACACTCGGGTGAATAATACTGGAGTTTTGACAAGAGGAGAAAATGATGGCGTTGTTAAAAGAGATTTCATGTTGTGGGATACTTACTATCGAGATCGGTGTTGACGGCGTCCACAGCTTGATCCAGGGACTTGGTGATGACGAAACGAAGCTGCTGGTGCGAATTACGCAGGAACGTTGTGACATCATTAAGCGCCGTGTGTACCACGCTCGGTGTTTGGTCCACTGCCCGTGACATCTGCTCATTCGTTACAAACATGGACACAATGCCAGCCCTGTCGACAACAAGCTACAATTAACAGCTGATACAGGCTGAACAACATTCATGACCTAAGAGATTATGAAGACTTTTAGTTATATAGAAACTATTTGATTTTATCATGAAATTAAAGATCTCGCACGAAATCTGTGCTGATGAGACCGTTACTCGCTAGAGAGAGACATGCTATTGTGCGAAAGAGAGAGAGGTAGCTTGGCCTTTACAAATAGAAAGGGAGGTACTGTTGTGCGAGAGAGATAGGTAGCAGGCCAATCGACGCTACAGTCCCCACGAAAACATAATGCAATGACGTAGGCAATCGGCACAGATTTCGTGCGGGAACTTTACATGTGCTCAATCGGTGCTCTCATGGAGAAATCCTACGCGTAGGCTAATAGTCATAATACCATGATGAGCGTTATAGCCAAATCACTCAAGAAAACATGTCAAAGTCCACTCTAAAGCGGATGACAGCAGTAATTGCAGAATGAATCATATTGCTATAATTTTGGTAGAAAGTGAAACGGAGATCATTGACCCTACGATACGCTTTCAGGACTCTTATATATCAGATGTATATTAGGGTGTATCGAATTTCCACTTTTTAAAAAATCAGCTTACCTTTATCTTTTTGCGAAATGGACTCCACATAACGTGTAGAAAATCGTAGATTTCCTCAGGAAATTTTATGTATTTGTCCTGGGGATAGGGGAAAATAATTATTTTATGAAAACTTTATATTCAAGATGTACCGGTGCATGCTTAATTCAACAATACTTTTAGAAATATGGATTGTTGAACGAACATTTTCTTTCTGAAAACAGCATTTAACCATGATTTAGATACACTAGAACTCTGCCATACTATATCAACACACCGAAAGATTTTAAAGTACTTATTAAATACAATTCTAGCATATTCAAGAAAAAAAACAAATTAAAAATAAAGCAATTTGACTTCATTCAGTCTGTGTTTGTTTTCAACGTGAATTCAGTTCAGTACATACAAGCTGTGAAATGGCCATTTAGTAATTCAATGAAAGCCAGGTTACCCACCCTACCGATTATGCGATTTCATGATGGGGGGGGGGAGGGGGCGTAGAAATGAATGATATGAAATGATCTGTGCATACAGCTAAACGAGCTGAACGTGCTATCCAGTTAATCTCATTTACAGTGCCGGACGCTATAGATTGTCGCCTAGACAGAAAACTGATATTTTTAATTTTTCTTTTAACTTTACTTTAAATTTATTTTACCCAGTATAAGTTAATCCAAATACGGCAGTCACACAAATAATCTGAAATTTGTAAGACCTTATACCCTCAACCATAATAAGTCTAACCATATCGTTCGTGGGCAATAGTGGCACAACTGAAAAAATCAGAAGCTGAGATAAATGAGTTTGAAGTTTCACCTTATATTGAAATGCATCATTCATAGGATTCACTGATGGAATAAGTGGCAAACGGTACTAAATGGCTCCGTAAGAGTTCAGTTAATAATAACATCATAAATATTTCACCCCCTCACCCTCCTTGTTGTTTTCAGGACTCATTTTTTGAGATGTGCCACTATTGCTGAATATTTATAATACATTACGTTGGGCTATCTTGGAAGTTTGTGGCTTATGAAACGAATGTACAGGCAAAAAAAGTAAGCTTTATTAATGATGTAAACAAATTATTAAAAAAGTGTAACGAGTAACCAAGTTGCAACACCAAAACCATAACCATAGTCATGTTAAGTTGCAACAACGGCACAATTCGTGAAGTACACCAGAGATGTCCCGCAGAAAACAATTCAATACTTCTGCAACACGGGCACAACTTGAAAAGTGCCACTATTGCAGCCAGAGTAAATAACAAAGCAGAGCATGCAACAGCGACACTTCTGTCATCTGTTTGTAGAATACTGTACTATAAGATATGCCGCTGTTGCTGCTGGAGCAGTGTTCTTAGATGTAGCTAAAGCTTATGATTCTGTATGGCATGATGGCTTAATATACAAACTTATTCATTGCGGACTACCTGATACGTTCATCAAACTGTTAGCATCCTATCTACAAGACAGAACATTCCAGGTAAGATCCGGGTGTGCTCTATCTTCAATACATCCAGTTAAGGCAGTTGTGCCTCAGGGATCTGTTCTGGGACCGATGTTATATAATATTTTTACGGCAGATATACCCATCACAGCAAACACGAATATTGGACAGTATGCGGATGACACGATGCTGTTTGCATCTCACATTAACCCTCTTTTCGCTGTGCAATGTTTACAGGAACACATTAATCAAACTGAGTCATGGTTTAAGAAGTGGAGAATCGGATTGAATCATGAAAAAACTCAAGCTATGTGTTTCACCAAGTGTTCCCTCAAAAGAGTGCCGAAACTCTCTTTGAATAATGTACGACTGGAATACAGTGCTGAAGCAAAATACCTTGGTGTAATCCTTGACCGAACGTTATTATGGCATAGACATATTAAACTCGTGAAAGGCAAAGCCATAGGTAGAATCGTTCAGATTTTCCCGCTTCTTAAGTCAGGAGCAATGAACATAAAGAAGAAAATACAGCTATATAAGACTTTAGTGCTGCCTATATTAACGTATGCTGCCCCTGCATGGGCTTATGCTCCTGTTGCTACTCTAGCACCATTGCAAGTAGCACAAAACAAAGCTCTAAGATTAATTCACGGCTCAGACTGGTATACTAGAACTTCACAAATTCACGAAGACTTGGAAATGCCATACGTACATGAAGTGCTCTGTGATTTAGTTAGATTTTATGCGCGACTGAACCAGAGTCCAAATGCAATTGTGAATAAGCTTGGCCAATACGATGAACAGGACTTTCCACGATACCGAACCCCCAAAATGGCTCTAAAAGTATAGTGAAGTTGTCAATACTGAAATCCCCCGAATTTGTGAGTGGTGGATTAATTAATTATGTGTAATACAATCCTTGATGTAAACAGTTTCATGTGTGGTCAGGGATCGTAAGATTCGATACCACTACACTAGTTGTAAGAATAAAAAAAAAAAAAAAAATGCTGCTGGAAAGTAGACCAATCTGCAATTCTGAATAGTGCATTAACTCAAACTTAGTAAATTTTGAGTTGTGCCACTATTGCAGCCCACGAGCGATATGTTGCAATGTTATTCATTACTGTTTGGTAATAAGAAACAGTCTTGACAGTATTTAAAATATGGCACGCATATGGCAATACCTTTTGGTATGTCATCAAATTATTGAAACCTACATGTGAAACGGAAAAATGTTAATATTTACAAATTGATTCTAATTATACATATTGCCATTACCATTCACAGCAAACCTGCATACATACACAGTTTGTTCAATTTAAGTCCAGATGTCAACACTTGTAACAAAAACAGTTTAAACTGTGCTGCTATGCTAGGTTAGATTCTTCTTCTTATGCAGTTTCATCAGAAATGCATGTATTTCGTCATTCATAATGCCATCTTCAGTACTGATGTTTTGATGTTTTGATGTTAAAAGAACAACATGCTTATATGAGCTCCGCCGATGTACTAGTGTACTCATGTACATCCTCACTGTTACATAACCATATAACCAACCAACCAACCATTAGTACAATAATAATAAGTTACCATAGATTGTTAATAACATTACACTCGTATTAAGCATATTCTGCATTCTGCCTATGGTCGATGACGCAGCGGCCGGGTGGTAGACCTTGTCCCTTCAGGGATGTAGCGCCACGGAGATTAGTTTTTATAGTTACATTCTATTTACTTAGGCTTGAATAATATACTTACCACGACTCATCACTGCTATTTAATCTTATATCATAATATTAAAAATTGAAAATCAATTAAAATTATCTGAAGTCACAACAAAAATAAACAAATCAGTACTAAAGATGTAGGCTATTTACAGAACCTAACACGTGCTCGTATGTTGCTACACAATCAATGTACGTAGGCAATATGACCAAAGTAGTTCGTGATCGGATTCAGTGACTCCACAGTTATATTTATTATTATGCAGCACTGTAGGGAAGTGTTCATGAATTTCATTTTATACATACGAGGGAAATAATGGATGAAGTGAATAAAAATTGAGTAGTTACTACTAGTAATAGCCTAAGTACTAGTAGTAATAATTACTTTCAGTAGTTACTTACAAGTACCAGCTTTTACTTAATTTTGAGTGAATAACCTTATACTAGTACTTATAAGTTAATACTGGATGAACATTAGTAGTTACTACCTGCTAAGTTATGCAAACTACATGTAGTGGACTGTGATTACTTAAAGTAGGCCATGATATCTACGTAATAAGAGGAAGTATTTGCCTTTCTGTCTGTCTGTTTTTCTGAGTGCGATAGGCCTATCCAGCCAAATCTAGGGTATTTTAAAATATTAAATAAAAAATATCAAATTTTTAACATAGTTGGACTAAAGGGTGTCTGAATTCTCCTTAAAGCCGGATTTTCAATTTTTTGCTTTTGTTCGTGAATTATGAGCTCCCCCCCAAAAAAACTGCCAGAAAACATAATTTTTCCCCCTATTGCAGCATCAGATTTTAGTAATAGGCTACTTTTCAATTGTAAAATTAATAAGTACTCTTCCTCTTTTGCCATAGCAACTGGGGAAGAAGAGCATTGCGGAAATAATAGTTTTCAACATAACGCATGGAGATGTTGATTGCTTTGATTTTGTTAGCCCACTCTACTTGGTTTATTTGTTTATAACATTACAGCCCGAAGAGATCTGAAATTTTTAACATAGGTAGACGGTAGGTCTGAATGGGAAACATTGCTCGATTTGGAAAAAAACTCACTGTGCAGGGGAGGGGATTGAGCCTGGAACTCGAATCTGATATCATTTCTTTCCCTACGGTATACTCGAATCGTAGAATGGACCCCAAAGCAGGATGATTTTAAAATTATTAATCTTTTAATTGTTTATGATTGATTTACATTTAAGCGGAAGGTTCATAATTCTATGGTTCATTTTAATCATTTCACTCTCAATCTGTACGCCCACATGGCAGCACATGATTCATTTAGTAGTTTTAATTATTTATTTACTACGTCTGACAATACAATAACAATAAAATTAGATAATTAATGCAACTTATTTAAAAACAGTGTAAGTTTTAATAAATGAAGTTTTAATTCTTTTCCTATTAAGTGTAGCCTAGGCCTATTATTAAAAAATCTAGCGATTATATTAATAAATATGGGCGAAGTCACAGACACCTGCTGGTTTAAAATAAAACAAAATAAAATATATAGGCTAACCTCAATACTACATAAGATTGGCCTTGCTGCTTAAATAAAAACAACAAAAGGAAACTGTGAAATTGTTTAGGTAATAATGCACAGAACAATTTTTGAATCGTATAATGAATTCTGACTCTGAGAGCCTGGATCACTCAAAAATGAAAAATGTATAACTTCTGCCTGTTTGCTATGTGTTACAATATTTTCATCCATGAAATGTGAAGTATGCCACTTCATATTTTCCTTTCTGAAACTATATAAATTTGATAATCATCTTCTTGAGTCTCCATTTGCTCTCTGTACGCTTTTTGGTTCATAATTCTTGTAAAAACAAGCATTTCAGATAAGGCATTGCAATCTTAAGCAAGGTCTGTACCACACTTGAATATTTCACAGTATTTACTGGTAATAATAAGTAAATACTTGTTATTATTCACATATTTTGCAGTAGGTACTACTTGTTCTAGTATGTACTGATTACTAATAAGCAACAGTATTTACTGAAATATTTTATTCACTAAAATGCTAGTATTTACTTAAAATTTTGCAGTAAAAGCATTTACTGTCTTTTATTCACTCCACCCATTATGCTGTATAATTTGTATGTAATAGCTCTTACTCGTAGCCGAAATGCATTTTCCTTCTCTTTTGTAAAGGTCGAGGATATTTTAAAGCTTTTACATTATAATTTGTCAAACTTTTCAGTGTAAGGAATTTTCCTCCAATAATATTCTAATGTAATATTAAAAAGAAACATTCTTTGGTATCATGAATATAATAATATATTTAGATTGCTGTAATAGGTTTTAAATAACTGTGAAACGAAATAAGTTCGTCTCTGACCTTATTATCTTGGGTTAACATGTGTATGAAATACGACATGTCTTATTTAAAAAAAAAAGCTCTACCGAATAATATGCAGATTATTCAAACTTTTCTCGATTTGGCTTTAAAACTATTAGTGAATTGAAGCTGTTGTTTTCCTCATAAATAACATGTTGGATGTGTGGGCTCCAGGTTGTACTTATCACGTAAGGGATGTGCTGGTAGGGATTGTTTACCTCCCCACATGTATTGATGTTCCGTGACATGTTAAAATGATTAGTGTAGTGTTTCCAATTCCAGCACATTCATTCATCTTCCCTGACAGCCATTTTTTCCTCTCTGTGTGCGGACAGCTTGGCTGGGAATATGAACTCTTGAGCTATAAAGTCAGAGCTTCACTTTCCAGTATCCATTCGCAAAGAAAATATTAGTGCAAGACTAAAAACTCACTGAATAACATTTCAGATACATTTCCTTCTGTCGAGGAATTTCGTCATCTTTATGTCTTTTTAAAGAAGAAATGCCACTCAAGTTAATGTGAGACACAAATTTCAAGAAAAGAGTTCATACGACTTGAAACAAAAACTCCCTCAATCTTTTTTTCTCTCCCTGTCCATCTTCATCTCCCTCTCCTTCTCCCTCTCACTTTCCCTCTCTCTCCTGAACCCTCTCCATCTGTCTTTCTCCCTTTCACACGCACGCACAAATACATACTCAAATTAGTACACAACATTCTTACATACACTCGAACTAAACCCGTAGACTCTAACATAGCCAATTCACACAATCAAACACAATTTTAAGAAAGCATTTGTTCTCAATTGGAACTAAAAACTCCTATTTCTAGTGGAAACTAGAATAGAATATAACACTTTTTTCTCTTTGTAGAATGATAATAAGGCTTTTGGAAAAAGTGAACTACTGACAAATAAAACAGAAAAGTCAGACGCTGCCATGATTGATAGATTCTGCATTGCTAATCAATCTACTTTTTGGAAACCTATTTCTTCCTAAAGTTAAGTGTTTAAGGCAGCTGTATCGTTGTTTGCAAACACTAGTTTATATTAGACATTATTCACAAAGCCCAGCGAGACCTACATAGACCTAGAGTACTCACATCATATACTGTGGTATATTTCAAGAAAGAGAAAACGCATTATTATATATCTAACCCAATCGCAGAGAATGCGTAATTCAAGCATTCATACCATAAAAGGAATAAATGCATAATATCACACTTTCGTTAATACCAAGGAACTACTAAAAGCAATCATACACACAAGAAAAAGATAAGTTACCACATATGTTGTTTACTTAACCGAAACATATTGTATAAGAGGAAAAACGCATAATTACACATTAGAAACTAATACACAAATCCTATTAACCCAAACCCACAAACTCATACACGAACATAAAAGAAAATATCCCATAACCATCAGTTCATAGTTAATTCAATGTACATGAAATAACTCCAAAAACATATAGAAATATCTAATAAAAGCTCACAGACCTAAATCTTCAAAAGCAGAACAATATAACAGCAGTATTTTGTTCTAAAAGATTCGCCTTCATTGTCTTTTATGCACAGCTAAGCAAAAGGCACAGTGTAAAATATACTAGAAATTTAGAATACACTCCATGTCTCGCCAATATTGTGGAAGAGAGCACTTGCTGTGCACTGTGAAGGCACAGAGCGGGCAGCATTAACCGGTTATTCTATGAGTGGCGGAAAGATTGGCGGATCAGTGCTGCACTGGTAGTAATGTTGAATGTAGTTCTATCAAAATTCTCTTGAATCACGTTTCTCGATGCTGCATAAACTTGCAGCTCCACTAATGCCAATGGTTGGTTCCGCATATGCATATGTGTGCAAGTTCAAGTAGACCAAATCATTTCTTGTAACGGATTTCAATTTACGGTTTGCAACTAGGATATGAAGTAGACAGTCAGTGAGAGCCAAAATATAAAATATTTTTGTTTAATAATTCGAGTATAGGATGGAATTATAAGTAGGCCTACAAATAAACAATACTTGTGATTACTTGTATGTATTGTATGCTATTTTAAAAGACATATTATAGATAAAGTACGTAATAGTTAATATTTAAATACTAAGCACTAACATTGGCATTAAAAACATGTAAGCCCAAACACTCTGCAAGTTTCTTATATGCCTAGTGTAAATTTAAGATTAATTTATAAATTATTACAATTTTTAGAGTACTTTAAAGTATTAAATTTCAAAAAATAAAAATACTGAAGAAAATAACTAAGATCACAGCATAAGATATTTAAAATTATACTATTATGTGCTGGGTTATTTAGATTAACTATGTTTAACTATGATTAACTCATGAAATAATCGTGTTATAGTTTGGTAATGTCAATTTAGGTTATAAGTATAGTCTACATGAAGGTTTTGTAGTATTCGTAAGCGAAATTCTGTTAATTGCAGTGTATGAGTATAACACAGCACATACGAAACAAACTCAGTTAAGATTCGAATATGTAATATTTATTATTATTATTATTATTATTATTATTATTTTGCTAATGCGAGACTCACAATCCGCCACTGCAAAGATTTTACTTCGTGGCGAGCCTCACAGTCCACACCACAGTGCACCCTTCCAGCTCCACAAGTGCACGCGAGATCCCGTCGCTGCTATATGTTATACCTACCGGCTTCTACGTCACGGCTTAAGGCAATGAGGTGTCGGTTGTCACCGAAATAACATCTTCGATATTATTGATTTCCATATCTTCGCGCCACTCTTCATCGTAACGTTAATAATGGGAATGCCAGCATTCCGTTGAATATAGCTTATTTTCTCTGTATAAAGGATTGGCATCCAGGAAGCGAAGGGAGTAATAACGATACAGTCACTCAGAATTTGAAAAAAATACATGAGAGATGAATTTTCTTCATTTAAACCAGCCGAAAAAAGTTGCTTTTCCGTTAAGTGTGTGATGAGAGTAGAATTTCTACCATCACGTACATAGAAGAGAAGTGTAAATTTATATATCCAAGAGATTTTCTTCTCATTTAATTCTTAGCCTGCTAAGAGAAGATCGGTATCTTAATGCAAATGGGGTTTGGAGGACATTACTTCTGAGTTATCTCTTTCACGTGTTTAAAGTTTCAGCAGAGCTTGAATTCTACTTAAAAATACAGGGTACAGTACTAGATTATTTATTTAAAAAACGGCCAATGTAGAATGTCGTCAAAATTAGCGTTCTATTTGTCTATTCTGCTACGAATGTTTTGCTTATGATTGTCCTTTATTGGTGGTTTAACTTTATAAAGCGAAGAAGTACATGTTTTAGGCTCATGTTTTAGAAAATGGAGTCTGAGTGGAAGTAAATAGAGAAGACAACAATAGTAAATTTAGCAGATGCCAAATATTTAGACGCACATTTTATAGATAAACTAGCTTAAAAGGCCCGGCGTCGCTCGGGTTTTGTATTTTGTAAATGCGAAAATAACTTATGAAGGACTTTCGATTTTCAAACTCTAGGTCTTTTAGGTCTTTATATAGGTATTAAGAATTTGAAATGGGGAAGAACGACTTATCACACACAAACTATTCCCTCAGAAAACGCTAGATAGGCCATAGCTTATTATAGCTTATAGCAGATCCCCACGGCTTCTCCCAAGACAATTAATCGAAAGATTAACAATTAAGAGCAAAATAAGTGAATTTCACGATTAGAAAATAAATGAAAAAATGCAGTATTCGAAAGATTATGAGAATTGAAATCGATTAAACTCACGATAAAAAAAAGTGCGTAAATGTATTTGACAGACAGACATAGTACATTAGTTGTTATTTATATAGGTGAAGAATGGAATAAGCCTACTGAGGCCGTGATTTCTATATTCATTTGTCCAGACTTATAATTCCGTTACATTTCAGGCAGATTTAACGACCCTACATAAGATATTTTAATTACGATTACATATAAAAACGTTGTAGCCAGGACCCCGAACTAAGCAACTTCCCCGGAATTTTCTGTAAACTATATTCCATGTCAAATAAAATATGTTTAACATTACCTTATCGACATCTCTAGCTTTTATAATAACATGAGATATCCATTGCCTTCCATAGCGATCGCGACGATATTATTTCCAAGGTATGACAAAAATAGACAAAGCCTTCTGCAATTGATTTGACAACTGAAATGAATAACTGAAAACTGATGCTTTGAAAGCGTTAAAAATGCACGTTTTCTTGCCGTTTTTCACTCATAACTCGCGAACGAAGGCTAAAATTAAAAATGTAGTATGACAGAAACCTTTCCGGGAATGTACCCAACAACTTCCCAAAGTTTCATTGCGATCGGATGAGTGGTGTGGTAATGCATAAAGGACACACACACACACACACACACACATACATTCATTTTTATATATATATATAGATAATATCTCGTGGTACGAAATTCTTATGATATGATATGAAATGAGATTTGGCACCAAAATTGATTTTATGGAATAAATAAGGAGGTGCTATTTTCTAACGTAGATTTTACTGTGGAACGTATGAGAATCACCTAATATAGCTTTATTTTATTGCAGTTTTACTTGTTTTACCTAACTCCGTTCCGTTCCCATCAATTGAGACTTGTGCTGTCATCGAAATATTTTGACTCTAGAGAATGGAAATCAGGCCTTTTATTTGTGTCCAAAGCCCTTTTCGAATCCCTTTCACTATTTAATATATTAAATGTCCCTTCTTCCCCTTACCGATAACCCTAGGGCCCGGTTATTTCACCATGTTTAATTGGCGGACTGTTGTGAGCAATTTTACGAATGATCATGGGGGAGGTGGCCAGCCGAATCCCTAAAAGGGAGAGGATTACTGAAGCTATTACAGTAGCCGGTACCTAAAGCTCAATATGAAATGTGAACCACGGTAGGTCTGCTGTATGCTTCACTTAACACGATAGCTGATGTTAAGGTTTACGTAGACAGACAACATACCATTAACATGTTAACTTATTAGAATGAACGTTTGGTTCCTTTTGGTAGAACATATCTTATACTGAGGTTCCCTTAAGTCATAAAGCCTTCTTTTGTTAGATTATCTCTACCTGCTACATGCTGCCTGCAGCAAATGTTGCCATAGATCACATTAAACGGTGTGATAATTTCAAAACGAACTATTCTGCGAAGCTGAAGTATTAATTTGGGTGGCGCAGTCAGTATGGCAATTTCTTTCTGCGTCCAAGTTCATGAGTTCTACCCGGGCTCATGTCAATGAAATTTATATTTCAGAAATATGCCAGCTATGGCAGTAGGTTGACAGGCATGTAAAACAAGGTTGGATTCTGGCACACTGGAGACGGTCAGTTAAGCAGCAAACAGCAAAGGACACGCTCTCAAAATACTAGTATTTCACAATTCCAGAGTTGGAGTCCTAAAATACACCAATAAGAACAAACCAAGTAAGATACTTCCGATTCAATAAACAGCACCAAAACTATTTCTAAGAATTGTTATGTCGTTTAATTTGGAAAATAGCTAAATGTAATTAAATAGGCCTATGTAGCGAAAAATGATGGAATATGTTGAAAATTGATCAATTAATACAAGTATCTATTACAAGAAAGTGGCACGGAGTGTTTGATCTTTTCAGAGTTGAATTAATATAGGCTATTAATCTAGCAAACATTAAGTGAAATCATCAGTGGGTTCTAAGCTTGGAATCGACATGGTAAATTTTACTAGAAAATCTTGCATCCACGAATGCCAATGTTAACAAGAAAATTATAATCCTCACTTTTTCATGAAACACTGTTGTATTAATTTTTTATCTATCCTTTTACACAATATTTTTAGATGACGAGTATATACTGTACGTCAGTAGCAGCGAAAAAGTTGAATGACAATCATGCAATGGATTTTTCAGCACAATGAGCATTTACATACATTTTCAAGTTCTCTGAGGTCATTGTCTGTCGTCTGTGAGAAAGAATGTTTATAGGCAGAAAGTGGCCTTTTAACTTCACATAGATGTAACGAAGGCAAACCTATTCTGAGGTAAAGCTTAGATTTTAACACACACTACGAAATGATGAATTTCCAGGGTTTCTTATCAAAACCTCTATCACCTTTTAGCCATTTGGAAATTCTGGACTAAAAAGGCAAACAACATTCCCCTGACTGAATTTGGTAACACCTGCCCCTATCAAGTGGAGTGAAAGAATATTGCCATGTTTTGAGTCTTCTTAATCCATTGGCAAGTGCCAATAGGAAGAGCTTCAGTTATGAATTTCGACAAAGCAGTTTACACCTATAAAATAATTATATGAAAGGGCTAAATATGTAATTTTATTTACTTTAAAAGAATATTTAAAACGCCTATGAATATGTAAATATGTACAAATATGTAAAATGAAACTTCACTTATCGTTACATGGTGTAGCACGGTTTCCTACCGTAAAGCCGCGGAAACAAAGAAAGAATTTAAATACCATATTAGTGCGAAGTGAAATATTAAGCTGAAATATCTGTTTGTCCCTAAATGTTGAACTCAGCTGCAGTCTGTACGAATTATCTTTATCACTATAATCTCTACATACAACTTTAGATGAACGAATAGAGAATGTTTTAGGCCGATCTCTTTGCTGCTATTCTATACAATTGACAATTTTCCTGAAAATTCAATACAAAGACTTTTTCGTGAACCACATAATCCGAAAAATATTATAGTCGTTTTTGTACGCTTGACAAAGGTCTCAGCTATCCAGCAGTCCGCTGTTGCAATTCTGCTTATCTGTTTAACCTAATAATCTCATAAATCATAACTTATTCGTAAAAACGCAAAATGAGTTTAATTACATCTATTTTTATTTTATCTACTGCCCCATGTTACTGAGCACTCTATATAACGGTGGGTAAATGTAAAATATAAAATGTATATTTAATTTTTCACTCCTTCGCTCGCTCTCACAAAATTTTAGTAATTAGCAATTTTTATTTTGTTAAACTTGGCTCTGATTATGACTATCAAACTAGGAAATTTCAGTCACCAGGTTAAACGTCGCAATTCCTTATTAAAGTAACATTAATCTGCAGTCTATAGATAGGAGCCTGATTTTTAAAATAAAAAAATTAGCTTGATTTCGGCTTGATCTTTGTTTTATTTCGGTGGATAATTCGCACAGTGAGTTATTTCATAGAGTACTGCATTTAACATTAAAAAGTTTTTCCCCTATATTTACATTTACATTCAATTATAGCAATACGAAATACAACCAAAAAGTATTCCTATTATAAAACTCTACTTAGCAACAGAAATAGATTTTAATGTCAGTGTTGAAAGATAAAACATAGTTGCCCTTATTATGGGGATTTTTTTAAAGGTTTGGATCATTGTACTTGTAATTATTACAACTTTCATTTAAACATAGCTTCTATTGGTTGTGTCATTTTGTCCCTGTGGCAGCGTCTAATGAGGGATATTTTTAAAAAACTTGATACAAAAAACCATTTGCAAACATAATGTTAACCACATTTCATAAAATATGGAATCCGTTGAGTACTACATACCAATCATTGCTGTAATCGATCATACGTGTATGGCGAGAGGTATTTTTGTTCTAAGAAGAATTAAGAATTGCATTTCACTCGAAGTTTTAAGGACTGTGTATTTTGCTCTTTTACAAAGCCATATTGTTTATGGAATATATCTCTGGGGTCATTCCAGGGAAACAAATTCGATTTTACTTCTCCAAAAAAAGGCCCTGAGGATAATGGCAAACAAAAGTCAGAGAGAAAGCTGTAGACCTCTTTTTACTGAAATGAATATTATGACAGTTTTTAACTTATATGTATTTTATTGTATCTTATTTGTCAAGAATAATCTAGAGAGTTTTACTGATATAGAAATGCATAATTATAATACAAGACATAGGGCAGATTTAAATTTACCGAAGTGTCGTTTAAATAGTTCTTATAACACTTGTTTTTATAATGGAATTAATTTATTCAACAAACTGCCTTTAAGCGTCCGTTGCTTACCCATAAATAGTTTTAAAAACTATGTATATGCATGGCTAATAAGGAGACCATTTTACTCTGTACACGAATTCCTTACTGCTGACTTTGTCTTATAAGAACTGTTATTATGTATATTGACGATGCCTCACCTGTATGGACATAGGCTAATAAACATTATTATTATTATTATTATTATTATTATTATTATTATTATAATTCTCGGCAGTCATAGAGACAGCATGAAAGGAGATAATATTTTCGTACACATTTCTCAATATTCATCCTGGAGGGGGAGTATTTCGTGCTTATTTGCAAATCCGCGAAATTCAAGAAAATGAGCGATATTTCGTGGATATAATTTTCTTAATAGTAATATTTTTTCTCTTTCGTAGTTTTACCTCTCCCTTGTAGGGACCTTTATGTAACCCGTGCCACCCGGACCTTACCGGGCCACGGCCTGTCGGGATTGGAATGAACTATGGATCACAACATAGACATACTTTTTGACCAGACAAGGACATGGAGGGCCTCCCGGGATGGGTGATCAGCCCAATGCCGGGGCCACCTCCGATTCAACACAAACACATAGGACCAGACACACCATTCACACACACTCACTCCGAATAAGGCGAGGATGGGGATAAAGATGATAATGACGGCCAGATCCGGGGACCACAAGGGCCTAAAGTTACCTGCCATTTGTCTGACAGGTGACGAAAAACCCCGGAAAACCCCACCCTGGTAACTTGTCCCGACCAGGAATCGAACCCGGGCCCGCTGCGTGAGAGGAGCGAACGCATCCCCTCCTGAGTCACAGCGGTGGACAATAGTTAATATTATAAGCATGTATTAATCTAAATATAGCAGAGGAAAGCTCTTTAGCAAACTTTTGCTCTTATCGTTTTTACGGAAAAATGCGGTCCCTATCTGTCGACACTTGTGAAGGTTTTTTCTTTCTTTCTTTCTTTCTTTCTTTCTTTCTTTCTTTCTTTCTTTGAAGAGGTACAGTACGGTGCTTTACTAGATGAAATTGTAAGAAACAGAAGGGGCAATACCAATGATTATAGAATACCACTAGATAACTTATTTTACAGGAAAAATCACCTATTAAAATGAATACACTAATGCACTTACACAAGTAACATTAAGATGAGTTGCATAACAAAGACAAGTGTGCATCTTCGGAAATTAACTGCGCAGTTGTTCGCTGTTTCACTTGCAGAATCCTCATTCCAGTTAGAGTTCCTTTTGTTGGAATCTAGCAGACGACAGCAAGCGTGGGTTAGAAGAATGACAGGAACTCCGAGTGCCAGGAGAACACCCACTGTGATGCATACTATGAACCCAACTTCCACTTGCAGCGACTACAAACAAACAAAACACCACAATGCAACTTAGAGATAGGCTACTTGCAGTACATGAGTGAATTAATAGTTTTGTTAAAGTGTGTTACCATTCAGATATGTATTGTTGTAGTTATCCCTATAATATAAAGCCACATGACTGACTGACTGACTGACTGACTGACTGACTGACTCACTCACTCACTCACTCACTCACTCACTCACTCACTCACTCACTCACTCACTCACTCACTCACTTACTCACTCACTCACTCACTCACTCACTGACATTAATGTTTGCCCACTTCTAGATGAGCTAGAAACTTGACATTTGGTACACGTACAGCTTTTAGGCTGTAAACCACAGGAAAATTAAATTAATATAATTATGCTTTCATACCTGAGTTATAAGGTCAATCACGGACACACGACTCCAAAGAGCATCCCGCAGAAGTTCTGAAATGATAATTTACCACAATTAACACTTAAAGCATCATGTTCTATTTCTCCATTTGAAAGATTCTCATGATTCTGGTACAAATGTCTGTTTTAAGGCAGAGTCAACCCCAAAATCATAGAGCAAGATGGATTACGGAATTAGAAAATTCCAATGGCTTTATTGAGGATCGAACTCACGACCTTCCCACTTGGAAGCCAGTAAATTTTGTATGTAAATTCAAATAATTTTATTTTTTTTAGAAAATGTGATATCTAAAACTGAATAATGTGAGTCTGAGTAAAAGTAGGCCTATTTTTCTTTCTCTTACTGTAGTTCTAGGTTGTTTACTTTGTTATAATTCCGGGGTGCGCGGGCAAAGAGAGTTAAGTCCATCATCCTAAAAAATTGAGATATGTCCATAGAGTTATAGATAAAAAATGTTCTCTACATTTGTGTTAAGTCCAGTAAGTCATAATCAAAATTGTACGGTAGTTATGGATGTGTGCCTCATGGGTATATCCATCTCTAAAGCTATGTTGGGCTGGTATAGTGTGTTAAGTCACTCTAATTCTCAGTAAGAAGGAAGTGGACTTAACTCTCTTTGCCCGCGCACCCCGGAATTAATATGGCTGACAAACGCGCAATGAGTGTTAAACTTCGCAACGAAGCAGGTTGGGGCCGTACAAATCAATGCGACTCTGAACCATAACTTAAGTCAAAGGTGAAGGAACGGTTCCAGAACCGGATTTGAACCCCGAAGCCCACCATGGGATTTACGCTTCTTATCCACAAGAGTAGTAATAATCAGCAGTTGGCAAGTAATGTTTTGTAGAGCGGGTTAGATTGAAATGTCGGTTACATTTCATATTAGTACTAGTACCGGTATTATCGTTATCCAATTAGTTTCGACCAAAAACGTCCTTCCTTTCATAAATTACCTAGGTATTATTTATGATATGGCATATATATGAATTGAGTCATCAGGAGGCTTCGGAATTCTACATGAAAAATTTGCATGTTAGACACGAAAATTAGATTACAAAATGATGTAAATAGGCACTATTCTTTAATTTTCGGCAAGATAAATTTGATATTTCCGGTACCTAAAATGGGCCACAAAAGATTAGTAATGCATAAAATTATACATTTTGATGTGTACAACAATAAACTTCACATGCTATTGTTAATTGTTATTGTTTAATAATAATAATAGTATTAATAATAATTTTTACAACTCACATGAAAAAAAGGTCTACGATTTTAATTTCTTCAAATTAGACCTATGAAAATTTGTGGCCGAGTGTTAGCCTGAAATAATCCCAAAACACCACTGAAAACTAATAAATTAGTTGCCACTTTGCCTACCCTAACAAAGAAAATATATAATTCTTACTTGTTTGTTACATAAATGAAAAAAAATATCCGTCATAGGCCTAAATAAGATCATTTTAATCCACTAGCCAGAGACGAATTTAAAGAAGGTATTAGTTCTTGAAATTATCTTTAAAATCTGTAAAAACTAGGTCTACTTGATTTGGCAGGTTTAGTTGACGTTAAAAATCCAACCACAGACGGTGTTCTTAAACAAGCCTTGGTTTTCATCTGCATGCACTTACATCTACGAGTATACATTTTCCTCCATGAAAACATTGTTATTAACTGCATGAAATACAATCATTATCATTAAGTGCTACAACAAAATTTATTATTTTATACTATAGTGGAACTCCAATTTTCCGGATTAATTGGGAGCGGACCGATCCGGATAGTCAAATATCCGGATAATTGGATAAATTATTAAACAAGGTCTTTCTTGAAGAAAACTGAATTGTACAGTACTGTACTTGGGCTACATAAAATGCCACATCTTGAACATATCATATAGTTATGTATAGTTATAGTTATTTTAATAATGAGAACTGCGCACAGTGTGCATTTTAACCTAACACATTTCCTAAACACCCAGGACCTGAACGCAGGAAAAGAATTTTCCCTCTAAAAAATCCCCAACTCATACGGGAATCGAACCCGGACCGCCAGAGTGGAAGGTTGGCACGCTACCGAGAGTCAATTGTTTTGCAGACAAACTGTCGATTTTGTCGGCTAAAAGTTATTTTTAAGAGAGTTTCGTTTCCCAAACTCGCTGACCTTGAATACGGCCTTAAAGTAATCCGGATAATTGGAAATCCGGATACTAGTTCTACTGTAGTTTATTCAGCATAGAAAGGAAAGTATATTAAGTGCTTCCCGGTACTTCGAAAGTTCTATGACGTGATCCCTTAGACCAGTGGTCTCCAACTCGCTGTATTTTGTGGGCGTGCAAACAGTCTTGCACCGTGCGACCCCTATGCACCACGTTACGTCAGTCTGAGACGGGGTTCCGTTGACAGGGTGGGTAGTTTCTTTCGCCAAATTCCAAGCATTACGTCGGGTGTAGAATGTAATCCAATATAGGCCATCGACCCCTACATTTGAGGTAATATATACCAATATAGAAGTGTGAGGGACGTTTCCCCGAACTGTATTTCCCCGACTGCATAGACATGCTACTAGTATTTTGTCTATGTGCGGATCTACGTACATATGCGATCAGTTTTTTTCACTGATGGAAGTAAACAAAACCCGCAGCAGAAGTCAACTGTCAGATGAAAACGTAAAATGTGAACTTAGACTGGCCGCTACCCAAACATTGATTCCATATTGATTGTCTATATTTTCAATCTTTGTTTCACAGAAGGTGTTTTCCCCAATACTCTAAAAAATGCTGTGATAATACCTATACATAAATCCGGGAAAATGAATGATTTAAACAATTATAGACCAATATCACTTCTTCCGGCCTTTTCCAAGATACTAGAGAAATGCATAAAAGTTAGGCTACTAAACTATTTACAAAAACATGAAATTATATCAAAAAATCAATTTGGTTTCCAGAGCAACATATCTACTGACGATGCTTTTATTAACGTTACAGGTAACATTATTAAAGAATTAGACAAAGGTAATAATTGTTTAGGAATTTTCTTGGACTTACGTAAAGCTTTTGATACTGTTATTCACTCGATACTATTAGATAAACTGAATAAGATAGGAATTAGAGGAACAGTTTACAAATTATTTGAATCATATCTGAGCAATAGATGTATAATGACAAAGGTTGACAGCCATATAAGTGAAATATCAAATATTGATATTGGTGTGCCACAAGGAACGATATTAGGACCAATCTTATACTTAATTTATGTAAATGATTTGCTAAATTTAAACCTAGATCAAATAAACGGCTCCATATTTTCATACGCAGATGACACTGTTGTGATTTTCAGTGGTCATTCATGGGAAGTAGCATATAAATACGCTAATACTGGCATGGAAATTATAAAAAAATGGTTCGATTCTAACCTTCTGTCACTAAACGTGGATAAATCAACATTAGTTCCTTTCTCATTAACATCTACTGGTCAGATAGCGCGGAAAAAATGTACAAATTTAAATTTAATAATACATAATTGTAATTTTGATGTGAATTGTAAATGCTTACCACTGAAAGAAACAGCCGTTGTGAAATATTTGGGTATTTTTATTGATAAACACCTTAAATGGTCTCACCATGTTAACTACATCTGTAATAGACTACGCCGAACAATTCATAAATTTGTCATTTTACGCCACTGTATGCCCATTACTGTTTTACGTTCCGTTTATCTAGCACTTTTCCAGTCCATTATTCAATATGGCATTCTCGTCTGGGGAGGATTAGCGAAAACTACCCTTAAGCCCCTCTGCCTTTTACAAAAAAGAATAATAAAAATCTGTCTAAGAAAACACATTGATTATCCAACTAGCCTAATATTTTCGGAATTTAATGTTTTAAGTTTGGACCAAATTTACAAATTTTCTATATTAAAATATTTTCACAAACATCGTATAAAATACTCTTCCAGTGATCATATCTACAAAACTAGACGAAATACTAATTTACTCCTATTAGAACCCAAATGTCTCACATCGGCAGGATTAAAGCATAGCATTAATTTTGGACCGCGCTTCTATAACTCAATTATCAGAAAAAATCCTGATCTCTCAGCATACTCCACTGTTAAATTTAATAGATATGTAAAGAATTTTTTGTAATTTTTTAGCTTTTAAGTAATTTTTGTTTCACTCCTTTTATGTATTTATGTATTTATGTTTTAATGTTTTTGTTTTACTTTCTTTTTTAGTTAAGCACATTATACACTCTATTTCTTTGTCTCTCCTCTTTCTTCACTTTGATATTTTTGAAACGGCACCCGAGCACGAGCAGTCTTGCTCATTCGGGTGTATTACTAAATGTAATACCTCTTGTAATATCTCTTGTAATAAATAAATAATAATAATAATAATAATAATAGATGTTGAAAAACTAGTGCATCAAAAGAGACAACAAAAATCAAGAAAACTAGTTTCTACTAGTGAGTGATTTTGTAGTGTAAAATGCTTTATTTGAGCTGTTCTATAATACTGCTGTATTACCTAGGTATATGGAGATTATAGCTTCTCTGAATTTTATTTGAAATATAACTTTGGTATTAATATTTGTGTTCAATAATAGAAAAGTGGAAGTGTGTCATTTAAAGGAATGAGTCTACATATTGTTTTCATTTCACAGAACTTGTGGCATTATAATTTAATAATTATTATAAAATTGAATAAAAACAGGGGCTTTTCAACTACAAAATCGCAAGTCCTCCATAAGTTAATTTCAAATTACAAAAAATTACAAAGCCCGGGCGATGCCGGGCTTTTTCAGCTAGTAAGCTTATAGTTTACAAAAATATTAAATGTGGAATTTAATATTGCTTAGCAATAGTATAACGACTGGTTGATTTATTTATGATTTCGGAGAATTTCGTTCGGGAGTTTTCAGTATTATTTTTCTTTAACTAATTTATTGTTTAAGCAAAGAAAGTTGTACGATTACCAAACATAATGTAACAATTACCACCATATAACATAATACTTAGGTAAATATCTAGTCAAGTATTACAGTTAAGGTTCTACGTTGATTCTCTGTCAGGAATGAAGTATTCTCAAAAACATTTTATTTTTGGGACTTGCAATCAAAACTTTTGAAAATCCTTTCTTAGTGTGTACTTACATTATGAAACGAAGGTACTGTCAACATTGCAAGTCTCTGCCTATTATAGTCTATTAGCTGAAAAGACCCGGCTTCGCCCGGGCTTCGTATTTTGTAATTTGAAATTGACTTATTGAGGACTTTAGATTTTGAAACTCTAGGTCCTTACATAATATGTATTTAGAATTTGAAATGAGGAAGAACGACTTATCACACTCCAACTATTCCCTCAGAAAACGCTAGATATAGCTTTTTTATGGCACATAGAGGATGTCGAATGTTGCATTCCGTTGCTTCTACACATCATGCCTGGGAGGGGTTGAAATAAGAAGAAACAAATTCCGGTTATATAAGATTGTATTGTCTTTACGGAAAATTTTATTTCCTACTCTGATGTTATCAAACAACTGGTTCGAGGCTGAAATAATAAAAAAAAAAATATATCACTTTCACACTTTCCTCCCCAAAAACCAGGGACATAATATACACCGGGCATAGGACTGAAAATGTTCCATCCCATTTTGTCTTCTTTCAGATGCTTAGGGCCTATGATAAACATCCCTATTTCTCAACTAATACAATGCCTATATACAGTATATGAATAACGTATCAGTGGATAGGTTTTTTTACAGACTGCTGATATAGCGTACTCATTGGCAAACACTTAAGTTGTTTATGCGATACGACCGCTTATTCTACATCAACATGTGAAGTGAGAAAATTATATTTTCCATGTCGAGGGTAGAGAAAGTTATGTGACTGCATCACAATGTGCTTTATTTTCGTGGATTTTATTCTTCAAGAATTATTTTTACAAATGTATTACATCAATATCATCAGAATTCATTAAGTTCAATATTATGTAGTGTCCAAAGCCCTATGTGAACTGTGTGAACAATACACTGTTGTCTTGACAACTGAATGAGATTTCATTTTTTTAGTATAATATTCTCAGAAATTATATAATTTTCAAGGGAAAGTGTAGTTTGTTCGATTTTTAATGTAGACCGCGTTACTTCCCGGGCTTAACTGGGTATGTGTGAAAAATTTCGTGTAAATTGGTAAAGAAATGTAGATTTGTATAGGGAACATACATAGGCCTACATACATACACACTTTCGATTTTATATATTAGACTAGCTGAAAAGGCCCGGCGTCGCCCGGGCTTTGTATTTTTTAATTTTTAATTAACTTATGGAGGACTTTATGTATGTAGAACTTGAAATGAAGAAAAAGATTTATCACACTCAAACTATTCCATCAGAAAACGCTAGATATAGCTTTTTATGGCTCATAGAGGATGTCGAATGCTGCATTCCGTTGCTTCTACACATCATGCTTGGGTTGAAATAAGAAGAAACATAATTACATAAGATTGTATTGACTTTCTTTCTTTCTTTCTTTCTTTCTCGTAGTTTAACCTCTCCCTTTTAGGATTTAAGCGACCCAAGCCGCCCGGGTCTTACAGGGCCACGACCTGTCGGGAGAGGGATTATCTTTGGATCACATACATACTTTTTTGACCAGACAAGGACATGGAGGGCCTCCCCGGATGAGTGATCAGCCCAATGCCGGGGCCACCTCCGAGACAACACGAACACATAGGACGAGACACACCATTCACACACACACTCACTCCAAACAAGGCGAGGATGGGATGAAGATGATAATGACGGCCAGATGATATCTGGGGACCACAAGGGCCTAAAGTTACCCGACATTTGTCTCAAAGGTGAGGAAAAACCCCAGAAAAAACCCCACCTAGGTAACTTTTCCCGACCAGGAATCGAACCCGGGCCCGCTGCGTGAGAGGATTGAACGCATCCCCTGAGCCACAGCGGTGGACTTGTATTGACTTGACGGAAAATTTTATTTCTCATTCTCATGATTACCGTTCAACCGTTTCGGGGCTGAAATAAAAGAGAAATGCAGTATCACTTTCATACTTTCTTCCCCTAAAATCCGGGACATAATATACTGCGAGCATAGGACTCAAAATGTTCCATCCCATGCTTAAGGCCTATGATAAACATCCCTATTTCTCAACTAATACAAAGCCTACAGGTATGGATAACGTATCAGCTGAAAGGATTATTTACAGACTTCTGATATAGCATACTCACACACTTAAGTTGTCCCTGCAATACGACCTCTTCTTCTGCATCAAAATGTGAAGTGAGAAAATATTTCTTATGTGGAGGGTAGAGAAAGTTATGTGACTACATCACACTGTGCTTTATTTTCGTGGATTTAATTTTCAGTAATTATTTTCGCCAATATATTACATCGATGGAATCATAATTTGTTCAAGTCCAGCATTATATAGTCGCCAAGGCCCTATGTAATCACAGTAAACAAAACACTGTTGTCATGTGAACTGAACTGCATTTCATTTTTTTTCAATATAATATTCACAGAAATTATATAATTTTCAAGGGAAGGACTGATATGTTTGAATTTTAATGTTGACCGCGTTACTTCCCGGGCTTAACTGGGTATGTGTGCAAAATTTCGTGTAAATTGGTAAAGAAATGTATACCTTTTCAACTTCAAGTTGAGACTAAACAATTTCAAATTGAGAATAGACAATTTCAAATTGAGACTAAACAATATCAAGTTGAGACTAACAATCTCAAATTGTGACTAAACAATTTCAAATTGAGACTAAACAATTTCATGTTGAGAATAATGAATTTTAAGCAAATAATAAACTAAATTGAAGTTAGGAGCACTTTATTGGATCTGAACTTACATAATGAAGTTTACTTATCATACTGTTTACATTTTAAAATATTGCAGCAAGGAGAGAAGTTAACAAACAAGTTTATTATCTCTTACATAGGCATATCGTTCAAGTTTAAGGCATCAGGAACGAATCTAAGTATGTGAGCTAGATATCTTGCGCAACTGTTAACATTTATAGTACCTAAGGCTTCTGCCATAATGTTTTCTAGCCGACGAAGACGATACTCAGTTTGAGATAAATTTCCCCTGTCTTCATCAACTAAAATCTGTGGCACAGACAAGCTTCGTTTAACTGCAGATTTAAAACTGGACCACGCAAGCTCAATTGGGTTCAGCATTGCACTGTAAGGACTCAACCTCAACAAGCCATGGTTTCTAGATTCTTCATAAGCGAAAACTGCTTCAACATTGCGATGACAAGGGGCTTTGTCCATTACCAGTACTACACTTGAGTAATACATGTTTTGAGCTGCTCGCAGGCATTGACGTAGGCCTACGAATTCATTACATTCTGCCATTTTGAAAGAGCCTCTTCTGAATTCAGAGTAAATTAGTCCCAAATTACCAATGCAGCCTATAACGTGGACGTTATTCCCACGGGTGCCTGCTGATATGTACCTGCAACGTGTTCCTTTTTTAGAACGTCCTTGCCGCCGTGAAATAAATAAATTGAAATTTGTTTCATCCATATATATTATGGGAATGTTCTATGATTGATAATCCAAGAGCTGCCGCACATACTCACATCGTTTTGTTTTAGTTTCCTCGCTATTGGTTCTTTCTGGCTCTCTGCGAATATCTTTCAATGTGAACATCAAACCATCCAAATGTTGCCGTAAACATTCGGTAGAGACACTAACATGATGGTCCTCTTCAAATTTTCTTTTAAATGTCATTCTTGGATTTTCCTCTATATACCGCGTCATGACGGCACGATGATCTTCCGTAATTTTCTCTCTTCTTTTACCACCATGTTGTCGTTGAACTTGATTTTGATTTTTCTCCCATCGATATGCAGTTACTTTCTTCACCCCGAGTGCATTGGCCAGACCTCTCCAATCGCCATTATTGTTGTACACTGCACAAATTTGCTTCTTGATACTCTCAGATTCCCTTTTCTTCATATAAGGCATGATAACGGAGCGGAATTTGATAGGATACAATTCAAGCTTGTTCCTGTTTTAAATCACTGTTATCAATCAAAACAATTGCCAGTTTCCTTTTGGATCTGTACCGATTGTCTTTTGGATCAGTTAGCATTGTTGTTCTGGTTCTATTGCTTGTTGACAGATGTCACTATGATACTGAATGATATGAGAACAAAAATGTAATAGCTTGAATGTGATCATTTTCAACTTGAAATTGTTTAGTCTCAATTTGAAATTGTTTAGTCTCAATTTGAAATTGTTTAGTCCCAATTTGAAATTGTTTATTCTCAATTTGAAATTGTTTAGTCTCAATTTGAAATTGTTTAGTCTCAACTTGAAGTTGAAAAGGTATAGATTTGTATAGGGAACAAACATACATACATACATATATACATACACACTTTCGATTTTATATATTAGATTATTTGCATTGTTACAAACATCAAGACTTCACGAGTGTTCTTTGTAGAAAACATAAGTAAACGATAATGAAATAATAATGTACTAATACATTTATACAACAATCATCTGTTGACATTCCAATATAATTTCTGAATTTCAAAAGTCTAATGAGCATGCAGCCACTGAACTCAAGAGAGGCAGTATACCACGCGGTGTATGCACACTAAATGATTCTACTGTGCAATGGGTAAGCTTGCACATACTGCTGTACTCATTGTGCAACGAGTTGGTGGCCGCTGCCTTAGACCGAAGACTAGACTAAACTCTGAGAGTTAGGTTAAAAAAATATTGAATTTACAGAATTTGAGTTCAAAATTTAGAAGTTGAAAATTCCAGTTTCAACACTTACCCAGGAGTTCTGCGTAATGATGGGATAACTTCGTATCCGTCGAAGCTATTACCATAATTACAGATTTGTGAAAACATATATTCTTATTCTTCTTCGTCTATGTTCCCTCCCTGCTCTTTTCTTATTAGCAAGTGAAAATATTTCACCTATTTGTCCTTAACTATCACATTATTTTGTCAACCTTGAAGATTCCTATGGTTGGTTAACAATCCGCAATCTAATATTTTTCATTCAAGATATTCTTATTTCGCCAGACATCTTTTGTTTCCTTCAATTTTCCCTTATAAAGATTTTGAACCTCCCAAAACTACCATAATTAATAAACCAATTATTCTCCTCATTATATTATAGTGCTCCTCACCCATAAATGAAAAAGATCTTAAATTAAATTCACCGCATAAGGTATAATAAAATAAACGAAATCTATAACATACAGTCAATCCAGTAGAAAAGTAAAATAAAAAAAATCCAAAAACATTTATATTATTTAAAGAAACCGTTTCCAAAATTATATCCCTCGAATAAAATCCAGCTAAAAAAAGGTATCCCACATAAAGCAAAATTAGATACTATTAAACAAGAAGATATTAATGGTATTTGAAAACTTAATCCTCCTATAAATCGAATATCCTGAGAGTCCTTTACCGAATGAATAATAACTCCCGCACATATAAATAATAATGCCTTAAATAAAGCATGAGTCAACAAATGAAAAAAAAAAGCTAACTTCAAATAACCTAAAGCCAAAATACTAACTATTAAACCTAACTGACTTAAAGTTGATAAAGCAATAATTTTCTTTAAGTCAAATTCAAAATTAGCTCCCAAACCTGCTATAAATATTGTCAGACCAGCAACCTATTTGTTTTTCGTTCCTCATTGATTGTCGGAAATAATGAAAATGCTTACATTTCAAATTTGTGTTAATGACTTAATTTTGCGTAAAGAATTACACTCTTCATGATGAAACACTACTGACTCACGTGAAAACAGTCTTTACAAATGCTCGAATATTTCAAGAATAGTACATTTTAAAGATTAAAATATAAATATTCCATTTTATCAGTAATTCCGCTATGAAGTATGTGTCGTTTTTGTAATCCGTTAAAAAGGAAGTAGACTGTTATTTCAGTTATAGGTGGAAGATTATTATAACATTCTGTTTGACATTCGCAATACATAAGAGGATTAATATTCCAGCTTCATATTACTTTCTTTTGATGATTAACATGTACATAATGAAGTATTCAGAATCTCAACATTATTCGGAATGTTCATTGAGCTGAAATGAATTTTTGTATTTAACTGAATGTAATTTGTTTTAGTAAACGAATGTTTTTGCAAAGTATTTATGATTTTTTTAGTAAAGTATTTATTCGAAGAGGTTACCTATGATAGGCTCTGCAGATCGCACGTTCTATCCTCTTAATTTCTTAGAAAAATATGCGTCTATAAACCTTTAACTGACGTTGGCTGTAAATGAAGAAGTTAAGTAGAGAACCAAGGCTTTTTATCTTTTTCTGTCGTCATGGAGGTTCCGAATGAAAATACAGAATAAAGAAATCTTGTTTACTACAAATTCTCATATCACTTTAAATTACATTAAAAATATTAACAAAAGTGAATAAAGAGTTGTTTTATTTTCATTTTACCGGGGGTTTTCCGAGTGAGCCAAACGCAAATTAATATAAATGCTGTTTTCGAAACTGAAATATCTATAAGCCTATATATAGACTTATTTGATAATCGTTTTTCACCAAGGTCACTCCTTTAATTAAAATTGCTATTACTCTTCCCTTATTAGGAATTAACTTCAAATTGCCTTTTTTGCTTCGAAGTTCCAAAACATTTCAGTTTCGTGTGTATTTGACGCATATTGAGACTTTACATTATAAAGAAGTAGGCCGTAGAACTGATTTTTACTGAATTATGTAACTATTGGATGAATAGAGCTTTTGGAATGAAAATAACACAAAGGACTGTTCGCAATGAATAATGAAATAAATATTGTGGCACACTTCAGTGGGTAAGCCATTCTGGCACACTTTGGCCGGTAAGAAATATATAATATACATATAACGCTATTATATATTTTTTTTTTGCTGTTTTCAATACGGTAATGCAGCAGTATTTCTGAGAGAATTCGATACGATAAATGGCAGTAAGTCCATTTAACAGATGAGGGCCAATGAAATGTGCCCTTAGCATTTTGAGATCGATCTGAATACTAATGTGTTTTCAAAATTGATTACGAAATTATTACGAATTCAATCCGCTTCAATCTAACTTTTTTCTCTATATTGACCTTCAGATTCAATCGATCTTGATTCCCGTTTTCATGAAGATTTCAACGCGTTAAGCATATCATTCGGATCAATTTGAATTTTCAATTAAAACGTAGTAAATTTTTAACATTAACCTAAAAGACACAATACGATGTCAAGAAAATCTTAATCCTTTTTTGAAAATCAAGGTCAAAAGAAAATAAAAACTGAGAGAACTTCGGAGATAAAATAAAGCTTTCTCTTGGCTGTGTTTGACTGATAAAACACTACATCATTTCTATGGCATTATTGTTTACTCCTTTGCTATGTCTTTTGTCTTGGAATTAGTCCAGCCACACAACTACCATGCAAATATCAAACATAGACACAATGAAACTAGTTGTGATAAACGTTACATGAAACAGATTGAAGCTAGGAAAACTGCAATGCTGTGATTATATTGGGGAAAGGATTTCATGTTTGTTAAACGTCTGTTCGGCCTATTGCTTGTACTGACATTTTAGTGTCCTTTATGATAACCATTTGGGATTTAATACTAGAAAACGGTTTCTCTCGCAAATTATAAATTCAATCCCTAGACTTTTTAATAATTTATTCTTTATTTATTTATTTATTTCTTTCTTTCTTCTATGGATCACATACATACCTTTTTTACCAGACAAGGACATGGAGGGCCTCCCCGGATGAGTGATCAGCCCAATGCCGAGGCCACCTCCGAGACACAACGAACACATAGGACGAGACACACCATTCACACACACACTCATTCCAAACAAGGCGAGGATGGGATGAAGATGATAATGACGGCCAGATGATATTTGGGGACCACAAGGGCCTAAAGTTACCCGACATTTGTCTCACATGTGAGGAAAAACCCCAGAAAAACCCCACCTAGGTAACTTGTCTCGACCAGGAAATAATTTATTTACGAGAAAAATAATTAACACATTTTTGTTAACACACGTGAATCATTCATTAACTAAAATATTAATAATTATAATTAAACAGCTAAAACTCCGGCCATGGTGCGCATTGCACGATGAGAAAGCGCCGCCTGGAGGGAAAACGACCTCAGATTCGAGTTCCCTAGCCCGAAAAACCCCTGCATATTGAGTTCCGTTCAAATCGTTCATGGTTTCCTATTTAGGCCTACATTCATTTTCCCTCTTCGGTTCACCTATGTAAAAGATCAGATAAATGCATCCCGTAACATTATAATAAAAATGAATCCAATTCGATTACAAAATCGGAACGATCGACAATTCCATGCGTTATGTTGAAAAAATCGCAATGCTCTTATTTCCAAGTTGTTATAACGAAAAAGCAGGTCACTTGCAATTAATTTCACATTTGAAACGTAATAGCTAAATCTGTTGCTTCGAAAGCGCAAAAAAAAAAAAAAAAAATCACGTTTTTGCCATAACTCGCAAACTAAACCCCCCCCCCAAAAAAAAAGTCCGGCTTCGAGGTACATTCAGTTCATCTATGTTAAAAATTTCTGGTCTGTGCGTGCAATAGATTTTGCTAGAAATCGCGCATAGCCAGACACTTCCTCTCATATAGATTGTTTGTATATTTATTTTAAATAATAATTTGGAACTATATTGTATGTAACTACATAGTATAGAAATTTTACTTAATTAAAAATTGACCGTAACCCTGCTAAAAATGTTCCGTCAAATTGAGAAGTTGATTGGCGGAGAAGCAAAATGTAGGCAGCCTAAAAGATTGCTGCTTTCCTTTCAGATAGTCATGGTTCACTGAGACATCGGTTGTTTGTGTGTGGCGCTACCTGTGCAGAGTCATATCAGTGCGCGCTTGAAGTGTTGTGTAGTGGGCCAGCGTCTCGTATCGTTTATGAATCAATCCAGTTTCTAACGTAATTGTGACTAAATGTGCTTCTTTATAATGTGTTCAGTGATAATGTAAAATTGTACAGTGTACTGTAAGTGGTGAATAATATTATAGTGTAATACACAAGTGGAATGAAGTAAGGTGGCAACGTACATAACCTCCAGTAGTTGCAGGCATCGAAACCAATGACAACTTTTTCTGGTACGAATATACAAGTGTACTATTTATAGCGTCATTATAAATCTGTTAGCTCGTTTACTGGAAGCAAATGATACACGATCAGGTTTGTTTCTACAACGATAAGAAAGAATTTGCGGCACACGGCTAGCTGTACCGATCTACTGTTCATGCTTCCCGTAGTCAATGACAAACGGTCTGGAAATTTTCCGCTACAACAGAACACAACTAAAATATGTCCAGTTTTATTGTACCGTACTTTCTTGGAAGGGTATCACCGTCGAGTTATTGGGTCCTCGAAATTCGGACAAATGAAATTGTAATTCAACATAACGTTTCATATGAATATGTAAATTAATTATTTATGTGTGATAACATATATGGCACCAAATAGAAAAAATCCTCATTAGGTTCATTTAGATAAAAGTAGTCTTAAGGTCTAAAATCTTGTCTGGCCGAGATTAAAATCTTACATGAACTGAATTCAAATAAGGGTTCTCTTTATACTTCTTCTGCCCGTACCTTAGGTACTATAGGTAGAGGAAGTATTGTGTTCCACCCATAAATTGTAATTTCAGTTTAAGATACACGTTTTGAAGCCCCCTGAATCCAAAAATACTGTTTTCAGAAACATGTATGTGTGTGTGTTTCTGTTTGTGTCTGTGAACAGCCTCCAGAACGAAAAATATAATGAAAACTAAATTTTGTGTTCGGGTTAGGTGCTTTCTAGGAATGTGACGCTAAGATTGGCGACGTCTTGCTATTACTTTTAATGCCACTTTACAGTGAAGATTTAGTTTTTCACGATTTGCTCGAAAACGGCTCTTGTTGAATTGAGTACATGAGGTGCTTATACTAAGAACTAAAACTTTTGTTTTAAACCTTTTTCTTCGCAAAAATTCTTTGAAGCGTAGTTATAAGCCACCCACCGTTTGTGGAACTTCTTGCTAGCTGAACAATAAAGCTTCGCATCAGGTTGAAACAATCGAATACGCGTTCTTTACATTACGGTCTCTTTAATAATGAGAATGTGAAGTATTGCCCATGGTTAGGATAAAGTTACATGAGTGCGGTAGCCTAATTAGATTTTATTTGGATTGTGTATCCTTCGAGGGTGCGATGTGATGTGAAAACGACATTTTCTTCACTTTTACAACCAATTTGCATGAAGAGGTCATATATAATAGCCTATATTATGATAAAAGGCAATACTTTTATGTGTTTCACATCAAATTTGTTTTAACAGTGTTGTGCTATTAAAATAGTTCTTGTTAAGGGAAAATTATTCAAGGATAATATATTTTCTAGAAATATTTTTTGTAATATATTTAATGAATGAGAATTAGTCGTATTTGTTCGTAATATGTCATTGACCCAATCTGCCTGTATGGCACTGGCTTTATATGCCCGAGGTAGCGGGCTTGAGACCGGCCCTAGGTCGATGACATTATTATGTACCTATGTCTTTAAACGAAATAATCTTGCGATTATTAAATATTTCTATAATTGTGGGGCATTTTCTTAAGTGTCAAATCTTCAACCTAACTTTCCTTAAAATTGAATTATGTTCTTTTTTAAATTAGGAACTTGTTCAAACTTTTGTACTTTTTTGTAACGGGTGTTCAGCCATTTCATAAATACGGGTGGGACATTCTAGCAAATTATATGAACTATTTTTGTTTATTACAAATCATAAATAATAAACTAGAATTGGTTCTTCACATTCTGTAAAATTTACAATGCCTTCTCCTCCACACTGCATGCAAAGCATTACTTAAAACTTTTTTTAAATATTTTAAATTTGTTTTTCAAATTTTCTGATTTTAATGATGCAAAACAAAAGCTCATTTTCTGTTCTGCTATTACTGTTAGGGTCTTTATGTTGTTATTAATGAAGGTATGAGGGATTCAATACAAATTATAAACTGTTTCCAGGTTGTCAGAACATTTATTTAACTCATCAATAATAATAATAATTTAACAAAACTATCATTGTTACGGGTGGGACAAAAATTCCCCTGTTTGTTATTTTACATAGTAATTAACCACACATATTTTTTGAAGTTAATCTTATACCAAATTGTACCTTAAGATGTATATTTTCTCAAATGAAAATGGACATAGCTGATTACTCTTGACTACTTGGTATTAAAGAGTGTTAAAATCATGCTAAAAATGGCAAAAAAAGTAACTCAGCGCTATAAATAAGTAAATCTTCAGATTTTATACATGAAACCACTTCAAATACCCAAGTCCTTAAAATTAAGATAATTTGAGGTTTTAAACTTATTTTTAACCACCCAATTACAATAATTTTATAACTTCTCTTTTTGAGGGAAAAATTCCCATATTTTATGAAATGGCTGTGTTACAGTCCGATCTTACTTTTGAAACTTTTAAATTATCTTTAAATGCGTTATATCTTTACCTTCATTTTAACAGAAAAATGTTCTCCACAGTCTTCTCTAACGTCTTGTTCCACAGAAATATGCACTATCAAATATGACTGTAGTACAGCTAACTTTATTTGCAGTAAATCAGCTTTCATTGAATTAGGAAATGGCTGAAAAGCAAGCTTCCTACAAAGTAAATAAATACATATTATTTGAAAAACAAATTAAATTATTAAAACTTCAGTACTTATTCCATGCATTTTAAATCTTTGAGGTAATTTTTCAAAATCCATCATTAAGTCCATTTTAAGCTGGAATGCCTGACTTACTGTTTTGTTATTTTTACCTCTGAGCTATATCTTATTAATGATACAATAATAATAATATATAATATATAAACATACATAAAAATTATAATATTTGTATAATGTTATAACAGCAGAGTTACACTGAACTGATACTTCATTTTCACCTTCTTTTATATACAGTCAACCGTCGATATAATGCCACCTTCCGGTCTGTAACATTTCATGGCACAAAGTGAGGGTGGCACTAAAACGAAATTTATTTAATTGTTAAAATAAAAGTGGCATAATACAATATTTCCTATGCATCTCCGACTAACAGTTTTCCCCCACAGTAATGAAAAAGCGTGATTTAATAGCCTGCTGGCAAGACTTTGGAAATCTTTCACTGTATTCACAAACTTCTCGTTTCTCTTGAAGTGTAACAACAGCTCTCTTCATTTTCACAATCTTACGAGTACCGTAGCCTAACTGTAGTGTAGGGTAGTGTTTAACAGCTAAATGGACATTGGACTAAAAGAAGTGAAATACTGAACTGTCTCATTGTTTGAAGGGCTCTTTCTACCTGCTCCACCCACATGCAGGCTCTCTGTCCGACTTCTTAACATAGCTTCCTCATTCCACCGCACTACGTTTACAGTTAGTGGCAGGGAACACTCACTTCTTGAAAATACAGTACAGTATGTTTCTTAAATAATCTTCCTAACATCCATGCCAGTTTTAAAAGAATTCTGTAACTGAAAAAAATCACTACAAGCTATATTTTGTAAAAATCTGATCTTATATTCACTGGCACTAAATGAATTGGCACAGTAACGAAGTTTCTTATTTATTTTATATGGGAGAAGATCCGTTCACTTGCATTTTTGGCGATGTGCGAGGGTGACACTGTAAAGAGGGGCATTATATCGAGGGTTGACCGATCATTTTATTACTCTATATATTTGTGTGTCCACCGCTGTGGCGCTGGGGATGCTTTCGGGCCTCTCACGCAGTGGGTCCCGGTTCGATTGCTGATCGAGACAAGTTACCTAGGTGGGATTTTCGCTCACCTGTGAGACGAATGTCTGGTAACTTAGGCCCTCGAGGTACCCAGATATAATCTGGCCGTCATTATCACCTTCATCCCATGCTCGCCTTGTTCGAAATGAGTGTGTGTGTGACTACTGCTCGGAGCTCAAGAGAAGGCTTCTTGTTCGAAATGAGTGTGTGTGTGACTACTGCTCGGAGCTCAAGAGAAGGCTTACTGCGCTCCTCTTGCGCGCCGTGCGGCACGCGTGCTGCACGCGTGCCGCTCGTTGAAATTATTTTCACAGCGCTCCTCTTGCGTTCCATAGGAAAGCGACGAACATATTGCGAACCACTAGCTTTCATCATTAGGCCTAATATTTTGTGTGTTGTCTTGCTTAGAAAACGAGTTTTGAAAAAAGTCCTCAATTGCAAAACTTGTCTACGGCTTAAATATCGAAACAAACCCATTTTTAAACAAGAGTTGAAAAGTGTGTAAACAGTGTTATTATTTATATTTTATAACTTACCTTTTCCTGTACCTTTGCTGGCGTTAACTTTAATTTTCTCTCGCCGGTTACAAGAAAGCATAGATAACATCTTCTTCTTGCACTCTTCTGAGGACGTATTTATTTCCATTCCTATTTCCCTCCATGCATGCTCCTTTAAATTTTTTTTGTAGTGATCCTTATGTTTTGGGTTCCACAGCAGAGGTTTTGATTTGTAAATATGTATCATCTGCAGATCTTCTCCTCGTACCACTCCATGATTATATCACATACAAGCTTGCTCCTTCTTTCTTGACTAATTGCACGTCAGCAAAATAGCACATGTTGCAATAAACAAACAGTCGAATTTCCTGTACTCTGTTTGGAGACGACAATTCACTGCTGTATAATTCATGCAACACGGGTGCATGCAATTGTTTTAACGAATGCTATTTATTTAATAACGTGATAATGCCTCCTATACTTTCAAAACTAAAAGGGGAAACTCTACAGAGTCAAAGTAGCGAGATTATTGCTAATGTTTATGAGTAGGCCTACATGAAGGAAGAAGCCAAACATAAAGATCGATTTTCTCCAGCGTATTTTAAAGAAATTCAGAAAGTGCAAAGTAACGTACACAACATCTGACTCAGCTCCTGCTTCTGTATACCTATCATTCCGCAAAAGGTGAGTAAGTGACTCGCATCAACCTCTCATATAATTTTTTCATTTGCCAATTGTACAGTAAAGCTTGAGGAGCGGAGCGCTGTGAAAATAATTTCAGCGAGATGCACGCGTGCAGCACGCAACTACCAAAAACACGTCCCAATATGAAATCAGAAATCCTTTGTGTTCGTCGAAAAAACCGACAGGAGACGGATCGTGGCGAGCAGCACGCGAGCGGTTCGCGTGCACCTCAAAATGCCGTACACATCTGCGTGCCGTGCGGCACGCGTGCCGCACGGCGCGCAAGAGGAGCGCAGATGTATACGTACCCTTAGGAATTTGCTGCGTAATGCCATAGTCTCAGCATGTTTAGCGATTGCATCTTAATACTACCTGTCCTGAAAATATTAGTCGCGTTTCTAGTTCAACGTTTTAATGCTTAAGAATTTTATTTTTAACCGTTAGGCCTACAATTATTAAGTTGTAAGTTACCGGTTATTCTCAAATCCTATAACTACTTCAATTTGGTTTTCTTACGTTACTTTATTCAGGAATTCGACAGTTTAAGAATAACTTAATCTGCAAAAAATAATTATTGTAATAGTATAATATGTAATTTTAAAAAGTTTACAATGTTGTACTTTATTACACGAGTAACGAATACAGGGGTGCCCACCCCCCCCAAAGTCATGACTCCCCCCCCCAAACTTCATTGCTCACCCCCCCAAACTTCATTGCTCACCCTCAAACTTCATTGCTCACCCCAACCCAATTGGCTGTCGACAAGGGCGCCCATATGATACTGTTAGAGGGGGGGGAGAATTTTTTTAAATTAATTTATTTTTTGTCACTTTAACTTCTTGGGCCACTTTGTAACATGATATTAATAATATAATAAGTGCAACAATGACGTAGCCAGAAAATAATTGTGGGGAGGGTCGGAGGTGCCGGGAGAGTTTGGAATACCCCCTAAAAAGGGGGTCGGGGGTCCATCCCCAGAAAATTTTTAAATATTGAATTAATGAAAATCACATTTTACGCTATTTTAGCAATAAAAAACTAGTTAGGAAATATGTTTGCCATACTCTAAGACATATATGGGCAACGCCCGGCCCGCGGGCCGGATGTGGCCCGCCCCGACTTTTGATCCGGCCCCCGCGAAACATTTTAAAATCGCGGTCGAAAAAGTTAATATTTTCGGTTCTCGCCAACAAGAGAGTGAGAGGGGGGAAACAAAAGCTAGAACTACGAGGGTGTTCCTTCCGGTCAGCGCTAGAAAAATGCTGCAATAGGCCTAAATCAAAGTATAGAACCAGACTTACAGACACTCTGCGCTTGTGTATTAGTGGGATTGATGCCAACATTGATTGTCTTGTTTCTCAAATTTAAGCTCAAGCTTCTCATTAATTTCTGCTGATTGTAAGAAAATACCTAATCAGTTCGATATTGTTCTCAGTCATGTAACTTTAACATTATACTTTATAAATACAAAAAACCGTATCATGATTATTTTTCACAACTACTTATTATCTACGGCCCGCGACTTCATAAATATCGTAAAGTTTAGCCCGTATCTTTCCAAAGGTTGCCCATACCTGCTCTAAGACATGCCAATGTAAACAAGAAAATGTTACCTAAATCGGGTGTCCACCCCCGGGAAATTTGTAAATGTTGAACCAATGAAAATCACATTTTACGCTATTTTAGCACTGAAAAACTAGATAGCAAATTTGTTTATTATACTCTAAGACATGGCAACTTAAACAAGAAATTGTTACCTAAGTTATAATACTTATTACTATTTATAAGAAAAGTTGAATAACACATGGAACAGTGCACATAATAGGCCTACTCATTATGTTATGAAAAGAAAATAACCCTATATCATATTTGACACACCAACAAATCTTGTTTAATTAAATATTTTTTTTAATACAGGTTTTTTAGGTTTTAACTTTTGGGGGGTCCAAACCCCCTGAACCCCCCTTTCCTAATCCACTGTGGATTCTGCTTCCATGTTGTCGATTTGGTAAAACTTCTGCAATTCAAATAATTGTCTTAAAAGAAAAACATCTGACTATAATAATTATTAATATACATTTTTTCCTTCGCCCCCCCCCCCGTCCCCGGGTATGGGCGCCCATGGCTGTCGAAATTCTTCATCTTTATAAAGAATTAGAAGAGACCTTTTGAAGTTCTAGAACTTGGCTGTTTTTATTTTTAACATATAAAACTCTAATTTTGCAACAATTTTCACCCCCCAGAAAATTCATAATTGATAATATTTTGCCCCCCCCCAGAAATTTCAAACGCAGTCTGCGTCTTAACCCCCCCCCTTCTAATAGTTTCCCGGGCCTCGCTATGTATTGTTTTTCCTTTTTTCCTCTGTGGTTCCATTGTGATATACTGTAAACGAAATTGACTACGGCCTACTAATAATTATTACCATTAACTTAGTTACGTTGATGAATAAAACACAATCTTTATAAACACTGAAATGAAAATGCGCAACACACGACCGTGCAAGAAGTACAAGGCTTTGTGAATGATTAGTACACTTCAATGCATGGCCCGCACGTGCAACGGGGAATCACAGCGACAATATTCCCCTCTCTTCATACCCCGCTCGTCTTCTGTTGAGCTCCGTACAGTAGTTGTGTACTATCCTATGTAATAATTTTATTTAATGGAATGAGTTCGTGTTGTCTCAGAGGTGGCCCAGCATAGAGCTGATCTCTCATCCGGGAAGACCCTCCATGTTATTGTCTGATAAAAAATGAATGTCGCGGTCCTGTAAGGTCCGGGTGGCGTGGGCGCGTGAATGTACATACAACGAGGGAGGTAAAACTGTGGTAAAGAAGAAGATTCTTACGTGTAATTTTAAGTTATAAGGTAACACAAATATTTAATATAAGAATTTCTGTGCAAACTATCTTTGTAAAAATAATTATCTAATAATATGCTGTGCAGCCGGTGCAAAAACGATAGGTTGCCATGCTCGTCTCGTGTTCACCTGCATACACAATATAGCATATAACTAAACCATTGAAATGTTCTGTATTTTGCTTAAATGCTTGATATGCCTATTTTTTAAATTAAATCTGATGAAGTGTCAATTCTGGATACACTAGGTTATCTGAAGAAATTAAATAAGAATATCACTGAGCAACAAAATGTATTGGACTAAAAATTGAATTATACAGTCATGCATTATGATCACATGCTATAGTAGCATTAATTGTATACACATTTGTAATGTAGGCCTACGTGGGAAGATGTCTATTGATATTGGACCAAATCGGTTGACCGGTACCGGAGTAAAACCCAATTTAGTGTCTATTTTAAAGACGCGGTAACTCAAATATGCTTTATCGGATTTTCATGAAACTTTGTATATGCATTTATAATGTCCATGGGAAGACGTCTATTGATATTGGATAAAATCGTTTGATCGGTATCGGAGTAATGCCCAATTTAGTGTCTATTTTATGGTAATATATTTTTAAGAATTTAACAAATGCAAATCTGTTATCCTGACAACATATCGTTTTACACTCTTCATATACAGGTTTGGAAAGTTAGCCATGACACATCCCTTCGCATTTAAGCTGGGACGTACGGTGATAATAACGAAGTAAATTGGAAGATTTGATTATAAAACTAGTCAGATGTTTATTTCTTTCATCAAGTTGAATACTGTTATATACAGAAGATATAAACTCTGAAATAATTAGGCCTACATACATTAAGTGGAGTTCTTCGCCAGTGTATTTTGTGAAATGATGACATATTTTAAGAATGTCTTATATCATTGTATACGAGTTTGAATTAAGGTTAACTATCAAACATTAGACCTTTGTTCTTCCGTAAGTCCTGCTTAATGAATCGATCTGCAGCTTAACTCGGAAATCGATAACAAAAATAACTTATTCTCTGCATATCATGATTCCAATTAACTTTTTACTGATTAAACAAAAGCATACTGGCACTTGGCTACATCAGTTTACCTGATTTTATATTTGAATACTTTTGTTCCGGGACCTGCTTCTAAATTTCAGGCTGCAAAAATGCTGCTGCAAGTGAATCCACCATTGTGGTCTTTGATATGGGGCAACGCCCCAAAACATTTAAATGGCCAGTCCAGAAAAATTAAAACAATTTTCAATTTAGCATCAGAATTTTTAAGAACCACATGATAATGTGGCATGCAGCTCGCGAGCCAGGGTTTGACCACTGTGGCTGTCTTTATTTTGAATCTGTGTAATGTTAGTATGTGTGCCATAATTAAGAATAACTTCATCTTATTCAAGATTGTTAAGTGTATAAATGACCTCTTATAGACTTTCTGTTTAGTAACCAAGAAACAGAAGGTAATGTAATAAACAAACAAAAAAAGTATTGTAACCTACATTCAAAAGTAACGCGATCACGGAAGACAAGAACTAATCTTTTCTAGTGAAGGCCTAGAATGTGTTTTACCGAAAATTTTCAACTTATGCTCTTCTTGAAATAGAGAAATTAAAAAAGAAAAAAAAGTTTGTCAGGAATTTTAGAAGATGGATAATTTAAACAATAATTTATTGGCAACAATATTCTTCATAAGTGTTAAATTATTAGGTTCATTTTGTTAAAAGTAAATTGTTAAAAGACTCCAGAAAGTCCCGTTTTTGGTTTAGAAAATTTAGTCGAAGTTCACTCTGGTATGTTTATTACATGTTTATTTCATATTTCACTTTGATATGTGTAGGATTATTTATTTTGAAGATTTCGCGAATTTGTTGCAGACATTTGTGAATAGCCCCCACATACAAGTACAGACATGTAAAGTGACATGTAAAAACGTATCCTAGTTTAATTTGCTCATATTTTCATTACTAAAATATTCAGTAAGTACAGGCTGCCTCAAATCAAAGATTGCGTTTTTTATAAACCTATATGAAAAGTGAACTTATTCTGAACTTACCTACAGGGAAGTCGTACGGCTGTATCCAAGACAGGAAGCTGCTAAGGTAGCTGAACACAAAAATTCCTTCCGAAAGGCCAAGTTCTTGAACATGGAAGCTCTCGCCTTCGGGCACATCCGGAAACTCCAGCACGGGACTAGGAATCTGATTTTCGGCTATCCTGCTAGGTCGCTGACGGTTACTTTGAAGCAATGCGACTATAGGATTGTCCAGTAATAACAATGTCGAACTTGAGCTATTAGTTAAGAGTTCAGTAATTTCCTTATCAGGTTTTTTATTATATTTATCAGTATATTCTGTATTAAGTAGTGTAGCTTTCTTAGAATGTTCAATTAGGTCACTTTTTATCATTGCATATTGTTCTAACAACTTGGAAAAAGAAGTGCTTTTTTCGGACACGGATTTTATATTTTTACTATTCACGACAGCACTTGAAATTGTATGATTCTCTAAATGCCATTCGGCTTCTGCAGATGTTTTGCCGGTTCCTTCAGCAATGTATATTGTTGACGTATGAGGACTGGATGTCTCGGGTAAATGTACTTCTTCAGTTGTTGATTCTGAAGAGTCGACACTTTCATACTGGTTTGTGTCACCATAATACAGAGTGGAATCTTGATATATTTCTCCTTCTCGTTTCCCTTGATTTAATTGTTCGTTTGTAGCATTTGCTTCTTGATTGGACAGATCCTTGATGAGATCTAGTTTCTTGATTTCGACAATTTTTGCTTCTTGTTCTTCGTTTTCCCTAACAACTTCTTTACTTTGAAGTGAGTTTTCGGAGGAAATTTGTGCAAATATATTGGATTTTTCTATCGTATAAGTTGACATTTTTATCGCACGGGCTTCTGATTCTAAAATATTTTTTGTATTGTCTTCATCTGTGTTCACCTTAATTGTCTCTGATGTACAGACTTCTTGCACATGAATCAATTGGGGATTTTTTAGATCTTGGATCACTGGTTCTCTCGATTGAACATTTGTATCTTCTTCAACTTGCAGGAGATTTAAGGGTTCTTCAGCAACAGTGAGTGGTTTCCCTGAATGATGATGGTGTATTTCAACCGTGAAGTCTTGCTTATTGAGTATATTCACTTTTTCGACACATCGTTTGTCCACACTTGAATCTTCACAAATAAACGTTGCCAGAATGACGGGAATTGTTAGTAAAATGAAACCAAACTTCATTTTGTTGCTTTAACTAGTAGTAATCGTGATGAACGAAAGTAATTTATGTTTAAGGCTGAATTGTGTGCATTTTTATTCACTTTATTCAAAAGAATTTGAACTAACTGAAAATCATAAATAAAGTTGAATTATTAACAGAAAACCAAATAAGTACATACTTTGTTTAATAATTCTGATGTCGATTTCACAGTACATTCACATAACTGGAGCCATTAATAATGTCACTAATAGTAGAACTTGATTTCGGTAATTATTTCTCTAGTAGGTCTATAGCATTTTCACAAAAATTCGAAAGTAAAATAATAAAAAATCATATAACACTGTTATATAAAAATAAAAAATAAAGTTTACAATTTACGTGGTTTTGAAAAATATAAGTGATTCGAATTCCTGATAAACGAGTTATAATCACATCAGGTGATCAAAAGATTAAAATTTCGATATTCTATTTCAACAACAATTTTTCTGCACTGCACTGGAACAATCGTAATATTGCATAGGCTAATCAAACTTTTGGACTAGCTAAAAAATAAAAACGCTTGCCAGTAATAGTTAATAACATCAGACCGGTACATGTTAACCTATGGGCATCACAGGTATTACATGATACACAGAGTAAACGCTCACCGAATATTTAATTGCATATTTTTATCACAGTAAGTTAAAATATCCTATATTAAATATTCATCAAAGTTTATACGAAGTATCGTCGTAAGTTGGTCTGAAAAAGGACCTAATATTTACAAACTTTAAAAACATATACACATAGATTAAACTTTCACTGCCCGTCACTGAATATTTCACAACTTCATGCTCGTTGGATCGTGACTGTAACCTATCAAAGAGTAGTAGATACAGACAATGCCGAGTTCACCATGTATGCACCTCTTCCTGGATTATTTTCCGCGTCCCTGACCGGAGTTTCTTGTAAGGCTTCAAACTGGCCGTGATCCAAGTCTATAGCCCAGTCGTCTGGGAAACCATAAAACATTCTAACATTTTTCCTTTATTCAGAGCAAACGTTAGGTTTCATATTCTGTTGTAACAAAATGGTAGTTGCTACAAGTAACAACCCCTGAGTTTCGGTGGGATAAAAATGTTATAGCTGAGTGAATCAACCTCGGTTATGAAGCCCTGTTACTTGTCCGTTTTAGTAACCATGGCAAGACTGAAAGCTGCTGTACCATTGGCCAGGCCCAGTTAAGAATCCACGGTTATTTGTCGCCTGCTCATCTCGCCATTATCCTTCTTCGGATCAATTCATCGAGGTATTGAGACTGCATTGTCTACATCAAAACATCAAAATGGCTACACCATGGGAGCTTCTTGACCACTTGAATTGCAGCATTGATATTGGAATATTTAATTCCCATAAAAATAGTTTTTCGATACGCATTTGCATGTTACAGAATGACACATTAATCAAATGACGTGTTGTAACGTAAAACAAAACTGACTTAAAAATTGAAATAAAGAAGGCAAAATGTAAGCAAACACTAATATAACTTATTTTACGAGTACAAGTATTTGGTTTAGGTTTCCCACACTCCACGTTTGTCAATGGCGGGGTTGAAAAATAAGTGTAATCCATGCATTTTTTTTACAAAGAGGTTGTTGTACTATTGTATTTGGCTAGTGTTATAAAGAGAGTTATAGTTTTACACCACACTTTCAAGAGTACTGTATGGAATCAAGCAATTCATGCTAAGCGGCTAATATTTACCTCGCTAATTTTTTTATAAACAGTATACTATGACTTAAATTTTAAAACATTTCAACAGACATTGATTCTGCGCTTTAGCTGTACGGTCGTAAGACAATATGAAGATTAGTCTGTTGTCCTATCGCAATAACTCGTATTCTTACATAACACCGCATTAGTTACTATAGAGCAGGAAAACGTTTGAATGATGTTACAGAAATATTTTTCTGAGAAAATGGAGAATAGGGTTGACCTACAAAAAATAAGGTAAGAATTAAACGATGACTTTTAGTTTTTTTTATATTTCTGCCTTAAACTTTTCTAAATGTTTATCTTACCACTGTATAAAGTACAAAGTTTAATACTGCATTAAGTAATAGATAGTTTTCAGGATACTAAATATCAGATATTTCCTTGCAGCAATCCTTTAGTCGACTTCTTCTTCTATAAACAAAATTAATCAAAAATGATCCCATTCCTATTGTTAGTGCCAGGTGAGCATTAAGACAAAAGTGTGTAAAGAAATCGAGCTGTCTATTTAAGCTCTGTTATTCATTTTACGTACCAAAAAATAAATGCAGTTGACAATAAGAAATTGAGATGTCAATGAAATCGTTATCCTGTTTGTTTTGAAATTAAATGACTGTAAGACAATATATTTATTTACCGTAAATTTAGTATCAACATAAAAGAAACAGTGTAGGTATATAATATTTTTTAAAACTTGGCAATCTAATCTATTCAGAGTTTAATGCATTTAACATTGACCAAAATATGTATGGATATAAGACAAAATTCCTAGCTGTTCCACATGAACACAACACAAAACGAAATGAAACTACAATCAACCCTCGATATAATGCCACCATCCGTTCTCTAACAAAACGAGGGTGGCACTAAAACGAAATTTATTTTGTAAAAATAAAAATGCCATAAAACAGTGCTGTATTAATTTAATGTGCTTTATTATGGAAGAAAAATTAAATAAAAGACAAATAGAGAACTTAGAACAAAATAAAATAGACTGTACTGTATAGTAACTCAATTTATTACAGTATATATCCAATGCTAGAGCACAAAAAGTAGTTGAAAATCATGTGGGTCCATGTAAGTGATTATGATTACAGTACCTTTAGTAACTGTAACTGTAGTGCAGTGTTTAACTGCTGAATGAACTGAAAGAAGTGAAAGTTTGGTATGTCTTTCTACCTGCTCCACCCTCACGCAGACTGTCTGTCCGAATTTTTAACATAGCTTCCTCAGTCTTGGAATTACAATACAGTATGTTTCTTAAATAATTTTCCTAACAGTCAGGCCTGTTAAAAAAAAAATCTGTAACTGAAAAATATCACTGCAAGCTATAATTGTTAAGATGTTGTCTTATATTCACTGGCACTAAACGAATTGGCACAGTAACGAGGTTTATTATGTATTTCATATGGGAGAAGATCCGTTCATTTGCATTTATTGGGGCAGTGCGAGTGTGGCACTGTAAAGAGGGGCATTATATTGAGGGTTGTCTGTAGTACTTTAGTAGAACCCAAATGCTTCACTTCAGTTGGTCTGTCATATAGCTCTAGTTTTGGATCTTGTCTGTATAATTCTAAAATCAAACATCTGGGTTTAGCCAATTGTAGTTATAAAGCCTTTAAAGCTACAATTTAAGAAATCTTGTGATCGGTAATTTTCATCCCTTTAAATTTTTGTTTGTTTTTTTGGTACTACTATCATGATAATTATTTTTCACTATTATAATTATTATTAATTTTATCACTTGAGTCATGCAGGTGCACTCATCATTGCCTTTCTCCCCTAGTAGGCCTACTTTTTCATAATATTTTGTCTACTTCGTAGTTTTACGATAATTTTAGGTTAACATTAGACTTTTGTAAAACATATACCTAATATTAAGTTAAATTGATGCAAAAACATTTTGGCCTAAAATAGCTTTAATGAGTTAGGTATTAAATTATATAATGATTTCCAAAGCATATTAAAATTTGAGGTACCAGACAATTCAAAGTATCAATGAAATGTTTATTATATAATCTCTTAATCTCTCTTTATATGACTTCAATAAATATTTAGACTCATTTACAAGTTAAGTTTTTTTTTGGGGGGGGGGGCAGATTACTGTTCTAAAATTTTAGATAATTTCTTCTCTTTCTAATGTTAATATCTACTGTAAATGTTTATCCTCCATGTTTTAAATCTTTATATAGTTGTAAGATCTTAATTTTTCGTTCTCTATAGAATTGTAAATAACTTAGCTTTTTTATTTATTTAAAAATATTTTATGTATGCCTTGTATTTGTGTGGAATTTCACATGTACCGTATCATTTATGCGATCAGTTGGACTAATTAAATTAAACTAAATTAAATTCAAATGTAACAATTAGGGATGGGTCGATACCAGATTTTCTCGATACTCGATACCGATACATGATTTTTTCCTCGATACTCGATACTTCGATACTCGATACCTTCAACATTTCCAGTTTCAATAAATAGGTACATTAAAAAATAAAATTTGAGAGAATTGTGTAATACCAACTAAACTAATTAAGTCTGCATATTTAATGAGACAAAATTTAAGATCATCAGTAGCCTATAATTATTTTTAAACTCTACAATGAAACTAAAATTAGTTTTTTAAACAGTCCACTTACAAGTTTTTGTTAAAAAATACTAGCATTCTCACTTAATTGCAGAATTACAAAAGTATCGAAAAAGTATCGAGCGAGTTTTCTGAAGTATCGTTCGATGCCGATACCATACAAGTATCGAGAGTATCGAGAGCCCATCCCTATACGTAACCTTAATTCAAACTCGTATGCACTGATATAAGAATTTCTTAAAATATGTCAACATTTCACAGAATACACTAGCAAAGAACTACGCTTAATGTATATAGGCCTAATTATTTCACCCTAATATAACTTGTGTATATAACAGTATTAATGTAGTAGGCTACTCATTTCAACTTGATCAACGAAATAAACAAACATCTGATTAATTTCATAACCATATGTTTAGGAATATGTTGTGGGTAACTGTATTGCAACTTCAAAAGCAGTATATGAACAGTGTAAAACAGTATGTCAAGATAACTGATTTGCATTTGATAAATTCTTTCAAATAGGCCTATACAAGTTCACAAAACAATGTATCTACATCTACAATATATCATATTTCTGGGAGGTCATTTGAGATTACTTACGAAATGAAGTATCATCAGACCCACGATATCACTAGCACCCGGCATTTTATCGTCGGGTTGCGCGAGTTAAGTGACGATTATGATGTCGCTGGCACATGGGACACTAATGCACTAAAGCCTACAAACACCTCAACTGCTTTTAGTTGATGTCACGTTGACGTCAATCGGTGTTAGGGCGCGTTTTTCCGTTAAAGTGGCGCATTTCTATCAGTTGTAAATTGGTAGTTGCACATGGAGGATCGAATCCGTGCCTCTAAGCTGGAGTTGAAGGTAATTTCTGACTAGTGGTTACAATATGTGTTATATTTTTGAGATGTTATGGTTTGTAATCACTATTACGCTAGGTATTTCGAACAAACGCTTCTCAAGTAGTTCAATAGTGATTAGTACTTTGTTCTTCTTAGAATTCCGAGTCTCAGACCCTGTTTTTTTAGTGTTTTTGGTTCAAATTAGATTTACTGTATTTTGTCCTTGAGTGGAAACACGAACTTTCATCTTGTAAAGGAACCGGAAACTTTCCAATATAAATGAGCGAAGTGATTTAGATAGGTCTTGGTTTTTAACGAGAGCAACCCACATTATGCCTTATTTTATTTAGGCTAGTTCAGATTTAGATTTATTTTGTCCGTAAATCAATACAAGACTGATATTGGACGCGTAATTTAACTTACATATAAGAAACCACAATTACAATAATTCTGAGTGTACAGAAACTTAAATATAGTTATATTTACAAAGTACCTATGTTTCACTAGGCTACTACAAACAGAGTTAACAAATTTCTTAAATACAGTATAATATACAACTTTCATTGTTAAAAGCAGTTGTAGTAGAAAGAATAGCTTACAGTATATCTGACAATAAAAATATAAGATATAACTTTTTATTGAATGTAGTGTTCGTATTTAAAATAATAATTTACATTACAGTCTTGTGCTCTATTTACTGTTCGTTAAGGAACTCATCAATATGATCTTTCTATAAGGTAATTTAAAAGTTTTTTTTCTCATAACCTATTTAATTCGTTCAATGGTTTTATATATATTGGGAAGTTTATAGTATAAGTTAGTTTTATCCCAGACTCTTTCCAAAAACAGCTAATCTGTGCTTCGTTAATCTGTAATCATGTTTGTTTCGTATATACTATTCCTATCCATCCTTAAACGTTTAATTTCGGAAAACATGATGTGGAATACCAGCCATGCTTGAGGTTATGTTATGAGTCTAGTACAGGTTGAGTACAATGTAAGCCTACATTATAGTTTGTATGGGATCTGATTCAAACTGTTAAATTAACATTCTGGTAGTTTCATATTAACTTTCCTTCAGGCAACATTTTTTAAAAGTATAATACAGCTTTGTTAGCCAGTTTGTTAGTTTTATTTGCTTACACAGTTCAGTGTTTGTTATTATACAAGAACGTTTATTATCAAAATTTAAAGTTACTAAATTAACCTCTAAATACAAAATATGGAATATACAATGAATATTAGGCCTACAATATTTTAAACGTGCTACATTTTTATAACTTTATACTTCATTAGCACTAGGCCTATACGTTTGAATATTTTACATTTACATTTTTTCTGCACGTTGAAAATTAATCTGTGAATAAATTTAACTTATCCTTGCTAATGCAAAATGATAGGACATTTTAAATGTAATACAGAAGTACACACATCTTATGCTATAGTTGAAGGTTCGTAAGTCTTGTGGTTTAATTATATAATTTGAATATCCATTTCTGATTAAATGAGAATTTGATATTAATTTTCAAGAAGTACGCTTTATTTCCTGTATATTGAGATGTTTAAATTAGAATTTATTAAATTATGATACTTGAATCAGGGTACCAACCATGTCAAGCCCAAACTGGGGTTAGCTTATTTCTGTTATGGTTTTGGATTGCAATAGTTAATAGTAGTGATTGCCTGAAATAATTAATTCGCTTTGTTTTTTCTATAGTATTAAATTATATTTTGATAGTTAATTGTATTAAAATATAAATACAAAATACTGATATAATAATCATGATCTCATATTATAAGTTTAGAAGGAAAGATTTGATTGGTTATCAAAACGGAAATGAAACCTTCTCTGTGATTGGCTGAAAGCAGTAGCAGTTTAAAGCAGTTTGATTGGTTAAAGTAAGATGAGCTGTGATTGGTTGTTGAAATTTGCTATATAAGGCCGGTATGACCCGGATGGTTTGGGCGGTATGTTACAATTCACTGACCGATCAACACCTCAACACCAATTCCAATATATAATATGCACCACCTCAAACCTTTAACTAGACACCATAGTAATGCCAATAGTAAAATATATTCTTCCTCTTCTATAGGTCATAGTAATGCCAATAGAACAAAAATTTCTCACTAATAGTAAAATAGCTTCTTCTTCCTCTTTTTCCTAGATGTATCACAAAGTACAAAAAACATTCTGACCAATAGTAAAATATCTTCTTCCATTTCTTCTCAGACATATAACAAAGTACCAAAAACATTCTCACCAATACTAAAATAGCTTCTTCCTCCTCTTCTTCTCAGACTTTTCACAAAGTACCAAAAACATTCTCACCAATACTAAAATAGCTTCTTCTTCCTCATCTTCCCAGATGTATCACAGAGAACATGTTTTTTTTTTTTTTTACATATTCCCCTAATATATATCTTTCACGGATTTAGGTAGCGATACCGAAGAAAGCTCTTTACGGTCGAATTTCTTGGCTTACTTCAGTAAATTCTTCACCGTAAATTCCCTATGTTACTGTACCTAGCGTAATGCTTAAAACCTAAAAATTGCACAAAAACAATATAAATATCAGAGTGGGAGTGGTTCTCAAGAAAAAAAACGTACAAAAAAAAAATCATTTTTATAATAGCCTATACAAGGGTTTCTTATATTTACTTCAATTGATCAGGATAAGCGTGAATGGACCGTAGTAAATATACTCCTATGTACATTCACTTTTATTATAATTATTATCGTCATTATTATTATTATTATTATTATCATCATCATTGTTATGATCAATATTGTTGTTATGTGCTGATACTTCCTGAGCCAATTTTAGGCCCTAGTCATTCCTGATGTTACCACTATGTTTAAGGAATTGAGGACGCAAATTTGAATAGTATTATTCTTTTTGCACAATATTGGAATCTGAAACTCTATGTAAACGTTGTACTTCTAGTAAGATACTGGTAGAATAAGAAATAAGCCTTAAAGCCAAATTTCCCAGCAGTTCTTCATTAACTTTTGGGGGGGGGGGGAATTCGCAAGACTGAAGAAATACAAACTTTAACCTGTTCATTGCTACTGACGTACAGTATAAGTGGGACGCCTCAAGAACTGTAAAAGAGGAAATATCAGATTAATGGAGTTAAGTTTTAAGTGAAACATGGGGATTTTCATTTAAGTGTCAAGTTTGTCATTCAAGGAAATTTCATTGAAAATTTTCTCGTCTATTTTGAACTTAAGAGCCCTCTAATGTTTTCATTTGACTGTCTTATTACGAATGATTAATGTTTATGTTTACAACCTTGAAAGAAACCTAAATAAATAAAATCTGATGTAACAAAGTACCAGAATGCTTTTGTTTAATCAGTGATAATTGCAATATTATGATATGCAGAAAATAAATTATTTTTGTAATCTATATCCAAGTTAACCTTTAGATCAATTAATTAAGCAGGGCTTGAGGAAGAACAAAGGTCTAAAGTTTGATACGTAACTAGGGATGGGTCGATACCAGATTTTCTCGATACTCGATACCGATACATGATATTTTCCTCGATACTCGATACCTTCAACATTTCCAGTTTCAATAAATAGGTACATTAAAAATTAAAATTAGAGAGAACTGTGTAATACCAACTAAATTAATTAAGTCTGCATATTTAATGAGACAAAATTTAAGATCATCAGTAGCCTATAATTATTTTTAAACTCTACAATAAAACTAAAATTAGTTTTTTAAACAGTCCACTTACAAGTTTTTGTTAAAAAATACTAGCATTCTCACTTAATTGCAGAATTACAAAAGTATCGAAAAAGTATCGAGCGAGTTTTCTGAAGTATCGTTCGATGCCGATACCATGCAAGTATCGAGAGTATCGAGGTATCGAAAGTATCGAGGACCCATCCCTAGTAACAATATAATGTTATTAATGTATTTAAGTGATTTTGAAATTTAAAAAAAGCTTCAATAATAATTTTAAAAATCGTTTTCGACTCGCTTCTTAGCGCCACATTCGTTTTTTTAATTGTACTTGTCTCATAAGTAATTATACTCCATTTTAAAATGTATGAATTTCATTCAGGCAGAAGAGCTGATGATCATGATATTGCTGACCTCATTATGTCTGAAAGTCGAATGAGCAGGCTAGCCCTATGGCGTCCAAGCATTACAGTCTCAGTACTGTGTGCACTGGAAGCACAGATAATGGCGTAAATCAATACGTCCTTTCATTAACATAATTCAGTTTTGGAATCCGGATATCAGTTGCCTGTGGTGAAGGTATCGGATTTGGTGGACGTGTGACCTACCTTGTCAAGATTATTAGTCTTTCTTTACATGACGGTATAAGCTAGTTCGCAAACAAATTGAAACTTTTTGCTATGCTCTAGTCCCTTCACTGAACAGGATATCAGTGTAAACTATAAGAACTCAACTGTTATTTAACTCAAGCTGTTATTTAACTAACAGTACTTAATTACCAAAGCTTATTCCTAACTGTTCATATATTCCAGCTTGTGTATGATGAATAGACTTCGGATTTTAGGTAAAAACCTATTTAAATTCTTAAGTGATATATGAACGAAAACTTGAATATGCATGTTTCATAAGTTACTATGCCTAAAACTGATACTTTTATAGGACCTAAAACAGCCTATTTTTATGTTAGAGCCTAATATTGCCTTTTTGCTTGTTTTTCCTCTAATGTTCAAAGAAATTACATTTTGTTATAAATTCTAGCATTTATTTTCAGTTCGTACTACATTTTTAGCTCGGAATGTGCAGTATATGACACATTTGTGACGTGTTAAAATAGTAAGAAATGTTTCGTCTTCAGTAGAAAAATTCCTTGGAATTCCCAAGAAAATGTAGTGTATTTCTCCCGACTCCCACATCCAGTAACTTCTCTGAATCACTAAGGAATACAAGAGGTTGAATAATGGTAGCGTGCGTACCTTCTGGGCGCTGGGATTAGGTTTTCAGTGTTATGGTAGTAATACAGGCCCTAGTAATAGGTTTATAATTCTATGTACAATAGGCCTATATCTGTGTTTTATCATGATTGTTGATTAATGGTGACTTCAATAAATTTAATATTCTGCATTGCAATTGAGATATTTCAGAAAATTGGCAACTTAACGATTTTATAAGAGACTATTTTAGGATTTTTAGAACCTATTTTCAAATTTTTAGAGCCTATTGTAGGTACCTAAAACAGCATTTTCAGCGACTAAAAGTCCGAAGTCTAGTGATGACATTAGAATCAACGAGATATCACAAGTTCTTCTAGCACATGTCTCATAATTGATCTCACTTTGCCTGTAAATTCTCTTGATACAGATACCTATTGCAAATGTTGATAGGAATGACTTCACAATACATTTGGGGGTTAAAATAATTGCTAAAATTGAAAGTTTAAGTGGATCATGGCGTTGGCAGTGAAATTATTCTGTCTGTAAAAGATGATGAAAATCACAGTTTAGCTAAAGATCTAGGGTTATGACTTTATTTATTTGCTGATTATATGGCTTATTGGATCGCTTTTGGGTCCAGTAACTGTCAACACTACATTGGGCAGGATTGGAATTTTAGTAGTGGCAAATCAGTAAATTTCTGTAATGTTTATGTGGCAAATCAGTAAATTTCTGTTATGTTTAGAAGCAGTTGATTATGAAGTTATAATTAAAGACTTGGCAAGGTTAAAAACCTGCCTTCCACTCCGGCGGCCCGGGTTCGATTCCCGGCCGGGTTGGGGATTTTTCAGTAGTGAAAAATTTCTTTCCCGGGTTCAGGACTGGGTGTGTGCATGTGTCCTTAGGTTTAAGTAGGTAGGGGACTGGCGCACCCCGGTAACAAATCCGCTGTGAATATCCCCTTACGGGATCCCCAGGGGTCGCTCGCGACCCAGAGGAGTAACTTCCTTTTAAGGTTAAAAACTAGGAGAAAATATTAAGGCATAATTAACATTAAAACGTACAAAAATAAATATCCTATCTTCCTTCTTACTGTAAGTTTTGTTCAATTTATTGCTTTGATATTTTGAATTAGGCTTACAAGTATAAGGGGACACCAAAATTATTAATGCTTACATCATGTAAAGGTCTTAATTCGGCCCTGATTATATCCAAGGTAGCCGTATACGATTATAATCGTTTTACACCACGAATTGAGACATGAACCATTTTTGCATCCACTAAGCAGCTATCGTGTCAGCTGCTCTGACAGAGAAGGTTGGACGAGAGATTAATGTTGAATATTGATGGAATGTCAATGCCCATAGGATGTTTAATGTAATAATAGGAAGACAGTAGGAAGGCAATCCGCTCTTTGCCAATAACTAGTAATTAGTTAATATAATTTTGTGTCAGAATTAAATAATATGGGGATATTATACCTTAGAGGATTTAGAATTTAATCATATTATGTTATAATCGTTTGGTATAGGTGGATGCATGACATTGAGACATAATAAACTACACAATGAACTCAAATTACTAAAAGAGGTTAAAGCTTGAGATAGATCTACTTAATTTTAATGAGTGAATTGTGGTTATTACAATAATGATAAACTAAAAATATTTTGTATCAGGTGCTTCTAGGTGAAATATTATCGTTCTATGCTCTCGAAAAACGCGAAATTTATGTTTTAGTGAAATTTTTGTTTATCCTGCAAATTTGTATTTTTAAATGAAAGTTTATTTTTCATGAGAAATCCCAAGTTTTAGAAAGCCATTTTTTTAAAAGGACTAAAATGATATGTTCTGAAAGTCGTTTACAGCTTATATAGCTTTATAGCTTATAAAATAATGAAGCTAATAAAATATTCTTGAGTTCAATGAACATGAATGCTGTTACTAGGGAGGAATTTTGCGTTGTTATAAAGAAATTAATTCAATGAAACTGTATTCTCCGAAAGGATACACTAAGCAAAGATGATCCTAGGAACAATGTGGGTTGATTGGCTGTTATGAAAGGCCGTACCAAGAACGCGTGGTGGTTACTCAGAATTTGCGGTTTAATCAGTGTACAGCTGTCACATGCCTGCTATTTATTTTCTCATCATAACTTGGTAACATGTGCCACATAATAAAAGCAGAGAGGGGAGGTATTTGGACAGAATCAAACACTTTCTCATGTCTTATCTATTCCATCATTTTTATTTACTGTCCAAAAGTTGTGAAGATAAATTAAATTTGAACTTTTCTTTCCCTATTTTTGAACAAAGTAAAGGCAATATGCCTATTTTTACATAATTAAGAAAATTGTGACAGAAAGCATCAAAAATTCAATATTATCTTTTTAGTGGGTGACAAGAGTTCCAGCTCTTTAAACGAAAGGAAGAAAAAAAAGTGCCACTAAAAACTATAACATAATTAGGTGACTCATGTCTGCTTTAAGTATAAAATTACAGTTGTTATAAATAAGTTTTTCTTGATATGTCTGGATTCTGTGTAAATACAAAAGTGATAGTTCTTCTTTTGATATCTCTTATATTTTTTAAGTATTTAATTGCATAGTTCTTCAATTTATGTTTTTAGAAAATACCATCTCTCCTTTTTATAATTTTTTATAATGTTTCATGAATGGGACAAACGCTGTTTTGATAACGAACATTCACAGTTTTCACCGTTGTCATAAATTATATCATGATCTCATCGTTATTGCTGTAACCCGCTTTGAAGTCGTATATCCCAATAGTGAATCGACGGTTACCTTCAACGAAATTGTAGTTCCCACCGTTGAAATGACTAACGTTCTAGTCACTTTCATTAAAGCAGTTTTCCCATCATTGCTGTTGGAGAGTTGAAAAAATATTAATTGAGTCTCTATTTCAAAGGTACATCGACTATTATTTTTTTGTTTTAATCAACTGTAATTATAGTCTTGGGCGTTACCGTAATTGTATTTGTAACATAAACATCTAAGGGTGGAAGGGGCAAAACCGCGCAAAATTTAACAGCTTATTCCTTCGGTAGAAATAAACAAACAAGTTTCAACATTGTATATGTCCCAATATATATTTTTTCTAACAAAAGTTCCTAAACTTTAACCGTGCTTTAATCGGTATTAACGGTCCAATTATTTTTTTCACATCAGCAGAGGAATGAATTAGGAATAAATTTTCCCTTTGTGGTCTTTAGTAAGTAGAGTTTGCAGTGACCAAACTGAGCTTTGAAATTACAGCACTATATCTGATTGTCATATAAGCGGATTTCGGTGTAAACAGATTTAAACTTTCTCTGCGACTACCCCTACTTGACCTACAGTAATCCATTTACATTTTAATATTATGTGGAGAATGATCAAAGGAGTTTGTAAATGTTGCAAATTGACATGTAACTTTTTATACAAGAAAAATGTAAATATTCATATTATCTCTATATATAAAAGCCAAAACCCACTGACTCACTGACTGATCACAGTTTCTCAAAAACAATACAGCCTAGAAATGTGAAAATTGGTACACATATTGCTCCTAGGCTCTAGATGCGCACTAAGAAAGGATTTCAAAATCTTTGGCCTCTAAGGGCCTATAAGGGCCAAAATAGGGTTGTAAAGTTATGTAATTCACCAAAAGGAATTCATACTGCATGTACACAATCCCCATGACAACATCATTTTTTTTAAACTACACAGGTGGCTTTGCATGACACTGTGATTTCATGTAGACCTAATAGGTATAAAATTATGAGAAAGGCTATCAATAGAATTCCTATAAATGATTATCAACTATTTTGTGACACGAAGTAAATTTAGAAGGTCCCGGGTTCTATTCTTAAGAGTTGAACTCTTTTCTTATAGTTAGCCTAGGACTGCATTGCGAAAGATAGTAAGTAAAGTGTTCCCTATTGCAGGCCATGGAGGCCCAGAGGGTTCCAAGAAGTTGAGGCTCCCGGATTTTTAGACAATCGGGACGGTTGCAAGAAGTTGAGGCTCCCGGGTTTTTAGACAATCGGGGCGTGAATGTGGTGAGGTTGTCAGCCTTACGCACCGGCCGCCTTTACCCCCAGGTAGTTCATAGAATATCAATAGATATAATTTCCTGATTAATTTCTATTTACCTTATTATCTCTCTATCTTTACCTTAGTTTTTACCCCTCCCTTTGGGGTCATTTAAGCGACACAAGCCGCCCGGGCCTTACAGGGCCGCGACCTGTCGGGAGAGGGATTATCTATGGATCACATACATACTTTTTTGAGCAGACAAGGACATGGAGGGCCTCCCGGATGAGTGATCAGCCAAATGCCGGGGCCACCTCCGAGACAACACAAACATATAGGACGAGATACATCATTCACGCACTCACTCTGAACAAGGCGAGGATGGGATGATGATGATAATGGCTGTCAGATGATATCCGGAGACCACTAGGGCCTAAAGTTACCAGAGCCTAAAGTTACCAGAGCCTAAAGTTACCAGAGCCTAAAGTTACCAGACATTTGTCTCACAGGCGAGGAAAAATCCCGGAAAAAACCCTACCTAGGTAACTTGTCCCGACCAGTATTCGAACCGGAGCCCGCTGCGTGAGAGGAGCGAACGCATCCCCTACGCCTAGCTGTTTACTGTATGTTTGCCAAAAGCGAAACAGAACGATTAATTTTTTTACATAATCAGAGCAAACTATGGGTGGAGGAGTATGTGGAATAAAAATACGTCCACCGTGTTGGCTAGACGGCTGATGATTTATAGAAGTGCATCTAATCGACTTTAAATTGCGTTCACTTAACCTATATATACATAAATCTAACAATGCGAAGCATTGATGGGTCAGCTAGTTTTATATAAACCACAATCGTTAAATTTGTTTATTTAGATTTCCTCTTGCAGTACCTGCAGGCTGACATTGGTCAAAGAATACGATTCCACAGATTTTGTAACTCAACAACAATGAGTAAACAGTACAAACCCTAGGCTTAAAATAGTAAAATATGACAGCGAATAAATAGTTAACAATCAGAGAAACTTAAACCTGGCTCATATGGATTGACTTCGAAAAATGACGATAAACTCTTTTCGACATAGGCTACTCGTATCTGAAAGATGATTTTGCGCAGGCTGGAAGTGTTGGTAAAGTCTAGTCTTGAGTTGATTCCACATGCGCTAATCATTACAGTTATTATAAGTAATCCTGCCTTGAGGGATGTCGTTATATGGTATTTATATTTTTAATAGGCATAATTATTATGCTGACAGGCAAAAAAAAAAAAAAAAAAAAAAAAAAAAAAAGAACCGACCACTTAGAGAAATTTTAAAAAATGAAGTGAAAATCAAAATTATGAAGTAGTGCTTGAAATGAAATTACTGCAATTGTATAATTTTTCTGCCAGACCAGTGTCTTCTGGTATAACTGCCTGTTTCTCGAAATCTCATGACCTCTTGCACCATGGTGTACGGTGAACCTAGGGTTGCAGCGGCGTAACGGAGGCTGTGTCCATCGTCAGTTAGAGCAACTGCTTTGGCAACCTCTTCGGGACTGAGAGGCATAATTTCAAATAAACTTATAGTCCAGTTATTCATTGCATGGCCAGGCCGGTTCCTTTCATTAGGAGAAAAAGTTTGCCGACAGCTCAACCCATATTTTTTAATTTTACCGCACCAATCAGCTAGTTACCCCAGACAATCAAAATCTAAGAATGTCCTGTGATGATTTTGACAGCTACTCGTCAACTCCGCGTGGAGTGGAATGCGCGGTTGCAAGATCAAGTTACAATAAACAATGACACGTGTGAATTGTTTAAAGCTAAGGAAGAACTGAGGTCAGTGATAGCAATGAGAGAATATTGCAACGTTGCTTTTGTTTTGGAAAGCGAAAGCCAAGACCGATTTAGTCAGATCAATTAACATAAAGAAACACCGACACCTTTGAAGCCGCCTGGCCATGCAATGAATAACTGCACTATACCCACAGAATCACTTCGATGCAAAGGGAGACAGTTGCCTTTCAGTTTGGAAGGAAATGACGCAGTACAACAATGAAACATCTTGCAATGTGAATGACAAGCTAGAGCAGATAATCAGATCGGAAACGGCCTATCGCGATGTTTTTTTGTTTTGTTTGGTGATAAAGTGAAGATATTAAGAAAGCGGATATGCTGTATCTATAGCTAATGGTTCAATAAAAATAATAATTCAAACCATCAACAATTTATAAACATCCAACCTTTTTATGTTTAATCTTAAAATTACAACAAATTTTACAGTTTTTTTTTTTGCCTGTCAGATACAAATATTCTCATCATTGACCTCTGCCGATTGATCTTCATGAGATTAGAATCTAACAATCGGATCAGTATGGATATCCTTCAGATATCAATTATTTTCATTTTCCAAATGAGCTTTATAAAGTGTTAAAATAGGTTTTACACCTATGTTCAGTTGTAAAATATTAAGTAATAACCTAATCTAAAAACATACCTTATTATAATAGGCTTATTACATTACAAGTGACAATAGTTGCTAGTAAAATATAAATTTATATGCAAACAATAAGTTAGTCTAAATTACTGTTAACATTTCTTACTATTGTTTAAAATTGATCATAAAATAAAAATAAATAAAAAGACGCTAAATCATAGTTAATATCTTATTTTACTGTTTGTTACTTTGTGCTGCAATATTATGATAAGGTATGTTGCGTAGACACAATCTACACTTTTATGGATTTTATAGGATCATTTTAAAACATCTTTAATACATTTTAAAAGTAATTAGACTAACTTATTGTTTGTGTATAAGTTTATAGTTTCACTAGTAACTTTTGTTACTTATAATGTAATATTGTAATGAGGTATGTTTTTAGATTAGGTTATATATGTATTATTTTATGATTGAGCATAGGTGAAAAACCTATTTTAACACATCCTTCAGATGGTTTGAAGGTTGAAGGCTTATGATATCCACCCTGAGGGTACTACCCTCACTGGAATGACCAAGCATTCCTGAAAAACTGAATAATCCTGGTCCCTTAAGACATTAACAACAAGAGATCAAATGATTGTATGGTGGCGCGAATTGTGTAGAACTTCACCATGGGGACCGGCCCCTAGGATTTTGAGCTCCTTGTGGCGAAGAATATATGCGGAATGTGTCCTGTAGTTTTGTTCATTTCGCATTAAATATAACGACAGGAAGAGCCGTGGAGTATTTAAAAGATACGAATATCTAGATATAATAGGCCTATAATTTGTTTTAGACACGTGGGTGGATCATGTCCTTTAGTCATACTTACTTATTGGATAATAAACCGATAATGGCTAGACCCGAAAATGTATTACAATCGTTCGTCTGTTCAGAACAAGAAGTCTGACAATATTATCTAACATTGCGGATTCTATTATTCTCACAGACGTCTCAGACATAAATCAAACCTGGCCAGTAGATAAGAAATAAAATTACACAGTACATATGTAGGGTGTTCTTAACGAATATCTTACTTTAGAGACAATGCTTCAGTGGCGGACGCAGGGGGGGGATAGGGGGATATAACTTATCCCCCCCGCCGAAATTTGAAAAAAAGCTATATGCACAGTTTTATAAACTAATTATATATGTAAGTTCATTAATTTTTTTAGTATTCTTTCTACCTATTCGAATCCCCCCTCCCCGAAAAAAATTCTGCGTCCGCTACTGCAGTGCTTTGTTGCTAGAGTGCATAATAGCAACTCATTATTTCTAATGTATATTACCATCATCATATTGAAAATTTATTGCAATAAAATTTACAAAATTTAATGATTACATCATGTTTTGTGGAGATTGTTTCGTAGCTTTTATTGCTTCAGCAAGTTGAGTAGAACACCTGTTATCCGAGCTTTGATAATCGGAGAGTCCGTATTATTCGAGGTATATCCATATACGAAAGTTCCATTTGTATCTTTGAGATATAATATGCAATATAAAATTATTAATAATATTATGATAGTTGTGTATGGGCATGCACTTTCCTGGGATTAGCCATAGTGGGAAGCGTGGTACAGCTGTGAGACAAAAGGAACTTGATTACAGTTTTCAAGTTTGAGGTGTAAGTTGTTAGAAGAAAACTTTTGTTAGGTTCTTCAGTAGTATGAAACACTTCATTTCATAAAGTTTAAAGTGACATTGTTATATAAAAGTAAAGATTTAAGTTTCTTTCTTGAGATAAAACTGTTAAAATTCTAAAACACCACTTTACAGAAAGTTCATAGTGATTTTAATTCCATCACATATTAATAAATGTTAGGGACTAGGAGGGCTCAATACTACTTTTATGTTGAGCAAGAAGCAATTTCGTTATGCACAATAAATAATAATTTCTTTAGTACTATAAATGACAATTGTATGAAATATTATCTGAACAAACAGTAATCGTTCGTATATGCAAGTTTTCATTTTTACGATGAATCTTTCGTCCACATTAGCTTTGAAAATAAAAAAAATCAGTTCATTAAAAATTGAAAAATAGAGATGGCACTCCATATTATTTTGGCGTAAACCCATAGCTATATATTGAAATAAAATAAATATACCAGTTGCTCAACAATTATATAATTTTGTGATTGCTACCTAGGTCTTTCGGTACCTTTACACCATCTTCAGGGCATCTTTTGCTGGCTTGGAGTTTCAATAGGTAAAATAAAAAGTGCATTTCGTCACATGTATAAAATATGATAAAATTCATAAAATCTCATTTTATAAATAAAAACTGCATTTCGTCACATTTATAAAATAAGATAAAATTCATAAAATCTTATTTCATAAATGTGACGAAATGCAGTTTTAATTTAACTATTAGAACTCCAAGCCAGCAATAGATGCCCTGAAGGTAGTGTAAAGGAACCGAAAGACCTAGGCAGCAATCACAAAATGATATAATAGTTGAGCACCTGGTATCATATTTATTTTATTTCATTGATCGAGCTCACCGGTATTAAACATGTATTTTACTAACCATATCTATATTATTGATTGTAGCGTAAACATTTAGGCGATTCTTCTTGCACTCAAGAAATTAAATTCACTTACGTGAATTTAATCTCAATAAGTGGTATGAATGCACTACTAATCAGGGAATCTTGCCCTGCATAAAGTAATAATAAAAACATTGAGCTGATGGTATCATCAGAATGATTTTACATCCCCTATAGACAACATCGCAATTAGGCCTATTATTAATAACAATCTGTTAAACAGATGTAGCAGACTCAGACGCTACAGGCCGACACGCCTAATGCTCGATAGATGATGACGATGATTAATGAGTTTATGAAGTGCAATAGTATGGCATTGAAACCAATATCTATTATCTACTTTAGGTCTTTGACTGTAATACTTGCAAAGTAATTAAAAAGGCTACTGATGATACAGCCTGGATTTCTTGTTCCTCAAGAAACTTCACAACAGAGTAAACTTTTTAGACATGGTTTACGAAACTCCACTGGTAGTCGTGAAATCTAAAATCTTAGGTTGGTACACCTCTGCTTGAACATATTTGTAGCAGGGTATATTTACTGAAGGTCCTCTGTATTTGACCTGAAATACTGTAAAAAGTTGACGAATTGTAGGAGGTTGTGGCCATTTAAGTACAGAAAATATAACAGATTATCAGGGCCGTGGAAAGAAAGAAAGGGCCCCAGGGACAAATTTTCCCGGGCCCCCGTCAAATATTAAATTCTCTACCCAACTCGCCCTTTATAATGTATGCAACAAAAATATTATGTAATGATATTTTATAATTATTACGTGCCAGAATGGTACCGGTACTTTATGAGATTGTTTGGTAGACAGGAAAATATCTGTCCGTCTGATTGTTTGTCTGTCCGTGTGTCTGTAAGCGCGATAACTCAAATACGCTTTAGCCTATCGGATTTTCATAAAACTTGGTATACCATTTATAACGCCCATGGGACGAATCCTATTGATTTTGGACCAAATAGTTTAACTGATTCTGGGCACGAAACGGAAAAATACATTAAAATGTTCTAATTAGGAACAATTTTATCTGTTTGTACCAGTTTAATACTTTGAAAATTATGATTTTAAATGCCGAACGTTAATGAGGCCTACTGTTTGTCCAAAAGGATTTCTGCTTCTACTTTTAAAAAATAGCAATTTTTCTTCAAGAATAATCCGTTTCAGATTAACTGATTAATTCCATGTCACCGTTATATGACAGGATAATGCAGATAAAATGAACACATAAAACATAACTTAAGCTGTTGATTCACTTATAACCAATTTTCTTTTAGAGTCAATTTAGAAAGTAAAAAATAAAACCTGGTCGGCCGGGCCCCCTTTTGGGACCCGGGCCCCGGGGCTGCAGCCCCGGCTGCCCCTCCCGTCGGGCCTGCAGATTATAAACTATATAGATAATGCAATAGAGTATAAGAAAATTCTTATAATGTAAAATAATATAATATAATGTAAAATGTAAATACTTAATACAAGTATGTACCTTCATATGGTACATTTAAAAGTTCAGGGTTATTATATATATATACAGTATACATATATATATATATATATATATATATATATTAAAGCTATTTTGCTTCACCACTGTATTGGAAGAAATATTAAATCAAACAAAACGAAAGAAAGTACTGAGTATAGCTCAATATAAATCTTCTATTTTTTTTTTAATGTAATGCATTTCTCATCCCCCCCTACCAACCCTTAACAGCGCTGCAAACAGTCCACCGGAAGAGTCTGCCTGAAACAACGCCCCCACTCGACCACTCTTGGCAATGTATCTACTGTAGTTGCTCTTCCTGGAACTTCTGTGTGACTAAATATTATTCCTAAAATGCCACTTCAACTAAGTCTTGGAAGTGTGTTTCATTGATCGTTCGTGAATCATTGAACTTTTTAGTGTATACAAACTGCTAGAAAATATCGTGGACAGCACGCGAGTTTATTATAACCAAATACGCCATAGTTTTAGAAACTACAAGAATTTCATGAAAGTCTGTTAAGGGTGAAACTTCGATTTTTTAAAATTTTTAAAGCCACATATTTGATTTTTCGTACACACACTCGTGGTATAGATAATGTTGTGAGGAAGTTTAATTTCTATCAGTTTGTTCGTTTTGAGTTATTCAAATATTAATATTCAATTATTTGCATATTTCGAAATATAACTTGTACAGTTTTTCAGTAAAATTTCTGAAATTCTGAATTTCTTAAATTTAAGAAAAAAATCATTTAAACCACGCGAATTTTATTGTTATTCTAAAGACATAATAAAAAAGCATTGCTATTTTGTTAGTCATAATTAGACCTGGGATTTTAGGCACCTAAAATAAGCTTTGAAAACAAGTAAGTAGGTTTTTTAAAGAGAAAATAGGCACTTAAAATGAGCTTTAAAAAGTAGACTTTAAAATACTACAATATGCTCTTCAACTGTAACGTGATCTTTTTACTGCAAAAAACGTGGTATACCTATTCTTAACAGAAATAATTGCAAAATTAAGACAATTAAAAATACATTTATCAAAAACAGTTTTGGTTTATATGACAAATTGACACAGTATGTCCCTTCTTACTATATACCTGCTACTTGTTGTTTTGAGCGAATCCTCCCCGTCAGTCAGCATTCCTTTGGAGACAGTTGTTTTGGAAATTTCAATTTCTGTGAAAACCCCACCCTCTGCTCTTCTGCCCTTCATTCATTGATGTCCATTAAATGATGTAAAAGTTACAAAAGTTGAATTTCATTTTAAATGTACAAAATAGGCATTTTAGGCACTAAAATAGTAAAAATAGGCTCCAAAGATTCAAATAGGCATTCTAGGGCACTATAAAACTATGTGAATATAAGTGATATATCATGAAATGTCAACATATCTAAAACTTTTCATGTTATTTCATAAGGAACAAAATAGGCATTTGCCTTAAAATCCCAGGTCTAGTCATGATATGAAGAATTTACCATAACAATTTCAGACTGTAGAAACCATTTTGTTCGGAATGTTTTAAAATGAAGTAAAATAAAAGTATGGGGAAATAATTAAAACATTTGTATGATATTTAAATGAAAAATTTGTAGACCTATATGCAGTACCCAGCATTTCAAATCTGTTTTTATTTAAACCAATTTGAATAATAATTTTCTTTTTTAGGGATAATTTTCTGAAGGAAGTTTAATTTTGTCAAAAAGGTATTTATTTTTATCGCTAAGATTTAAGCATTTAATGAGTGTATCTTTTTAATACCGCGTAATTGGGAAGACCTAAATGCCTGAGGGCACTGAAACATTGCCAACATGTACAATACAAAGTATTTTAATAAAAAAAAGAATAATAATAATAATTTTGACCACCTCTTTCACCTCAAAATTCGAGGTTCCTAAGGTTCCAAAGTTTCTTCTCGTCTGAAGTTTGCTGTGTCAGCATTAGTTCCATAACTTTGAAATGCTCTCGTAGGGGTTTTACGAAATAACGGTTTTTAAAACCTGGAGCAGCAGTCGTTTGATAAAAACTGACTGGAAACAAAGGATTCAGCAAGACAGCAAAATGTTGATTCACAGCTTTTAAACTATAATAAAAGTAAGATAATACAAATTAAATAAACTGAATTAATTTTTTCTTTAAATATAGATTTCATTTGATATCATTTCGTTAAATCTTAACATTATACTGCATGTATAAGATTTTCTGGTTTATCCCAAAGAAATACTCCAATCCACAAACGTAGGCAGGCCTATTTGATATAAAGTTTTTATTTGATATAAACATTTTCAGCTTTTAAGATAAGCCACAACTGAAAATGCGAAATTATGAATTTTCAAATCACTTTAATTGACATTTTGTCGGAGGTTGTTTTTCACGTTTATAATAGCCTAAGAGTTAATTTTCATACCATTATGACTATCTTTTTGGGTTATTGATTTTTAGAAATGAAAACTATAATCATGCCCAGATGCCCCCAGGATGAAAATTAAAAATACACTACTTCATTTCCTGTACATTGTAGTTTAAATGTACGTATTAATTTATTTTGTACTCCTGTAAGATTCCCTTAAGAATTAGGTAACATATGAAAGTTTATTTTCCTACAAAAATTCACAATTAAATAAGTAAACTAATTACAAAAAAATTACAAAAATAGAATACATATTTCCCTTACATATCTTTTCAGAACTATTGTTGAAAATTTCAAAGACGTATAAAAATTCCGTAATTTGGAACATTTTCAGCAATGAAATAATGTCAAAAAAAAGTTGCGAGAAAAACTAAAATTTTAATTAATAATGATATGTCTTTACTGTACGTTGCATTTTAAATGTCATTTGAGGACATTAGTGTATAAAACTAATAGAAAATAAAACACAGGCTTGTCGATTTCTTTCTTATTTTATGATTTTGTCGACATTTCAGTAGTAGTTCTATATCCCCTTGAACTTTCAAGTGAACACGATGATCATGAAAATTATAACATTTTTATGCTGTCACACCGAGGGTCACAGCAGTTAAACGATTTAAGATAAAAAAAAGTATACAGACTGTGATTTCTCTCTTAATCAACTTCTATTTGTGTAAGTTATAATTTTAGTGAAAGTTATTTTATTGTATTGAACTGAACCGCCTCGAGCATAAGCTTAGCTTCTTCGAGTGACGTTCGAATTCACATGTGTAAATATTTTGTATTGTAATTTGTAACAATAAATTTATTATTATTTTTATATTATGCGAACGGCATTACCCAAAACAATAAAAAAATATGAGAATTATAATATAAGGAAAATGTACTCTACCTAACAAGTAATCATGGTATCAAGTTCTACAGTCCCACTCCAACATTTTCCTACATACATACATTTCTTCTTTCGATTTATACTGTACGCATACATAATGATCAGAAAGCTTAAAAATAATTCCCCATAAAAAGGACGCAGAAGTACATGACAGGAACACTTTCCACATAACTAATTGTAGCAATCAATTTTAAAGAACGAAATCTCTCGGTTTAATGAAGGTTCCCCACGAGAATAAAATAGGAAAAAAGGAAGGAAAAAATTAATGAGGTTTTCCTTCTGCAATCGTTATGTAGCACATATAGCCTACATCTTTTTTATTATTATTACAAGAATAACGAGCGTGATTTCACCTGTCAATGCGCGCATACGGAATTTCATGCAAAGCCGAATGGAAAAATTAGAATGAAATGTTATCTCGTGATTTGTTTCCGTAATAATATTAATAGCATAATTTAATTATATTAATCCTTCTACATGTGTCTAAGGACATAATTGATGACTCTTTCTGAGGGAGACCGAAAAAGGACAGATTGGCCGGTCTGTTATGACTAGAGCAAGGCATTTAATGACATAAAATAGTGAAAAAATGCAAAATAAAAAATGCATTTATGACCTAAAATAGTGAAAAAATGACCTAATATTTTTAAGTAATGACCAAAAATGTTTCATTATTACTTATATTTAGTTTTTTTAAGTAATGAATTGCAAAAAGCAATTTAATAGAAGACAGCGTTATATATATTAATTTACTATATAAAACACTCACTTTATTACTAAAGAAGTAAATAAATTTATGCTACTTGGACACCCTTAGCGAAAAATAAAATCTTTCTGAACTGGCATGCCCATGAAATTGCCCCTAGCAAATATGTGCCATTTAAAAAGAAATAAAAAATTAATTCTTTACTGCTACAAGACAAACTGCTGTGGTGTTTACAATAAACCTGAATTGTGAACTATGAACACTTGGCGGAGATTCTCAAATAAAAACGATTGTCTGTTGTTGAAAGTAACGATTTGTACATGGAAAAGCTCCTCTCTACCTCCACTGAAACATGACCTAAAATGCGAGAAAAGATCTATAAACGCCAAAAATGACCTAAAATGCAGAAAATGACCTAAGGATTTCAAAAAAATGACCTATCTCTTGAAAAATTACGAAAAATGCAAAATAAAGCAGAAAATGCAAACACAAATTGCCCTTATTTAATCAATTATTTAAGTATACACATTTATATTTATTTGAGCTATTGTTTAACATTCATATAAAAAAAGATGCAAAGTCATCAAATGCCTTGCCCTAGTTATGATTTAAATGGAATTGACTTGTAAATATAACACAATTCATGGTTCATTATGCACGTCTACACTTTTTAAGTGTCTATCAGCAATAGTAGTAAAAATGTTAATATTTATGATGAATCCTTTTATGCTTTATTTCATCAATTTCTACAATAATTAGATAATTAGAATTAGATTTATTTCTTCAAGAATCAGAGGCGTTTTCGCAATGGAGGATTCTTCTAACGAGAACTTAAAATAAAAAGTTACATACAACTACAAAATGCTACGACTAATTTATTTACTCAATAGCTTTTTCAATGCTCATCCAAGAACAATGGATCCATTATTTATCACTGTTTGAACTTAGTTTTTGTGATAAATAATAATCTTTAGATTCCCCAATCGATATAAAATTATTTTATCATATTTTAAATAATGTTCTTGATATAATGATAAAATATTATATATCCTTTCTTTCTCTACTCATTTCTTTATTCCTTTCCTTCTTTTCTTATTTCTCTTCTTTATATTATTATTATTATTATTATTATTATTATTATTATTATTATTATTATTATTATTATTATTATTATTATTATTATTATTATTATTATTTTTAATGATTAATATTCTTAGTCTTATTGCAAAGTGTAGTGATAATAAAAGCAGGCCTAATTAATTAAAGACCCGTTCACTTAACTTTAGATTATAAATACTGTAGATCCTGCTCACTTAACATCAAAATAAAGATAGGACTACACTACTGGCCTGTAAGGACTATCACGATAATCAAACGCAGTAAGTGAATTGGTATAATCTTCATAAAAGAAGCTAGTTCCTAATGAAATAAGTAGTTCTTCAACTGACGTAAAGAGTGCATGATGTGGCAAAAGTATAACCTTATTTAAAAGGTTTCACTCCGGCAAAATTATGGCACAAGTCTATGAACAAACGACAGCCATTATTGTTTGTATTATTACTAAATGTTTTGACATGACCAATTCAGTTATTACTAAATGTTTTGACATGACCAATTCAGTTATTAAAGTCACTTTTAATACCACCATGGCCAACTTAATTTAATTCAAAATAATACCATCTTATGGTATGGGAGATGGAATACTCTCCACGATTGACTGTCCAAGATAATATGTTTATTTATGCCACGTAATTAGTTCTTCGCAGTGCCGCCGTGTTTGTGACGACACATCATTGCGACTTAACTTTCTAATCTCATTGGTCAATTCCTTCAAAGGACTCTCAAGCTCAAGCATTATGCTTTTTCTATAATTAAATTCTGTGTATATTCTTAGTGAAAATATGCTTGCTTACGTCTTAATTTAGGATGTGCTGTAATTTACTTTCTTGAACATAAAATAAAGCATTTAAAATCTGAAAAGAAAACTTACATAGAACCAAGACGTCTTAACAATTATTCTTGTGAAATATTGAATATGACGAAAATTTGATTGTGTACAAAGAGCTTTATATTCTCAACGACAAGATATTCAACTTGTTGCAAACCCATTCATAAAGCATTATTATTTTTATTTCTGTTGTTCACTGACATAGGTTCCTTGTTATAGGTTTATGAGGAGGCTTATTGGAGAATAAATTGTCATGTTTCTTCCTTCGTAGAGCCCCATATCTCTCTCTTCCTTTCTCTCTCATTCTCTTTCCTTTTCTTTCATCTCGCCCCTCGTCCACAGTCTAGTCAGTTCCCTCTCTGAGGAGGAAGTAGATTAATGTTGATCCCTCACAAAGAGAACACTTCAGTGAATACCTTTTAATCGACTATAAGTGATTTTCCTTGTGAAGGTAATATTTAATTTGCTTGCTCTAATATGAACTCTTCGTGCTGGCAGAAACGTTGGAAAACCAACGTCAGATATCTCCTTCAAAAAGTCATGAAACTTGACGAGTATTAGGCCCATTAATTAAATACCGAGAGCGAATTAAGGAATAGACACCGTTTTGAAGTTGATTAATTAAAATATAGTAGCTGAGGTTTGATACTGAAATCGAGTCAGTAAACTAAAATGTGACTACATTATTATGCAGTGCAATTAGATGTAGGCTATTTCCTTCAGTGCCGAGTACAGTGCTGAGTGCACTGAGGCATGTAACTGTTTTTCCAATTATGTTATTTTCTGTCACAAATATTTAGAATTAGTTTTTTCCTGTTTAATAATAATAATAATAATAATAATAATAATAATAATAATAATAATAATAATAATAATAATATTAAAGTAGTAATAATAATGTTTTATTTTACATAGCCGAGTTAATGCCAGGACAAGGAAATGAAATATATATATAACTTACAAAATAATTGATTATACAATAAGTGATCTTATAATTAATAGTACACAAAAGGTAAAGGAGTTTTAAAATACAATAACAATTATTTGCAGAAATAAACACCTTAGTAAAAATTAAAAGCTATGTCTTCTTACAATGTAATTAAAAACAAAATAAGTCTGGAAATGGAGGAATCTATTAGCATATTTAGCTCTTTTTTTTAACAAGGAGGTAAGGATATAAAAATTGGCATCATTGTTATAAAGTGAAGGAAGTAAAAAAAATAATAAAAACAAAGTTAAGCATTTTAAGGTATATGCAAATAAATTAGTCATTTAATTTGAACGACTATAGTCCTACAGGCTCTTATGTCGTGAGGGAGACTATTCTATTGTCGAGAGGGATGATATGGCTGCAGAGTTGTTCTGTGTTTAGGTATAATGAGGAATGTACTAAGTTGTGAACGACTAAAGGGTTTAATGAAAAACAGAAATAAATACACAGATTTCATTTTACGTTATACAAAAACAAACAAATGTCGTAAGCGACATGATAAAATGCCTGTAGTTGGGATTAGTGTATGTGGAACCTGTATTGACCACTCCTTTCGCAGGTAAGCTATTTAACGACTGTAGCCATTTTGCTTACAATTATAATAACCACAATACATATCATCATTCAGTATTGGCTCCAATGGATTTTATGTTGGTCAGGTAACATAATGAATCCAGAATTGTCTCTACAATCGATTTAGTAACAAATATCAGGCTCTTAAACAAATTACAGACTATGCTATCTTGTGTATGGAGGCGATGACGAGACAAGCATGCGCAATAATCTGTATCTGGAACTTAAAACGTTTAGGCGACCCATCCTTTTTGCAGCAGACTGAAAATCTGGGAAGTCGCGGGCCAAGGATCAACGTCATACAATCAGTAAGGTATTGACTGTTCTTTTGGATGGGGGCGGAAATATTGAAAACCCGTCTTCAGAATTTATAAGATAAAATTTACTACGAAAGTAAAAATAATTAAAATTTTCTGTTGATACGATAATGCATATCGCATCTGGAAATAGATCTTCAGGTAAAAGATTATTGTAATTATAATGATTTGATTTAGTATTTCACAGTTTCTGAAGAAGCATATAGTATAGATTCCATATTGATTTATACACTGCTCCCATTTTCCCATAGCATTCTTAGCATCATTTCATTAGGTATAATTAGGTATAATGGTCCCATCCAAGAAATTAATTGCTTCTCTTACCAGGAGAGTTTAAAGGCTGGGTATAGATAATCGAATAGATTTGTTGGGGACTTAAAGTATTTTGTATTTTTTCATTGTTTTTAATTTAATGAGTGATTGTAGAAGGTAAATTCTATATCTTTCGTACCTGAAAGGCTCGACCAGGATAACCATTGTCAGCAACAGTTCTTAATGGGGGTATTTTTTAAAATTCAGCTTTGTTTGTTTGTCTTTGAACATTGAGTTTATACGAGGGCTATTTTTTTTTCAAGGTCCGATGGGGCATAAAATGAAAACCACAGCGAAAATCAAAACTGTTTTGTTTGGAACATTTAGGTACACCTTATAGCTCTTCTCTACATAGGCCCGGTTGCATAAAAGCTCCAGATATCTTCTAGACAGCTAATCGTTCTATACATTTATAGACTCGATAAACACCTTCCCATTTCCGAAAGCGAATTTGCTCAAGAAATAGCTAATGCCAGATAAATGAGTTGAGCACTTTGTCAATAGATGGAGACACGGTGCTTACTGTAATATCATATTGGCGGTGATTGTGTAGCAACCAATCGGAGCGCTTCTTGCTATGTATTCAAAATGGCTGAATTTTCTGTCTGGTTTTACCAGAGAAACAGCTGACAAGAAAAAGCAATGTAAAATATGAGATAAACTACGGTAATTTCGATTTCGAGACTTGTGCATTAGAGAAAATGTCACCCATCACAATCTGACAACGTAATGCATAAAACGCAACACATTAATTAAGTTATAGCTAATTTACCACAGAAAGGAATGCTTCGATGGTTGTTCCCAATTCTAATGATGGACAATTTAACGCTGAAAAAGGCATGCTTGCAGTTGTTCCTTATTTAATATGATGACCTATTTATCCATAGGTCATTGCTTTGGCAGCCTGATTCTTTCCGAAACTCAATATCGTCAAAGATATAATTCTTTCAGGGAATACTTTTTGCTTTACACATCTCTAGGCCTAATTATTGCCTCAGGATGAAGATGACGAGAAAGATGATGATTATGTATTAATATTCGTGCTGTAAAAACGCAATATTTTCTTCATAAAGTGTTGCATCAGAAAATAAAATTAATATACTTAAGCTACATTTTTTCCGAATCTGAATGTCATCGTAGGCTACTTCTTGAAAGGATTGCTGTATTTCTTTCAGGGAATATTTTCTTCTGTATAGACGTAGGCCTTATAGGATCTGGCATTGAAGATGACCAGCAAGAAAATATGATGTGAATTAATTTTCGGGATGTTTTCCTAAAAGTATTAACTTACAACAGAAAATGAAATTAATACACATAAACGATGGATACATTAATAGCCTAGGCTATAACAAAGTTCATCTAACCGATAATATACAATTTTTCTAGTACAGTATTATGAATTATTTCACACACAAATTAATAACCAATGCCAGCTTCATTACTACTTTTAATTTTAATACCATAACAAGCTAGTAATATAAAGTAAGATAAAATGCTAACATAATAACGAAACATATATCAACATAAATGTTTCGCATTTCCGCCATGTTGCGTGTTTATCTACCGTTTCGCCAGATATCTAGTGATTTGTGGTGCGATAGTTTGTAGGGCGTTTTATAGAACGATTAGCCGCTATCGAACGTTTCAGAAACGCTTACGGATTGAATAATGCCATCTAGTAGATATCTTACGTTTCGGAAACTCGGCAATAGTCGCGCTCCGATTAAGACATTTATCGAAGTGTGGTGCAACTTTCAAATACCCTCTTCATAGAAGCTTGCCGCCAGCATATTGAGAAGGGTTTTCACGATATTTTGAAGTGTTTTGAAATTCTTCGTTGGTGTGGAAGCTCTGTCCTCCCAGATCGTTCTTCAGTTGCCGAAAAAGATGAAAGTCACTCGGCACGGGAACGAGTTTTTGAAATCCATCGTACAGGGGATGAAACGTGGATCCGTTACGACAATCCACATTCAAAAGAACAATCCAAACAATGGATGAACACAAATTTACCGAACAAACCCAAGATCTGACTTCCACACCAACTGTTGATTTGCATCTGCTTTCTTTTATTGATGTGTTATGACTTTTGTTAATTTCAACAGATATCCAGTTCTAATGATTAGGATGCAGGATGAAATAGTGGTGATGAGTCATGGTAAGTAAATATCTAATTCGGCATTTTCCTTGACGACTGAGAGAATCGTGAAATAACCTAAGTCAAATTGGCCAGCCATGGGATTTGATCCCGGGACTTACCGAAAGAGAGTCCAAGACGCTACCACCTCAGCCATCTCCCCAGTACTGCTGTTTACTGCTTGATTGTTATGCATTTAATGTCTTTGGAATTTTCAGAGCTCAAGTTATATGTTTATACAGGGTGTTAATGAATAACACCGAAATATTTTACCTGTATATAGAGGGGACATAGACAAGCAACTTTTATTAGGAGATTTTTGCTCTATGGATTCAATTCTTCCTGTTATAACATAAAATCTCCCAAGGATATGCACGCCACTGACTTCTAATACTTGAAATGATGGGAACCAAAGGAACAGTGAATATTGTGTAGTGGTCGGGAAAATTGTAAAAAATGACGATCGATATCTTACCACTCTGAGGGGAAAAAAAGACAAACGAAACATTTTTGTTAGGTTTGAATTAGGAATAAAAATATAATGCAGTGGCGAACAATCATGTGATTAATTAGTAAATTTTGGAGATTATGGAAATTTTAAATTATGGTATAGCTGTTGATGAATTGTTAAGAATCAGGTTTTTATCGATCGCTAAGAAGGCATGAAGTCAATTTAATGAAAATTTTAACCCTATTTCGCTCAATTATTGAGTTATGAGGACCAAATTTTAAGGACTTTAATGCCCTGTAGTATACACATTTTACGTCATAGAGCAAAAATGTCCTAATAAAAGTTGCTTGTCTATGTCCCCTCTATTCACAGGTAAAATATTTCGGTGTTATTCATTAACACCCTGTATATGCGATCATCAAGTGAAAGCATCAGTTTCTAATCAACGAGAAAAATTTCAGTGGGACACCTGGTCTCCATGAATGATAATTGTAAAACTTGGATAGAAACCTTTACATTGTACATAAAGCATTACTTTTTTAATCTTATATACATATACGCGTTTATAGTCTACGTCAGTAGCTGTGAAAAAGTTAAAGTCGAAATTGAAAAATCTATATCCACAAGTAGACCGAGACTAATTTATTTCTCATATGGCCTTTTACGTTTGTCTATTTAGTTTGATATGAAGAGTTAAGTAGAAATAAATTCCTCGAGAGTAGGAAAATGAGTCTTATAGCTCTATTTTCCCATCCACCAAACAAAAAGTAAAAATGGAGTAGGGTAAACTAGAAGGAGCTAATCTGGCAGGTACAGAAGTTAACTGAGGAAAGAGCGCGGCTGAAATATTGTTCAGTTCTTACCTGTGGCGCCAGTCTAATAATACTTCCGCAATTAATTTCCAATGGGTTTTATATCTTCGAACTTGTCAGAGTTTACCAACAATAATCATATAAGTTACCGGCACTTTCGATTTGAGATATGGGACGTTGTCCGTCTGGAAGTTATTTCGTGACCAAGGAGATCTCTCAAGCCTTAAGAGCTACTTCTTTTTTTACAGTATTATTAAATTTTATTACAAAATTTACTAATTATTACAAGTTACAAAAGTAAAAATTATTACAAAATTATTACAAATACAAATGTAAATAATATAACCACAATTATTACAATTACGAAAGAGTATTATTAACCCCGCATGAGCATAGCTCAGGGTAGCCAGATCAGAATCGTAAAACAGTCGTATCAATATCCGAAAATAGTCGTATGCTAGTTAAAACTGTCGTATACTATGTGATTTTTCAGTGTATTCAATGTATTGCGATGATAATTATAATAACAATAATAAGGAATAATAATTAATCGGTATTACGCACTTTACATGTAATCTATATATATAAAAATGAATGTATGTGTGTGTCTGTCCTTTATGCATTACTACACCATTCATCCGATCGCCATGAAACTTTGGGAAGTTGTTGGGTACATTCCCGGGAAGGTTTCTGTCACACTACATTTTTAATTTTAGCCTTCGTTCGCGAGTTATGAGTGAAAAACGGCAAGAAAACGTGCATTTTTTACGCTTTCGAAGCATCAGTTTTCAGTTATTCATTCCAGTTGTCAAATCAATTGCAGAAGGCTTTGTCTATTTTTGTCATACTTTGGAAACAATAGCATCGTGATCGCTTTGGAAGGCAATGGATATCTCATGTTATTAGAAACGCCAGAGAAGTTAATGATAAGGTGATGATAAGGTAATATTAAATATTTATTTAACGTGGATTATGCTTCTTATGAAAGATGGTGTACAAAAAATTCCGGGGAAGTTGCTTAGTTCGGGGTCCAGGCTACAACATTTCTATATGTAATCATAAGTATAATCTCTTATGTAGGGTCGTTAAATCTGCCTGAAATGTAACGGAATTATAAGTCTGGACAAATGAATATAGAAACTATGGCCTCAGTAGGCTTATACCATTCTTCATCTATATAAATAAAAACGAATATATATCTCTCTGTCAAATACATTTACACACTTTTTTTCATCGTGAGTTTAATCGATTTCAATTCTCATAATCTTCTGAGATTGCAGCAACGCTCGACGTGTAATCTATATAGCTCTTCTATATAGCCTACATAAAAATGAATGTATGTGTGTCTGTCCTTAATGCATTACTATGCCATTCATCCGATCACCATGAAACTTTGAAGCTTTCGAAACATCAGTTTTCAGTTGTCAAATCAATTGCAGATGACTTTGCCTACTTTCGCAATACCTTGGAAATAAAAGCATCGCGATCGTTCGAATTTTGTAAGCCCGCCATGGCCGAATCATTTGTTTATAATGTCAAGGCACGCAGACAGATGAAATTTTCACCCTAGACGGAAGAAGAATAGTGAATATAGCCCTAAATGGACAAACCTTATGCAGGGTTTTTTTTAGGCCAGGGAACTCGAATTTGAGGTTATTTTTCCCATGCTGCGCTTTCTAATCGTGGAATTCACTTCAAAGCCGGATTTACAGTTGTTTCATTAATTAGGCCTATCAATCGTTTAGTTTAGACCTATGAATGTTTCGTGTGCCAAGTGTTAGTAAATATAATAGTTTAATTATTTTGCTCTTAATTTATAATCTTCCTATTAATTATTGTGGGCGAAGCCGCGGGGATCTGCTATAAGCTATAATAAACTGTAGCATTTCTAGCGTTTTCTGAGGAAATAGTTTGTGTGTGATAAGTCGTTCTTCCCCATTTAAAATTCTAAATACCTATATAAAGACCTTAAAGACCTCGAGTTTGAAAATCGAAAGTCCTTCATAAGTTATTTTCGCATTTACAAAATACAAAACCCGAGCGACGCCGGGCCTTTTAAGCTAGTTGTTAATAAATCATCTTATTTGTAAATGAATAGGCGTGTTTCATTTAGAGGTGTACATATTCTGATTTTAGCTTGCCTGCCCCTTTGAAATTCTGCATCCAGTCACAGCTTTTAACTTGCTTGACTTGTAAGCAAGCTAGATTACAACGATGATGAGAAATACTGTCGCTATGAGTCACAAGCTCTTCATAACTTGGTGGGTTGCACAGGACCTAAGGAAACTGCAAGGCCTGGCGGAAAGAATATGAAACTGGGTATAGCAGTGCACTGGTAAGTCGTGCAGTTACGTAGTTGAGGAACTTCAGATGTATTTAGAGAATTTTACCCTGAAGGAAGCCGAGGAGAAACTAAAATGTGGACAGTTTGAATTAATTATCAATGAACAAAGGTACTAGTCCGGCATGGGAAAAATTTTCAAACATTTTCGAGAAAACATCATAAAATCATTAATAGCAATAACAAAAATCCCTGTAGGCAAGCCTACAAGCTGAGGTAGATTTCGAAGGGCTTTTGTTTTAATTTACTGTCGCTGCGTAGCACTCTTCTTCTTTAGCCTTGGCATAACAAACCCGCAATAATAACTGCAAAAAAGAGGAAAGAGAACTTTTTAAAACATTCAAATCTCGCCTTATATGAGAACTATCAAGAAACTAGTTATTGATTAGTAGAGTACTCATCAAGAGCTTTTCAACGATACTCCACAAGACGTAGTTTCGAAAATTTCGAATTTCCATCCCCATACCCCCACCCCCACTCGTACTCCCAAAACCCCCGAATCGTTGGTGTCACTGTGAACTCCATAAGGAGTACTCTAATTTATTCAATAAAAGTTTCCCTCTATACTTCATAGGGGCCGAGATATAAATGTTTTAAAATTTCAACCCCCTCCCCCGACCACCCCCTTAGGCCAATTTTGCTCATTAACGAACTTGTCTGAACTATTGGGCCCCGAAATAACATAATAAAATTTGATTCAAATATCTTGAAAATTACGGCCGCTAGCGTGTAAAGATATATATGCGTATATATAAATATATATATTGTGGCGTGGTGCTGTCCCAATTTACTAATTTTAAACCCAGAGAAGGAAACTGATCCACAGAGCAAAAGAACAAAACGGATATTCAGAATTATAACAAGAGTGTAACAATAGTTTATTGAATAACCAGAGAATACATAATAATACCTGATAAATGCAATGAAATATGAAAATCTGGAACTAATGCATATAAGTAAGAACAGACAAGAATGGTTATCAAAAAATGGCTGATGGCCAAGATTAATTGAATATGAAAATTAATTGAAGATAAATACGGTTGGCTTTCCATCACATAAGGTCAAAAAGAATACGTAGATGAAATATAGTAGAATTTAATAATGAAATAACCAAAAAAACTGGTGGGCAGAAACAAATTTTGAAACAACGAAATATTACTGAATTAAGATAAACAAAACGAACTAAAAGTACCACCAGCAAAGAAAACGAAAATGTCAAGAAACTAGAGCCATACCTGATATTAAGTTAACGCCGACAATAGGGCCACCACTGGATGGCTACACAGCGGAAGATGTTCATGGCTCAGACTGAAGAGAAGAAACATGGTCTGGCTCCCGGCGCTTACTCTGAAGGAGTCTTCACGGCGGGATCTCAATGTAGGCATGTTGCTTGAGCGCCCGCACGGCGCGATCTGGTCCGCGGAACTTAACATGAACACCAGGTAAACAAAGCAGAGGGCGCAAACAAATGCCGAACGAGAGAAAGATCCAGAAGGGGCGAGATTACAAAACCGGAATAAACAAAACAAAACGCACCTCTGAACAAAACAAAGCGATGGAAAGCCGAGATCATGTGAGTACCTGATATAGAATTATTAAAATATTTAATTTACAGATTAATGAATAAAATGTTTAATTTATAAAATAGGGTGCCGAGAATATACCATCGGCACAATATATATATATATATACATATACATATACTGTATATAAATATAAATATCACAATTTTTTTAACAGGCGGTGGTTTCGTACTTAGGGAGGCATGAAACGTAACGATATGAACGAATTTTTTGAAAGTCATTAGGTAGATTCTTCTTCGAAATCTACCTAATAATAAAAATAATAAAATCAGGTAAACTGATATAACAAAGTGCCAGTATGCTTTTTAATCAGTTATAATTGCAGTTATGATATACAGAAAATATATATATATATTTTTTTTAATAGATCTCCGAGTTAAACTCCAGATCGATTCATTAAGCAGGGCTTACGGAAGAACAAAGGTCTAAAGTTTTATTCTTAACCTTAATTCATATTGGTATACACTGATATACTAATTCTTAAAATATGTAAACATTATACAAAATGCATTGACAATGAAATAGTACAGTAAGCCAATAAGAAGAGGATAGTTCCACCTAGCGGTATGCAGTTTTGTTCTGAGTATAGGCTTATGCAATTTTAACGCAACGCAATAATTTTAAAGCTAGTTTCTGTTCGTGAAATAACATTTATAGGCTTATGTTATTCTTTAGGAATGATGTTGTAGGTCAATGAAAGACAATGAATTCCCAGTTTCTTAAAAGAAAAATGTAATACTTATTTAAGCACATTGACAAAATAGAACACAAGAATGGAATAGGCTCAATTTAACACAATTGATAATAATAAAAAAAAAATTGCTTTAGGGTAGACTCGAACGTGATATGTCTTGGTTACTAGACAAGCATCTTACCCCAAGACCAAACCACATTGCGAATGTTGAGTGTCCAATCCCAGAGAATACTATCGCGTCGTAGCTCACAGAAAAGAAAAATCACCGTATTTCGAAATTAGGCTATGTTTCAAGCCTGCTAGTTTCCTTGTGTTACCATTATTGTATTATTTCATTCATAGGTAAAATAATATTCTAGATATCCCTGTGATAAATGCTGATATGTCTCTAGCTGAAGCAAAGGTACCAACGTAGCATAGTCTCATAGCTTAATGTTTTTATTTATTAAGAGGTCAGGAATTATTAATCTGACATAGGCTGAAGTAAAATTCAATGCTTTAATTTAATTGTAATCAATTTTAGCAAAATAATTAGTCATTATACAACAGCATTTCATCTATAATCGAACATATGGGAACATTTGTTTTTCATGTGGATTTCAACTGTCCATGGCAACTGAAAGAGGCTGATTGGTTGGCCGCGAGTCAATCAAAATGCTTCGAATTGAACAAATTATTATTATAAATGTGACTGTTAATTACTCTTTATTTCGGTACTGCGCAACCGATTAGGTCCAAATTCAATAGGCTTATTGCTATTATCGTTATAAATGAGTATACGAAGTTTCATGAAAATCCGATAAAGCGTATTTGAGTTACCGCGCCTTTTCTTATATGATACCATAAAAAGGCACTAAATTGGGTATTATTCCGGTACCGGCCAACCAATTTGGTCCACCATCAACAGACGTCTTCCCATAGACATTAAAAATGCGTATACCAAGTTTCATGAAAATCCGTTAAAGCGTGTGCGAGTTATGGCACCTTTAAAATATACACTAAATTGGGTTTTACTCCGGTACCGATGAACCGATTTGGTCCAATTTCAATAGGGTTCTTCCCATTGACATTATAAACGCGTATACCAAGTTTCATCAAAATTCGATAAAGCGTATTTGAGTTATAGCGCGTACAGACACACGGACGGACGGACGGACAGACGGACAGACATTTTTCGTCCCCCACACAATCTCATAAAGTACCATACTGGCACTTAATAATTGTGTTAAGACGCTAAAACGATTTTTAATACTTTATCCACCTATTATTTATCTGCATGGTGAATTTCTTCTACCAGCATGTAGAAAAGCAAGAAAGTATTACCTACACTCAGCGACTACAGTTGTTTAGCTGATAGGAATGTCGCAAGCTTATTCTGACTTGCCTAGGCTGGGTTTGACCTGATCCATCAAGCTTAAAGAAACCTGCCTGCTTCCTAGCTATGACGATGGCAACTTGCTTGCCTGGCGTTCAAGCGGGTTTGGGCAAGCTAAAATCGAGATTTATACACCTCTGGTTTTATTATCTTCCGATGTGCTAAATTTGATTAAATACAATAAAATTAAATAACAGTCGTTGCCACAGTGTTGTAATTATTGTAATTATTTCCAATCATATTGATTTTACAACATGCTTACAACAAAAACCATAAGAAAACAAAAAGCTGGATACATATAAAAATTTAAAATTCATCAGTAGATTGATTTAAAAAAAAATATAAAACGATATGTTAAAAATAGTCGTACGACTCATAGCTTGTGTTCGGGGTCAGTTCAGTCATACTAAAATTATATTACAAACATTATATAAAAAACAAACATAAGTTATTATAGGTTTAGGCAGAAATGTAAGATTGTTCATATGAAATAAATACATAAAATAATGAATACGAAAAAATGAAGTATAGTAGCATAACAGAGATACAAACAAAATACATTGAGAATGAATAATGGAAAACAAAGTGAGTAAAAGTACCATTACAAGATAGTTTAGTTTCGTAGAAAGTTTCAATACAGGAATGCAAGGTACGTAGATACACTGATAGGAATGATTAATATACAAGGTGTTTTAACCCATTCAAAGCTGAATTTATATTAATTCATTTGATATCAGCGGGTTTTTAAGTTTTAAATCAATGGAGAAAATTTTATTGGATTAGCTTGTTTTCATAAACGGCAGTCCTAATGCGTGAATAAAATTCAGAAACATCACTGCATTAAATAATTACTGAATCCTTATTGTAATCTATGCGTTATTGTATTAATTTCATGGCTCTGCTTTTATGCAAATATTTCGGTGACGCATATATAAGTCAGTAGCAGACTAAAGATTAAAAATCCCTTTAGGCAAGCCTACAGGCTGAGGTAGATTTCAATGTGCTTTTGGTTTAATTTACTGTTGCTGCGTAGCACTCTTCTTCTTTAGCCTTGGCATGACAAACCCGCAATAATAATTGCAAAAAAGAGGAAAGAGCACTTTTTCAAACATTCAAATCTCGCCTTAAATGAGAGCTATCGAGAAACTAGTTATTGATTTGTAGAGTACTCATCAAGAGCTTTTCAATGATACCCAACAAGACGTGGTTTCAAAAAATTCGAATTTCCATCCCCCCCCCACCCCCACCCCTACCCCTACTCGTACCCCCAAAACCCCCGAATCGTTGGTGTCACTGTGAACTCCATAGGGAGTACTCTAATTTATTCAAACAAAGTTTCCCTCTATACTTCATAGGGGCCGAGATAAAAATGTTTTAAAATTTCAACCCCCTCCCCCCACCACCCCCTTGGGCCAATTTTGCTTATTAACGAACTTGTCCGAACTATTGGGCCTAGAAATAACATATTAAAATTTGGTTCAAATATCTTCAAAATTACGGCCGCTAGCGTGTAAAGATATATATATATATATATATATGGATATATAGATATATATATCTATATATATATATAAATATCACAATTTTTTTTTGAACGGGCGGTGGTTTCGTACTTAGGGGAGCATGAAACGTAAAGATATGAAAGAATTTTTCGAAAATCATGACATGGTATCCATTGCAATAGGTAGATTTTTCTTCGAAATCTACCTAAAAAAAGTGAGTCTGATATCAAATGCTACATTTTTGTCAGAAATTAGTATAAAGTTTGGATTCGACTACACCATTTTCTATTCTCCTTTCTCCCCTAGGTTAGCTGGTGGAGCTACTGCACTTTGAAATCAGATGAATGTTTTTGGAACATGATTTACTATCTCAGAACTTAACAGCTTATTTTTGGATCAGTTGAAATTGTTTAACACAGGGTCTTTGGAAAATATTAATTTGTGTAGAAGTTATGATTTAAAATGAGATTTTTGTTTTTGCATTTTGAGGAAACATTTAGAAAAAAAAAGAAACATCACTGCATTAAGTAAGTACTGAATATTTCTTGCAAACTATAAAAATGTTTACTTTTATAACGGTGGTGGAGCTGTAGCTTTCTGAAATTGTATATCTTTCTGAAATATCTTTTATATTAGCCTAAGGGTTATTTTTAAATTTGTTATAGTTTTATAACAGTTGATAACGTTTATGTGATAGAAAAAAGAAATCGATTATGTTTCTGTACACACACACATGCATTATATATATTATATATATTCATACAAGCGTACATATCACATATCACATGCCTTCGTGTGGCATAACAATTATTAACATCGTTAAATAGCATTACAGAATAATTTATGTTTTTACAGAGGTGGATGTAGGCCTAATATTTTCCACCATAACTTAGAAGAGTCACTAGCGTGGAATGTTAACGTTTAAACGTAACTACTCGAATGCATTCGTTGTTCCTGTTAATGCATGGAATTTGAATTCAATGTGCATTGGAACAAGTTTGCTATCATGAAGGATTTCAATATATTAAAGTTTGCGAACTCTGCTATAGTATAGGACTCAGCTTAACTGCTCTGGAATGTGGGGAAAGTAGTGTATTCCAGAGCAGTTAAGCAGAGTCCCATACTATACCATAAGGATTTTGAAGTTATTGAAAAGTAATGAACTTTGCTACCGTAGGTGTCAGTCTGGCATCGTCCTGATATCCAATCCTTCCCTGACGTGATTCTGTAAGCCTAAGATATCAATCTTATTAGAGTACCTTGGCAACGAATGTTATTCTTTAATTTCGAACCTAAGCACTGAGTGTTATTAAGTGCGAATAAATTAATGCATAATAATATGCTTTATGAGAATGTTACGGATTTGCTTTGTTGAAAAAAAAAAAGAACCTTGCCTTAAAAATGTAAACTGGACTGCATCGCACAGTTCACTCACTCCTGACGGGTCGGCCTGGGTGATGCAGTATACACGGCGTTGACTTCCTGCGCCTAACTTCGTGGGGTTCAGTGGCATTTATGTCTGCATTAGTTTCAGACACTCCCCTTCGTTAAGCCATAGAACCAACCATCAAACTTACGAACTACAGATAAATTTGTTTTGCAGTTCACAGGAAGTTTGCTTATTTTACCCTAAACCTCACCGTATTGTTTGACCGGTCATCACCCCTGAGGATCGAAGTTAGAGCAACATAACTTATTAGCCCATTTACCTCGACTTCTGACACTATCCAGACGAAGAAGTCAATTGGAGTTTGGAATGGCCAGTGTGTGAGATTTGTAAGTGCAATTATTTTCATGTTACATAAATTATACAATCATTAGGCCTATTCCATTGTACGTGACAGTTCTTTGTACTGTACCAGTGGACTAAAAGTGATCTAACTGCCATGCTCTGTCAATTGATCGAGAGAAACAAATAAATACAACCCTAAATACTTGTTCATTAAAATCAGTTGACGTCTGACAATAAAATTAACCGTTTTATCAAAATATGTAAATTTACTGATAATTATAATATTAGTTTTTAGTTTACGGTTTTAAAGTTTATTAAAATTTCAATATGAACTCAGTGTTTGGGAAAAGTAATCGTCATCTCAATTAAATTTTTCTAACCTATTTTTTATTTCTTTTACAGGTGAGTGAACACTTCTTTGTGTGGCTTAATGTTCAAATGTTTTCTGAGTAAGTATATGTCATAAAATTACTTGAATTAGTTACACAGTGAATAATAAGAGGCTATTTGATACTTGTAAAGGTTAGAAATGATTAAAATATAGAATATCCAACATTATTCTCAACAGCACACATTTAGGCCTACTAGGATATAAATAATTTATTATGGTGCAATTTAATTTCCATGACTACTTAGCTTGTCAATGAGTGACAAATACAGCATAAAAATATGTAGAATTTCACCCTATCGCAAGTGTGTATCATCATAATTTCAACGTTTTATTTTAATCACTTTAATTTTATCGCACGTATGTGCTTAGTAGACAATTAAGGAACGATTTTATTTGTAATAACTCAGGGTTTCAATTTTTGTTCTTACTACTTTTCCTTTTTTCTTTTTACTATTCTGTTCTTTCTTTTTTATTATTATTTTTTAGGTATTGATTTAATATTATATTTTCTTTATGTATTTGTAATTTGTATTTTGTAATGTAAATGGCTGAACTGTGCCCGAGCACGAGCGCATGCTCATTCGGGTGGTCTTGTTTTGTTTTGTATAAATATTTTGTATAAATATAAATAAGTAAATATAAATATAAATATAAATAAATATTTAAGATAAAGGTTTAAAAAAAAAATTATTCACACGTACAGAACACTTCATGCATCTTCATACTTGTGGCTTCTTTGATTAGAACCAATTATTTGGGATCAGTAATCTGTGAAATGGAAATTTATCAAGTTTGAGAACTGTAACAAGCTTATATAAAAACATGCATTTGCGCGGAAATCCTCTCTTTAATGGTAGCATTTCGCAAGGCTCTGCGTTCGAGAGAGTTTTGCTAATTTTTACGTCAAAGGACTCGCATTGATTCCAATGCATTTACGTGGAAATCCTCTCTTTAGTGATAGCATTTCGCAAGTCCCTGCGTTCGAGAGAGAATGAATTTCCTTATGATTTCTTCATTCATGCACGGTAAATATTAAAAATAGCATCCCAGAATAACTTACATCGCCGAACTTGGTATTTCCCTGTGTCTAATAATATCCCCGATTTATTCTGAAGGGTCTTGATTCTAAGACGGTACACAATACCTGTTCACACTGAGGCGATAAGCGATAAGCGATTTATCGGAAGGAATTTGTTGCGGTGATATATTGCTAGGAAGGTTCACACAGCGAGCGATGAATCGGCGCGACCTGGGCGATAAAAATTCCCTTTAGGCAGGCCTACAGGCTGAGGTAGATTTCGATGTGCTAAATATCGCCTTATACGAGAGCTATCGAACAACTAGTTATTGATTTGTAGAGTACTCATCAAGAGCTTTTCAACGATACTCCACAAGACGTGGTTTCAAAAATTTCGAATTTCCATCCTCCCACCCCTTACCCCCACTCGTACTCCCAAAACCCCCGAATCGTTGGTGTCACTGTGAACTCCATAGGGAGTTCTCTAATTTATTCAAACAAAGTTTCCCTCTATACTTCATAGGAGCCGAGATATACATATTTCAAAATTTCTACCCCTCCCCGACCCTCCCCTGGGGCCAAATTTGGTCATTAACGAACTTGTCCGAACTATTGGGCCTAGAAATAACATAATAAAATTTGGTTCAAATATCTTCAAAATTATGGCTGCTAGCGTGTAAATATATATATATATCACTTTTTTTTTTTGAACGGGCGGTGGTTTCGTACTTGGAGGCATGAAACGTAAAGATATGAAAGAATTTTTCGAAAGTCATGACATGGTATCGATTGCAATAGGTAGATTTTTCTTCGAAATCTACCTAAAATGTGGTGGGAACACAATCTTCACTACAAAAGTTACAATATCGTAAGCAACAAATCGCTCAGGCGACTAGCATGCTGCACTTCGAGCGATATAGCACTTGCGATATGTTGCGCTATCGTGTGAGTGTGAACCTTTTTTATCGCCTCCCTTTAGATTTCAAGTATCTGTCCGTGCGTGTCGCGTATCGTATATCGCTCGCGATATATCGCTTATCGCTTATCGCCTGAGTGTGAACCCTGCCTTAGTTTACACCAGGTAGGCTATGGGCAACCTTTGGAAAGATGCGGGCTAAACTTTACGACATTTAAGAAGTCGCGGGCCGTAGATAATAGGTAGTTGTGAAAAAATAATCACGATACGGTTTTTTATATTTATAATGTATGTATGTATGTATTTTGGCCCCTGAAGGGGGAAGGCGGGTTCGGACTACCCTAAGCACTTCAGCCTTGCGGCTCATTGTGCCAACCTCCGGAATGGAATGATTTGCAAGCCCAACGGTCCCTCAACAACAGACCCCACCGCGATCCCCCACGGAACTTCCCCACAACATCCGACAGATACCTCTACCATGCCACGTGTGCCGCTGCCTCGGTACCTCTTATAGAGCCCCCAGGTTGGCAGCACACCAGCCAGCAACTTCAGGACCACAAGCCACGGGGAGGACGGGAGAGGCCCACAGCAGGTGCTGGGGGCGAGGGTATACTGGAAACCGGGAAAGGAAACGGGATGATTATGAGGAGGAGTTTGAAGATGAAATGGAGAGTGTTGGTGGAATGAGAGGGGGAAACGGGAGGATCCCCGAGAAAACCCCCCAAAGGTCACGGCTTCGTCCACCACGAATGACACGCCCGCCAGGTCCGGGGATTGAACCCGGGACCGCTAGCATGCCAGGCTCACGCGCTAAGCATGAGCCACCGCGACGGCTATATTTATCAAGTATAATGTTAAAGGTACATGAATGAGAACAATATCGAACTGATTAGGCATGAGAAATTAATGAGAAGCTTGAGCTTGAACTTGAGAAACAAGATAATAAATGTTGGCATCAATCCCACTAATACACAAGCGCAGAGTGTTTTCCAAATTTTCATCTGTAAGTCTGGTTCGATACTTTGATTTAGGCCTATTGCAGCATTTTTCTAGCGCTGACCGGAAGGAACACCCTCGTAGTTCAGGCTTTTGTTCCCCCCTCTCACTCTCTAGTTAGCGAGAACCGAAAATATTTACTTTTTCGAGCGCGATTTTAAAATGTTCCGCGGGCCGGATCTAAAGTCGGGCCAGGCCACATCCGGCCCGCGGGCCGGGCGTTGCCCATATATGGTTTACACCGTACTTCAGTGGCTGGGAGGACTAGAAACTTTTACAAATCCTCAATACTTGAATATGAATATCTTATATTTTTAGAAATTTGATAGTTATAAGATTTTTTGACAAATTTCATGATGAATCTATGAGGGTTATTAATGTTTAGCAAATTTATAATGAGTGTCTACCTTATTCCCTCATATTACTTAAAATTATTTAATAAATATAGCGCATAGCTTAAAAAAGGATCCAACGTTAAAATTCTATCTACATTGTTCTTTTTACAAAGTAAAGTATTCATAAAATTATCAATAAAATTATAAATTATACTGTTCACTTATGATAGGAATATGTCCATTAATTATTTTATGTACCAAATATCTTCATAAAATCACTTGACATCCTCAGCAATAAGAACAATAGTATATTGGTAGCTTTCCTGATGACTGTTGTAGCCTAAGTCTATATTTGTTTGATGTCCACATGGCTATCTTGTCACTCTAGAATGTTTAAAAAATTAACATATTTAATCACTAAATATAAAATTAAATTGTAGTTACTATTCCGTTGCTATCTTGACACTGTAAAATGTTTAAAAAATAACATAGGCTACACGGTATGTCGTTAAATATAAAATTAAATTGTAGTTATTATTCCGTTGAATTATGGGTCCCTTTATAACCATATGCGCTAGTATTTTCTGGCTGGAAGATGCATTTCAGCACATGGTGTGCTATCTTCAGTTCCTGGTAAGAAGGAGACTTGTTCTTGTTGTGAGCAACTACAATACTGCTTTACTGCTTTGTAGTATTGTAGTTTACTATACATAGTTACTTGAGCTATGGGACACTCTTTTGGGGTAAACACATTTCAGCTTCAAAATTGTTCATCCTCCAGAAAAATAACTGTGAGAATTATTGTGCCGTTGCTACTAGAACTCACTGTAAGCCACTTTTTACAGAATGAGAAATCTTGCCTTGCCATCAGTGTTAGATCTGGACTGTCTTCTCTATGCCATATGCAATTTACACAGCGTCTCAACAATACACAGTCGCACCTGATTCAATGTATATATATATATAAGGAAATATAGCTCAACATTGTTGTATTGTGTATATTTCTTTCAATTTGTTTAACTTCTTATCGATTGGCACACGAAAAATGTCAGTTTTATGTTTAGAAGATCAATCAGAAAGAATCCCCTCTTAACACTAAGTTATGTTCTCCTGTATAATTTACTAGCAGGTGCCCGCGGCTTCGCCCGCGATGACTTAGTCAACTGCTAGATATTGTGCTTCAATCATTTATTTAACAGAAAAATAATTAAAACATTATATTTATTAACACTGACATCGTTTTTACATAAATTGGAGGAATTACGTAATTTTACCATTAATTATATTGTTTAACCTCAGATTCGAGTTCCCTAGTCCAAAAAAATTCGTATAGTGAATTGCGTCCAAATAATTCAATGTTATGGCTTTGCCCGCGAAACTTGTAAGCTGTAAAGAACATATTGATTAATTCGAACATTTCGATTAAAAGGTTGAATTTACTGATTATTTTACATAATCTACAAAATTTTGAGATACATAATTTACTCAAATATAAATTTTAATACCTTCTCTAATTTTCAAAGTCTTGTTTCATTTATTACCAAAGCCTTATGTAAAGATTGCCAACAATACACTGTTGCCATGTGAACTGTGATTTGGATTTGATAATTCTGTGTAAAAAGGGATTAAGTATTCTCAAAAACATTTGATTTTTGGCATTTAAAATAAAAAAAAAATTCAAAATCCTTTCTTAGTGTGCACCTACATTTTGAAACGAAGGTACTGTCAATGCATAATAGATCTGTAGGAGGTCGCAGTGCTAGGGCTAAATAGCCCCCCTTTTCAAACTCAATACTGTCAAAATTCCAAGTCTCTATCTATAGTTTAGGCTCTACGTTGATTCTCTGTCAGCCAGTCAGGACAAAGCCTCATGTATAGGCCTATAGAGATTGATCAATTGATGTTATGTTTTGAATTAATTGTACAATATTCAATTGCAATCTCTAACATCACAATTTGTGTATCATATAGGGCAAAGAGGCAAATAAATTACTATTATAATGTTTATGATTGGTATTAAAATCTTACTCTAAAATTGTAGTGTGTGTACAATATCTTCGAAATGTTGAATTCCACAAGATAATACGTAAAAGAATGTCATGTCAGACATAAATTAACATTTGAACTCGACTGTGTGTGTGTGTGTGGATAGCGTCGGGTTGTAAATCAGCGGGTTGGAGTCCCCAAAGGCGCAAAGTTTTCTGCGAGAGGGGAAGTTTGATATAAACCATCTCACTTCCTGCCGCCCACCCAGCCGCCATTTTAAATGGGTCGCCGCGCCACGCAATTGAACAGCAGTTCACAGTAAACATGTTTACATTGCATCATGTACATTTTTATGAGGATAAATCCTGTACAATGGTACCTAGTGATATTTATACTGCCTCACCTAACATGTATATAGGTAGGTAGTTATGTGGTGTGTCAATATAGGTTTCCTTCCAGTCGTTAAGCTGTCTTGATGTTTCAACTTTCGGTCGGCCTGGGTGAAGCAGTTAGTAACTTGCTAACTCTTTTTTATTGTAAGTTAAAATTTATTAAAATTTATTGCAAGCACTGTTTTATAAATGGGCAGACTGGGCACTTGCACAAGGTGACAGAACTAAAGAAGTCGGCAAATTTTTGAAGATTTTCTTTGTAAATAAACTTTATGACAATTGAATTTAAAATAATTAAATTTGAAACTATCAAAAATGTTAGATTCAGTTTTAGTTTCTCATTATAAAGTAGAATAAAGCAATAAAATATGTTTTGTTCCAATACTATTTTTTTTAATCCTACCCGTAATACACTTTTCCAAAGACCATAATTAAATATAAATTAGCATATGTTTTAAAATTACCAAATACCGTGTCCGTACAGTCATGGTGAACTTTGCACTTTCTGTTATTACAAACATTTTAGAGATTTTAGGCAATTTTTGTAAAGCAATTTACAATAGCAATCATGCATTGTTTTCGCAAAGATGTCATTATTTTTATTTTAGGAAAAGAAAGATTTTGAATTTTTGTTGGCTGGCTTCTGTGCCCAAGGTTGCGGGTTCGATCCCGGCCCAGGTCGATGGCATTTATATGTGCATAAATGTGACAGGCCCATGCCAGTAGATTTATTGGCATGTAAAAGAACTCTTGCGGGACAAAATTCTGGCACACCGGCGACGGTCACAGGCGTAAGTTGCCGTACTTCCCCGTCGTTAAATAACCATGTACCAAGCAATCAACTTTCGGAAACGTAAATTTTCCTCCCGTCTGTTCGTCACCATTACAGTGTACTTGATAGTTTGTAATGTGCACTTTGTGGTAGTGTCTTTGGCTTTCTGATCGTATGGGTATTGTCCAATTAACATGTTATTGCTCTTTATAGACATAGGGATGGAAGAGAGAAAGAGAAACAAAGAAATATAAATAGAAAAAAGATAAAGATAAAGAAAGACCCTGAGAGAGAAAAAGAAAACAGAAAGAGCGAAAGAGATTAATGTATTGGGCAATAAAAAAAATTAGAGAAAGAGGAAGGGGAATAGAAATACAGAGGGAGAGAAAAAGGAAAGAAACAGGCAAAGAGAGAAAGGTAGAGAAAGTGATACAGTGAAAACCCTTGTTAGTTTGTTAACTTTTGCAATGTCATTTCAAAGACCGGTATTTAATTTTTCCTCCAGTTTTTCGAAGTTACTCTTACAGTTTACTTCGTAGTCTGTAATATGTACTCTGAAGTACTGTCTACTCAAGCTTGCGTAAATTCCTGTCGAAAAAGTCATCCCATAGGCACAGCTTTATTTAATTTCTTAATTTGAAAAGTACCATAGTTGTTTATCTATAACGATTGAAACGATGTTCCCCATGAACTTGAGCAGTGTCTAGTAGAGAAGCATAATTCACTGTCTGTCTGTGACTGCTTTAATGAATGTTATATATGACTTCTAGCCGCCATCGTGGTCTCGTGGTTAGCGACGCTGGCTACGGATCCGCACGTCTTAGTTCAATCCCTGGTACCTGTATGGATTTTTCTCAGGCTAAAAATTCTAATCAAAACAAAACAGCTAGAATTTCCGTTTGAAATGTTAATCTGAGCTGGAAAATCATGCCAGTGCTAAACAAGCATCCAGAGATTATGGCTAATCTCAATCCAACAAATCTTTGAAAGAAGAAAAAAAGCTTGGAACTGTTGATATTTTATGTTGTTAGTTAAAGAAAATACGGAGTGACTTTTTAAGTACAAAGGTAAAATGTTAACCTCAGCACTACTCGTCATTTGCAGAAAAAATATGCTTTTTGTACAAGATTGTTCTTAAGACAATATTTTTTGTCAGGTATCACTGTTGTATCAGATTAAAATAGAAAGAACGATTTTATAGTTAGGTTTCAGGCGGATCTTATTCTTGCTGTGCATTCAGGTGTTCATACTGCTGACCATTTGGGAATTGGATGAAATATTAAGTTGAGAGACTAAATTATAAAACATCCGGTCACATTGAACGACATGTTGAAAATTAATTTAAAAATGTAATTTGTGACTAAACTAATAAATGACGTTAGTGATGGAGCATATTCACTGATTATGTATGAATATACAGATGTGCCTGTAGTAAAGTAGTTTCTCCTTGGCTGTCTGTATAAAATATTATGGCAAACCGGAAACCCTTGACGCAGTCACAGCAGACTTTTTAGGCTTTGTTGAAGTATAGCGAGCAAATTGTTCACGCCTTGGATTAATTTATTTAATTCTGTCTATTTCCAGCATGCGTTTAGAAGCAACTAGTTTTCAAGTTCTGGAACTGGCGACATTGGGCTATTGTTCAGCTACTTCAGGTAATAACAATGTAGACAACTTGCTTTGTAACACGGGGCTGTCGTTGAAATAGGCTATGTACACCTCACACCTTCCCTCTACTCTCCCTCTAAGTGATAAAACAAATAAAGAATTTATTTTACAGTAAAGAGTTATGTTAACTATTACTGTTACTCCATGTTAATTGAGCTAATGCACGCCATTATTTTTTTAAAGTAAGAGCCAAATAAACAAAGGCGTAGGGGGACATGTCAGTCTGTCTATGGTTACTAGTCTATAAATCCAAATAACTGAAAATAATAAACAATTAACTAAGTGCTCAAATAATAGTTAACTGTTTTATCTTTTCCGCAACTAATTGAATAGTTAACTGTTATCCAGTTATTCTTACCACATCTTTAAGCTAGGATGGGTATGGAGTGAGTCTATAGGGAGAGGAATGATGATTCTTGATTTCATTCGTGATATAAACCTAAAAGGAGAATAATAATAGTTAAGTTTATTAAATCAGAACACTACAGAAATAATTATACAATCTAATCCAAATATATCGCATGCATTCAGTGACCCCTGGATACCCCTGGAAACTAGGGTCAAAGCATGTAATGATAATAGTGAACACACAAATACACAAATTTTTGTACACAAAATACCTACTGAGTAAACAAAGGAATCAAACCCGTGTACACTTTCATAACTTATTTTATAATTCTATGTTTCAAACCTTTCTTTTATGCTAAAGTTTGTTCTTGTTTCCCCACGTGATTTTAACATTGTATAAATAGTATTCTATGTTCTTACTGAATTTATTTTTTATATTTCTTGATAATTTGACAAAAGCTACTTTCCTCCACACTTCTTGCAATAGGCCTATAGTAAAATATGCAGGGCATCTTCATGTCCTACACATAGTGGATATACTTTAAGGAGAATAGTAAGAAAAGTTAATACATGAGCATTCTCATCCTTATTTTCTTGAGTGACATGCCTGCTCTGTTATTATTATCCGTAGGTTATTAACCTGAGTTGGGTATCGTGATTGTGGAATGGAAAATAGTTGGTGGGCCATTGAAAATAGCGTTTTTTTTTTTTGTGGGAGACATTTAACATAGCCAAATGTTAGCAATTATATTGCCTGCATTCTACGATTCAGGAAGCTATTTTCTTATCTCTACAGCCATTATTTGGTTCTAGAAGAAATAATAACAGGTGACGTTAAACCTGTTTCCGCACAAGTAAATGTAGGCTATAATGAGAGTCGTAAAAACACAGTCTAATCCAACAGCACAATTTGTTATTGTCTGGGAAAATGAGATTTTCGTTTTTATACCAGCATTTCCTCTGTAAAACTGTTTTATCTCAAGGAAAAATCGGAAGTGTTTAAAACTGGAGCCTGCAGTCTCAATTGAAAGAAATCTCTTTAAAACAAACATTTGAATGCGATGATAAGAAGATCAGAAGTGGACATAGTAATGTGGCCATTTATTTGTTATGCAAATTGCAATGATGATTATGAAAAAGTGAACCAGTTTCTTTTCCGTGAATAAAGTTCAGTTTAATGTATGCTTACTTCCATAGGCGTACCGAGGGGGGGGGGTTCTGGGGGTTTGAACCCCCCCCCCATTGATTAAAAAAAGGAAAATTGTATAATTTTTCTAAGTCTGCCCATAAATTACTTAATACAAGTATAAAGCGTGGGAAGCTTAAAACTCGTTATTTTGCGTCTTAATTTTTAAAATTTTCCGGGGGAGGATTCCCGGAAGCTTAAAACTCGTTATTTTGCATCTTAATTTTTAAAATTTTCCGGGGGAGGACCCTCGGACCCCCCAGACCCCGCGGATGTTATAACCCCCCCATATGGTCGGCCTAGTTACGCCTATGCTTACTTCCGTATAATCTTACTTGCAAACGAACATAATACACTAATAAAACTATAATCGACAGTTTGACACTGCCTGTGATATCACTTTAAAAGCATGGTACGTACATTAATAACTTAAATCATATCATATGCTGAATTTGTAATATACCTTAAAGACGAAAATTTCACCCGAAAACGAGCAGTTTTCCTATATATTTGATATATTGAGAATAAATATAGGCCTACTCTTTAGAACGAATACGCTACACCTGATTTTTTTCAAAGCAAGGGCTATGAATTCAATTAAGACAGATTTTTATATGGTAGACGTATGTGTTATGACTAGGGCCTGGATTTGAAGGTTTTAACCTGTTTTTTCCCCAGCTTCCTAATTAGAACATTTTAGCGTAGGCTACTTTTCCGTTTCATGCCCCTTGCTTCCAAATATATAAATCTTATTGAACCTAAAAAGGACTAAATAGGACTGAAGGGCCTAAAAGGAGGGTTTTTGCTGAAAAAGTAGGGGCTAAAGAGGACTTTGCTGAAAACTAGGGACTAAAGAGAACTTTTGCAGAAAAAAACAACTTTTAAACAGATTTTCCAATTTATGCAAAGAAAAATGCATATAGGAATTTGTGAACTTAAAAAAAAGACATAATAAAAATAAATTTGTACAACACACTGAAATTAACAATTTATATGTAGCTTTGTTGCTTGTCTTTGTAACTCGAAAATGTAAAGCCTCGCCGTCGCAGGAAATGAAACTTGAGCAGTCTGCAATACTTTGAAAACTGCAACTAATCTATTGTCGTTTCAACTTTAAAATAACAAGTTGCGACCAACGACAGAGAAGTATATTAAAGGAATAAATTCGTGACACTCGCGTCTACTTATTTTTGTAAATCGGAAGTGAATTAAGTGGTGTATTGAATAATTGTATCATTTAAGGATAAATATCTCAATTGTTTATACTATTTTTCGAGTGCCTACATAAGGAATAGTTACTTGTTTATTTTGTAAAAAAAAAACCTAGAATAACTGTGTCAAAATTATAATACATTTTTCGGTATTAATATTAATGTTGATTATATGTTTTATTAAGACGGCTAAATCGTTTTTTTAAAGTCAAAAAAGGTCTATTCCACTAAAATAAAAGGCTAAAATACCTTCTATAAAAGCCTGAAAATCCGTGCCCTATTCATGACAATGAGGGTAAAGGAAGAACAATTATTTTCTTAAAACTTAGTTTTAGGATTTTTCTGTGCTTACTATAATTTATTTACAATATTTCAGACTTTCTTCTGCTTTAAGTTAGTGGAGCATGCTATGTCGATAGATTGAAATTTTAAGACTTATTTAAATTTTAATTAGCCTTTGTAGAAATGGCATGAGTATGAAAACTAAAAAAAAACTAGCTTTCTAAATTCATTAATCTCACCATGCTTAAATTGCTGCCCTCTTTAGATACCAAGGGGTTTACAAGAGTTCCATTGGTCTAAACAATCGGAAACTAATATATTAGGATAGTATTTTAATCTATTAGTTAAGCTACATACATTTAACCCATTATTGACTTGCATATTATATACGTGCGATAAGATGGTAAATATAACATATTCTTTAAAAAAAGACCTATCTTAATAAGAATTATTGTATGTATAAAAGTTTATGCACATTCCAGTCTCGCAACGGGTATCCTTACTATTTCTTGAATTAGTTCGTCTGTCCTGTAGAATAAAATAAAAAAGATTGGACAAAGCCTAGCATGCCGCCATTAAGATATCGTGTGTCACCATTTAAACCTTTTTTAACTAAAGGGCCATTTTCTTTCTGGTGAAAGACTAGCGGGCATCATTGATTTATTGATTATTAATAACATGATACCTACGAACACAAATATATAAATTATGTTTCAATATCTGTAGGGATTACTTAACATTATACATGTGTTTTGTATTTCACTTCAATTTTGCATTGCTAATGAATAACACAAAGCACAGTAACATTCTTGAACTCAAGTCTGCAATACTGTAAAAAAATTAGTTGGCCTAAGCACAGGAAAATCGTAAAACTAAGTTTTAAGAAAGTAATTATTCTTCCTTTATCCTCTTAGTCATGACACATAGGCCTACCATATACAAATATTTGTTATAGCGCATAGGTGCTGTCACAAAAATTTGGGGTAGATAGGCAGGGTATGAAGGCTTTGATACTTCTTTTCCGCGGTAACGGATGTTAGGATGGGTGGAAACAATTATTATAAGTTATGCTACCTTGCTACAAATTTTCGTTAAAAATAACTTAAAAGAGAACCCGTCATAGGTTTGAAGTCATAAATCTACAGATGTAAGAAAAATATGCCGAGAAGAAATCAACTGGATTAATCGATAACACTGAAAAACAAAAAAATAGAATCGGAGGATATCTTGGTCTAAGACAACTGAAACGTGCTGATTCAGAATATGCAAACCATTTGTCTCTATCACCCATGGTTCTTTTAGTATACAACCTCAACTATTTATATGTCATTAGAACACTTACTGATACAAAGAGTACTAATGAACATGGGGTTAGCTAAGAAAATAGTGCGATTGAGTCACAGGACACATATTATGTACATAAATATGTAGTTAAAGGCATAATACACATATAAATTCCAAGTAAATTGCTATACTTTCTTAGTCTAAGCTGTGTTTGGTTTGAATTTCTTGGCTGTAGACTTGCGTTTGTGATGAGCATTTGGCATGTCACGCTGAAGCGTCCAGCAGTAGTCACCCAACATTGCTGCACTCCATCAACCCTGATACCGTGACTCCATCACCGAGATGTCCTGATGAAAACGTTCACCATGTTCGTCACTCACTGAACCTAGGTTCTCGGGGAAGTCAAGATGTGAACCAAAGAGATGAATTTTGAGAGACATATTGCAACCCAGCTGTTTGTATGCACTAATGCACTTCACAACATTCACATAGTCACCAGATTTATAATTTCCAAGGAAATTGACTGATTTGAATGCCACCCATGCATGTCATTCAGTACCATTCAGTAAATCTTGGAAGTGGCCGTCAGCAAATATCTTCCTTATATGTGGACCTATGAACATACCTTCTTTCACTTTTGCATAACTCAACCCCGGAAACTAGTTGCCCAAGTAGCGAAAACTATCTGAATCGTCTAGTGCCTTCACGAAATTCTTCATGGGCCCCAGCTTGATGTGAAGCGGTGACAAGATGACTTTGTCACGGTCAATCAACGGTACACGACGAACATTTTTATTTCCTGGCTGCATTCTGTCTCTGATCGGCCAATTTTTCTTTATGTAGTGGTGTTTTCTATCTCTGCTGTCCCGGTGCAAGTAAATTGAATTCTTTAAGGCTTGAACCGAGCAGTTCAGCTTGCCCTAATTGTTAGTGTCAGGTCCCGTACGAGGTCGCAAGGTTCAGCATTGTTTATGAAATGGATATTCTCTTCAGGTTGATAGTCAGAGTCCGAATCATTGTTAGGAGGTGACAGAGAACTTTGTTCTTGTGTTTATTCATCAACTGTATATTTTGTAGGTGCTGTTGGTATTGGACAAGTGATGGAATCATGTGGAATTGGTTTAGAAACTGTGGGAACATCTGGATACTTCACACAGATGTACGAGTTTTGTAGGAAAATCCGGTGATAATTGCCAAACAGATATAACAGTCTGCGGTGTGGTTGCTTGACTCACGCCATATCTCCATAACTCCAAAAGCCAGGTGGTTATTCTCCTTCGCCTTCCTTACCCAACCTCACAAGTTGCATGCACATATCAAACGATGCACTGTGGTGCCCACGATTTACCAGTATCCACCTTTGAATCGAAGTATAGTTCATATGCTTCCTTCAAAAACGGTGTAAAATTCTTCCGATGGGATTTGTGGTGTCAGATAGCCACAATCATAGCAAAACAGGTCTGTTGAATTTATGCAACCTCTGGACGCCATAATATCCACTTAATGTAAAAATAAAAATAAACAAATGAAAGTATATTAATGCGATATGAAAAATATTTTGATATATTACATTAAGTATAACTGGTTTCACAAATGACACAACAATTTAGGCCTATGACGTTGCATGAAAAATTACTAAAAACTACATAAAGATTTTTATGAACGGTGTTCAATGAAAATTAATTTTTGTTGATATCTTCAAATCCTGACGTGATAGTGCAAAACGGTTCCAGAATTGAAATCAGCATAAAAAACTGCATTAGAAAAGGTATACAGCATGTAAGATATCTACAGGTTGTTTATCAGTGTAATCAAACGTAGAACTTTGTTACTCGAGAGACATATTTTGAACACTGTGTTATTTTTCGTGAGACCAGTAAGGAAGTGTAAATATTTTTATGTGTAGAAATAACAGTAATAAATCAGTTAATCCTGGAGAAATTGAAATATTGATGGCTTTCCATAAGAAGCAATGAGAGTTGATCCGAACATTGTCTTTCTAATATTGATCTGTGATACATTAATGATTTAATTAGAATGAACTGAATGAACTGGTAAACTGAATCAATATTCACACAGACACAGCAGTTGAGTAGTTTAGGTCAGAATGTGATTTGTATGATAGGTATGCGGACCAAGTTTGAGAGAATGGAGCATCCTGAGCTATAATTTATAGAGGCAGATGCAGCAGGTTACTCGTCCCATCATTCTTAATTACCTTCGCTTTTCAGCCACAATTCAGACTCCACGCAAGATAACATACTAATTAATTAATGTCAGTTTGGAAATTTTCTTACGCTGGTGACAATGCAGATAAATTACACTTTAAACTTACCTCGAAAGCCAAGACCAGCGAATGGAGTTTTAAGGTACATTTTTTCATTGGTTACCACGATAAATAAGAGGGAAAGATGACAAAAGGGCGAAAAGGAAATGAACAGGACGAGAAGATTGTGGAAGCGCGGTGTCACTAATGGGGGATATGATTAGCGAGAAGTCACTTTTGTGGGAAATGAAAAGCCACATAAAAACTATTTATTAATCGAGATAAAATGAATTATAACTAAAGGCGAAGATCTGTTTCGGAAAAAAGTCCTACAAGTAGTGTTGAAAAAACTGGATAATAATTAACTACACAGTCAATTAATTGCAGAGAAGATAAAACAGTTAACTGTTATTTGAACACATAGTTTACTGGATATTATTTGCAATTATTTGGATTTTTATGTCGATTATCCAGACACTTAACTCCACAGGAGTTACTTCTTTTAAACATCTGGATATTCACAAATAACTGGATAAAACGATGTCATTATCTAATTATCTGGTTAACTGTTGGACAAGAGACAATTGTTATTTGAACATATTATTTCCTCAGTTAACCAATTAACGTTTATCCGGATAATCCCAGCTACAAGTTAGAAAGAAACTACGATTGCTGCAGCAAGTGCAGTTATGTTACGTACTGGCCGCGGAGATTTCTCTGTAACTTGCTGGACTGTAGTGGTGATACCACTTCAAATTTTATACGGGGGAGGTTTAGTAAGAACTTGGATGACAACCATTGTCTTCATCTTTCCACATCCGTCTTAATTGAAGTATACAACCAAATGTGAACAGGGTTACTCGTATAACGGAAAAACTGACGTTTGTTGCCAGTGTGATTGTGCCTGACAACTGCATATTAATAATATATTACTGATATCAACATAAAAGTGGAAAGGCTCATTATATACTAAGCCCAAGAGACAGCTTTTAAGTCGGGATAAAAGGTAATAAATCAGACGGCTACAGTAGGTCAAATGTTTATTTTTAAACAATTTCAATTGCCTTTAACACTTTATAATGCAATTTCTTGTAAATTGTAAAGTTTAAATGATACTTGTGACATGATAAAAAAAAAAAAATCGAGAGACTGGACCAGTCACTGTCATCTGAAGTTCTTGGTGATATCGGATTAGAATTTCACTACAACACATTTCCATGACTATTTAGCTCATAAATCAGCAACCAATAAGTTATGTGAAATTTCCACCATTCGCAAGTGTTCATAGTCATAAATGGATCGTTTTATTTTTGTTACTTTCATTTTATCGCACCTTCCTGCACTTGTTTTGTATATAAATTTACAATAACTGAACACTCAAAAACATCATCAACCTCTTTGATAAAAACAGAGAGATATGAAAATAATGTATGGTTATATGCGATGCATTATAAATCTCGTATAGTAATAAATACAATATTACATGGGTTGGTTTTTTAGTTTTGGCACCATAGTTATAACTGGATTAATAACTCAAAATAGATGGTTCCAAGTTTCATAGGCCCTCGATGTAGTCCCCACCGTTGCGTACAACGTGTTGCCAGCGATGCGGAAGTCGTTGGATCCCGTTGGCACTGCCCAATCTATTGATGGTGCGAAGAGAGCGCTCGGCAGCCTGCTTTAACGTCTTCAATGGTACCGAAGTGCTCCCCACGCATTGTCATCTTCATCTTCGGGATGAGATCATAGTCGCAGGGACTGATGTCGGGAGAATAGGGGGGGGGTGATAGAGGACCTCCCAGCCCCAGCGATCCAACAATGCCGACACAACGCCTGCTGTGTGTGCCCTAGCATTGTCATGCAGAACGATGGGCGGTGTAACCATGTGGTGGCGCCGTTTCCTTCTCAGAGCTCCTTGGAGATGGTCTTGCAGAAACGAACAATAGTACGCCGCATTAACGGTTTGCCCTCGAGGAACGGTATGGTGAATAATCACACCATCCCGATCATAGGCAAGAATCAACATTACCTTCACATTGGTGGGGGTTGGTCGAACTGTTTGTTTCAGTCCCTGCGACTATGATCTCATCCCGAAGGTGAAGATGACAATGCGCGGGGAGCACTTCCGTACCATTGAAGATGTTAAGCAGGCTGCCGAGCGCTCTCTTCGCACCATCAATAGATTGGGCAGTGCCAACGGGATCCAACGACTTCCGCATCGCTGGCAACACGTTGTACGCAACGGTGGGGACTACATCGAGGGCCTATGAAACTTGGAACCATATATTTTGAGTTATTAATCCAGTTATAACTATGGTGCCAAAACTAAAAAACCAACCTATGTATTTACTTTTTTTAATAAATGAACGAGGTTAATCTAAAAAAAAAGCTGATAAAAAGTCGAATAGTCGCTCGAAGCGCGACAGTTGCAGATGGCGAAATTATTGATACCGGTATATTACAAGTTATAATAAATTTATTGTCCCGTTGTAAGCTATCTCGCTTATAATAACATAAATAGCAATGTGTCTTATTAATTTTCGTGGCTTCCTCCTCTTTTTCTCCAATGTAACGCTCTTACAAGTAAAAACGGCATTATCGCAAAATAAATCTCAAGCAGACGGCAATAATATATTAATGCTAAACAAAATAAAATAAAGTAAACTGATATAACAAAGTTCCAGAATGCTTTTGTTTAATCAGTGATAATTGCAATTATGATATGCAGAAAATAAGTCACTTTTGTAATAGATTCCTCAGTTAAGCTCCAGATCGATTCATTAAGCAGGGCTTGTGGAAGAACAGAATTGTAAAGTTTGATAAGCATGTGTGAAGGAATTTGTGGGTAGTGTTATTTCTCAAAGCTCAGAGTATTGCAACTTCCAAAGCCGTATATGAACACTGTAAAACAATATGTTGTCATGAGAACTCATTTGTATTTGATAAATTCTTTCTACTATATTACCATAAATAAAAATTAATATAATATTAATAATAATAGTACAATAATAAAAAAATACAAAAATAGTTTAAATAAAGAATATATTCTAAAACATCCCCAAAGCAATAAAATTTTATTATCAATAATGATAAACCAACCTTAATTTTTGACAGATATTGTTCCAACCATTTATATTTTTAATATCTTTTATATTTTTATTCATGTTTTCGAGTTATCACGCGTACACACGGACAGACAGACAGAATGAAGGACAGATACTTTCCCTGCACCATACAATCTTAGAAAGTACCAATCTGGCACTTAATCGATGTTGTTCTTCCTACTTTACCCCATATTTGTAAAGCCACTCTCATCTTCTCCACCTTCCCACAACAATGGAAAAATGCTCTTATTCGACCTTCTAAAGTAAATCTCCCAAACACGCCCAAGCACTACAGGCCTATCAGTATACTTCCGACTTTATCGAAAACCCTCGAATACATTGTCTACAACTGAGCACTTAAACACTTATAATCAACTTGACCCATTACAATCTAGTTTCAGATCAAATCACAGTACCTCCACTGCCCTATTTAAGATCAGTGAAGATATCCGTGGGGCCATGGACCGACGTGAAGTGACGGCTCTAACCCTACCTGACTTTTCGCGAGCTTTTGACATTGTTAACGTAGACCTGATAATTGCTATGTTAAGGTCTCTGCACTTGTCCAATTCAGCAGTCACATGAGTCTCTGGATACCAACAATGTGTTTCTCACGACAATCGATCTTCTTCATGGCGTCTCATGAGGTCAGGTGTACCACAGAGCTCTGTATTAAGTCCCTTGCTTTTTCAAATTTATGTGATATTTCTACAGTGCTAAAACATTGCCGACATCATCTGTATGGAGACGATCTTAATATTTATTTACATTTTCGGCCTGACACAATCAACGACTGTCTTTCAAAGCTCAGTGACGACCTGCACTCGATCAGTAAAATAATGGTCAGTAAAATATGAACTCAGTCAAGACACAAACCATTCTGATTGGAAAAAACAGATTGCTATCTTTTAATAACAAGACCCAACTTTTGCCCGTGAACTCGAACAACGTGGTTATTCTACTCAAGAAAACTGTAAAAGATCTTGGGTGTACTTTGACTCTGACATGACGTGGAATTCATGAATTAAACATATCTGTAAAAAAAGCTTTTTATATTATGCATCCACTAAATATAATAAAAATTAACTAAACTAAAGCAGACGACAGTGCAGACACTAGTGATGCCACACTTCGACTATTGCTATACGTCTTGTTCACCGACCTAAGTGTTGAATTATCCTGTAAGCTACAACGTGTTCAGAATTATCGTGTCCGTCACATATTCAACATACATCGATATGATCATGTCTCAGGCTATTTTGAGCATTTATCTAGGCATCGACTAAAGGCCAGACGCCAACTACATTAACTGCACTCAATCAAATACTTAATAATTCTGCAGCTAATTACTTAGTCTCCTGTTTTTCATTGTAGTCTTCCAAACATAACCGCGACACATGATCTCAGAACAACAGTCAATAAATTGTCAATTCCATGCCCTCAGACATCTCTGTACCTGCCTCATTCACAGTAGCCATTACCCGCACCTGGAACTCCCTACCGCCGGACATCAGGGTAGTCGGAGCCTACAGATTTGTAGGTTGAAGTTACTCAAGTATATCGCCACTGATTAGAAGCAATGTCTTGTCATCCAGCCTAATTCAATTTATGTTTTATAATATTTTCATGATATTTAGCCTATATTGCTTAAATTTCTTAATATCTTAGTTTTAGGTTTCAATTTTAGTGTATATTATAGCCTATTTATGATATTTGTATTTATAGTCTACACATTATAGTATAAACACAAACACACACACAAACACATGAACACACAATCAACACACAATTAAATATAATTAATTCCATTTTGTTTTCTCTTATACATGCTTATTGGATACCATTTTGCTTATGTTTCATTGTAGGCAGTACCAATTGAAGCGTTTACTTTTATAAGGGTCTAAGTGCCAAAATCATGATTGTGTAGAAAACAAGACATAGACTCACAGAAAGACGTGCCGGAGATAGACCCGGCGCCATTGCTACTAACGTGACTTTCCTTGGACCTTGGACCCTTCTGAAATGCATTGGTCTGGGTACATAGATCCATTTCAAATTATCAGCTGAAAAATACTGATTTTTGGCTCTTAGACCCGTTTAAAAGTAAACGCTTCAATTATATTACTAATTTATTGCTAGTATTTTGTATTATTATTGTATCTGTTGTATTTATTGTTTTTTGTAGATATTCATTTAATGCATGTTGTAATTATCCTGTGGAAGATAGACCCTATTACCTGCCAGGCGAAACAAAGCATTAAGCCTATTATTATTAATAATAATATTATTATTTAATTGCAATGTGTCATATATTGACCTTTTGTTAATATTAATGTGACAGATAAGTTCCTTATATAGCCTACTTATTTAGCGATTATCTTCTAAGAGGCTTTATCCTGACTGACTGACTGATAGAGAATCAACGTAGAGCCTAAATTAAAATAGGTAGAGATTTGGAATTTTGACAGTACCTTCGTTTCATAATGTAAGTGCTCACTAAGAAAGGATTTTGAAAAAAGAAAAAAAAATTAAATGCCAAAAATCAAATGCTTTTGAGAATACTTAATCCTGTTTTACACAGAATTATCAAATACAAATCACAGTTTACATGACAACAGTGTATTGTTGGCAGTGGTCTGACGTAGGTTTGGAAATAAATGATAAGGGTCTTTGACAAATTAGAGAAGCTATCGATATAATTCATCTAATGCACAATGTGATGTAGTCACATAACTTTCTCTACCCTGGACATAGAGAATACCATACCATATGTATATTATTATATCGCAGATTTTTTGGAGAGGGAAGTATGAAAGTGATATTGAGTATGTTTTTTTTATTTCATCCCCGAAACGGTTGTATGGCAATATGAGAGTGAGATATAAAATATTCCGCAAAGACAATACAATTTTGTTACCGGAATTTCTGTTTCTTCTTGTTTGAACCCCTACCAGGCTTGGTGTGTACAAGCGATGGGATGCAAAATTCTATATCCTCTATGACCATAAAAAGCTATTTCAAGCCTTTTCTGAGGGAATAGTTTGATTGTGATAAGTCGTTCTTCTTCGTTTCAAACATTTAATACCTATATAAGGACCTAGAGTTTGAAACTCGACAGTTAATTTCGAATTACAAAATACAAAACCCGGGCGACGCCGGGCCTTTTAAGCTAGTTATTTATAAGCTATCACTACATAGGTCTACCGATTTCAACCATACCTATTAGCTAACGGATTTGGCACATTTTCAGTCTAGAACTCATCATCCCATAGAAGTCAGCTTTTGTTTCTGTAGTCAAAGTTTTGTGAATAAAATCTGAAAAGAGTTATATATAAAAAGAGCTGTGGATTACGCAAATTGCCTGCATGCAGGGGCGAACATGCGCACTGGGGGTGTGGAAGGGATGCTGGCTGCTCCTGTGCGGTTCATTCAGTCGGTGATGTGCTGGCATGGACCCAGCAACGAGATCTGAACTCTAGCGTGGAGTGCCGGCCGGCGCCAGCATAGCGTCGCAGCGCATGTGGTACGTCATATACCAAACTATAATGTAATAATAATTGTGAGAACTGGTCTTACTCGGATGCATTGCTTGGTCTGAAATGTTATTACTTCAGAGAACTCAACATTTTATTATTAGTGAAAGGCTGAAATTTATTGTCTTTTCGTTTCGTTAGAAACTTCCAGTAAGTGCAGATTTATATTATTTTTTGTGCGTTGTCTGGTACTGACAATCAGTAGGCCTAATATTACTGCGCGGAGCCTATAACGTTTGTCCGTAAATGAAATTCGATCATGGACAATTTTAAATTTGCGTTGAGAAGACCATTATAGTCTATGCTTGATGATTTAACTTCGTATGTGGAGAATTAGTTTCTTTTATATTTTTTAGCCTCGACTCAAATTTATGTTTACATCTATTAGCCTATGTAAAAATAGATGAATAAGTAGTTTTTTATTAATACTAATTAAATTTGTCGTTAATTAGATATAAAGGATAATTTATTCTATCGATTTTTCTTTAAGAAATCATCGTCTGACAAAACACCCATTTAAGTTGCTGTAGGAAATGTGAGGTATTCATTACTAGATATACTTTCTACCCTTTTAAAGAAAAAAAGATCTTCGAGCGCGTAATACCTGGATGGTAATATTGAATTCAATATGATTTATTATTGTTATTATTGACTTATTAATTTTTTAAATAGTGTGTGAATAAAACTAAAAAAATCTAACATCATCTATAATAATAAGAGGAAGTGTCTGTCTATGCGCGATGCCAAGCGAAATCTACTGCACGCAGATATCCATAGATGGACTGAAAGATGGCCGAATGCACCTGGAAGCCGGATTTTTTTTTTTTTATGTACGCTTTCGTTCTCGAGTTATGAGTGAAAAACTGGCAGAAAAAGTGAATTTTTTGCTCTACCGAAGTATCAGTTTTCGGTAATACATTTCAATAATTATCAAGTGTTGTCAAATCAATTGCAGATGGCTTTGCCTTTTTTGTCATAATTTGGAAATAAAAGCATCCCAATTTTTTCAATATATCGCGTGGAATTATCGATCACTTCAATTCTGTGAGCTCACTCCGGTCGACTCGTTTATTTATAATGTCAAGGCATGCAGACATCTGAAATTTTCAACATAAACGGGAGAGGGACAATGAAATATAGGCCAATGGGTAAAAATTTATACATTTGGCGCTTTCTAATCGTGAAATGCACTCAAAAGCCGGATTTTTAGCTGTTTCATAATAATTATTGATCGTTTAGTTTGTGAATGATTCTCGTGTAAGAGTTAATAAATATAATGCTTTAATTAGTTGCTCTTAATTTTAAATCTTCAAATTAATTATCGTGGGCGAAGCCGCGGGCACCTGCTAGTATTATAATAAGCGAGTACTTTTAACTTCTCTTAACCATCATTCACAACCCTTGTGATTTGTGACCAACCCTTTTTGGGAGCGTACTGAGTGTGCTGCGGTTCTGTTGGAGGGGCTGAGAAGTATATTTCGAATACGCTTTAGTTTATGATAGAATAAACGATTCACGATGTGTTACACTGTGCATTCCCTCAGAAAAGTGACTTTATCCATCCAACCTACACATGGAGATAAAGTACCAATTCCTACCCGCTCACAAACGCATTTGGTTGACCATTTGCGGCTTCATCGGGGTTAATTATTGTCATTGCCAAATTAGTTGCTTTTGAATGTTTCATGGCAGTTAGTTGCCTTTACAAATTTTTTCTGACTGTATTACTTCCTCTAACCATACTAAAGGTACTACTATTAGAGGAAGTAGCCTATTGTGTTCAACCCCGATATTCTATGTCGCGATTTCAACATAAATACACCTTTTGAGGTTCACTTAATCTAGAAATTCTCTTCTCCGAAACATGTCTTTGTTTGTGTTTGTGAACAGCTTAGAGAACGGAAAATTGTTTTTAGGATTTTAGTTTTCGAATTATGCTGATCTCAGAAACAATAAACACATACATACCTGCAGACACACATACACACACATGCAGACATGAAGAGACAAACCCGACACCCACAGATAGGCCTAAATGTTTCTTAAAAGAGAATATTATAAGAGAAAAATTCCTCAGGACCTCTGGCTATTCGCGCCAAATGTCCTGGGTTCAAGTCCTAGTGTCGGAGGAATTTTTCTCCTATAATATTCTCATGTAATGTCCAACAGAGACAATAATCTGTGGAACATGAATGCTTAAATATGTTTCTTAAAATATAATTTTTGGGCACAAGGGACCTCCAAACATGTATTGGGGGCGGACACGATACTTGCTCTACGTATAGTACTTATGATTACTAATGACGATTATGATTTTATAAGACTTATAATGATTTTTTAAAGGCAATATTAATCTTAGAATTTAGAATTTAGAATTTAGAATTTAGCCTATGACATCCCTTAGCGGGCAAAGGTCTCCTGCTGATCGCAGGGAAGCTCAGGTGCACTCATTAGGGGAGCTACTCCTAAAGAGCGTTGTGCTACGACCGTTTAGTCACCAGTTTAATTCACTGTCACATCACTATTTTCACTAAGCTTGGTCTCATTCCTCTACTTGCGAGTTTAAATCTTTTTCTAGTTCTTTTCACTGATCCCTGTTTCTGGCCTGCCGTGTCCATAACCTTACAATGTTGTTGGCTAATTGAAGAGAGTTTAATAGCAGTAATAAAAAATAATTACCATTTAGTTTAGTGTGCAATAGTTTGAGTGACTGAACTCTAAAAGAAGTCACACCCGTGGAGCGTATTAATCTACATATCGAACATTTGCAGCTGAAATAACATTTCACTGAAGTATTATATGTAGCCCTGATTGTTATCAGAACGTTTTTGCATGTGTATCATATCCTTTTCTAGAAGAGAGCGGATATGGTCGATTTATGTGTAATCTAGCTAAAATTATATATTTTTTCCTTTTTCACAAGGAGCTTATTCTGACTTAGGATTTAGTGAAGAAATGCATCGTAACCATAGTAATACTCTCCAATAAGTGTATAACTGAATTTCAACAGTAAATAGGGTTAAATTGAGCCCTCCATTTGATTACTGAAAGACGTTCAGATCTTCGTCGAATTTATAAATTGTTATAAAATTATAAAAAAGAACTATAAATATAATATAGTTGTGACCATAAAAATTGTAATTATAGTTAATAAAATTATAAATTGAAAGTGTAATTATAAAGATACATTAATTTGTATTATTATTAGATTGTAAAAATATCACACTTTTAGTTGAAACGTAGTAAGTAGTACATCAAACGTTAGCCTATTATTATGATGACTCTTTATTAAATGTATTTAGATGCTTTATTAGTTAGATGCTTGTTAAATTTAACAGAGCACAGTTAATGACTTCATTTCTTTGAAATGTAGGGCTATTGTATTAATAGATGTATGCAGGTTACGAGTGAGATTAATTTATGTAATAGAATTGATAATGATTGATAAAAACATTATGAAAATTCATAATTCTTATCTATGGAACCTCTGAGTGCACATCTTTAGTGAGTGAAATGGAAGTTGTCTTGATGCTTATAAACGTCATCAAGCTTTATGTTAAATGTCATTTTCAAATTACCTTGCTAGCGACTCTCTGCACAGCTCTCTTTCCTCTTATATGACAGTATATAGTTAACTTATAAGCTCACTTCAAGTCTTTTCTCAGAAGCTGATTATAAAATATTGCGGAGAGGTACATTAAGTAAACGATATTAGCAAATGAGAACACACTCTGTAAGCTTTTAAGATGCAAACGCAAATGACGAAGAAGGCGGAGAAACTGAATCTTTTGAATAATAACTACAAATTTCAGAATTTATTATGCTACTCTAAGCTTCATAACAAAATATGGGCTGTGATTTTGGTTCTCTGGTGGCCTAATGGAATATCCATTGAATTTCTCTGGTAGCGTAGATTGATGTTTTTTAAAGACTGGTAAGGAAGCATCTTAATTTAAATACATATTTAACTTGTGGTTCTCATTAAGATAAATGAACAGGATCACAAATGCAGGCCTAGTACTGTATATTTACATAATTCCGAATAAATTAAATGTACGGGTATATATTCAGTAGCTTCATACCGGCTACTACATGCGTTTATGATAAAATCGTGTATAAAGAGAGCTGTAAGTCGAGTTATGAATTAAGTGTATGTAAGTCAGTACTTTTCACTCCACACAGAGCATGAAACCTCCGGATGGAGCTTAATTTTACCGATCTAATTTAGTTACGCTTATTTTTCTGCAGAAGACAGTGCGATTGTGATAAGCTCTCGCCTCGAAGATCATTTTTGTTTTGTTTTGTTTTGTTTTGTGATTTTGCATTAAGTACTCTTTTCATAAAACTGAACGTTTTTGATACTGAACTGTACCCTGACCCGAGCATTTTGCTGTTTTAGGTTATAAATCATTTTTCTGAAACATTTAAATATTTTTGTAATGTGTTTTGTGTTTTGTGTATTTTGTAACTTAAACTAATTATATAACTTAACTAGAACGATCTGTTGATAATAACATTTTGTTACCTTATATGTAAAGGAAAATAAAGGAGAACTGTTTCCTTAGAAAATAATAATAGTTACTTGGAAACTGTGGTACTTCATAATGCACTTCATAATGTAGGCTACTTCATAATATTCTACTGTTAAATAAAGTAAATGTTACAGAAATAAATTATGGGAGAGGTTCTGTTGTGTAAATTAGCTTATGTTGTCATTTATTCCTAATAAAAGTTGGAAACTTTAAATATGTAACTCAAATCTATCGCATTTATCTGCAATATTAGATAATTTGCAATGGTTGGTAATTTTTAATAACCGTGTTCAGCTGGTAAAATATTTTGAAATCATTCAATTTAGTTACCGGTTTGGCTGCAGCAAAAAAACATAACATTGTAAAACCTGATTTTTCACAGACCTAGATATTTCTATAATTTAATGAATCATTTTTACTGGAGCACCCTAAGTAGCGTTTTGCTTGTTAAGTGCGGCAATGGGTATCTTGCATAGAGATGTATTAATTTGAGTATAAATATATCCACAGTGACATTAGCGTACATCTACAGTGGAGCTTAATTTAATCATAACTTTTTCGGGCAGAAAACCATACATTTTAATTTCTGATATTCTAACTTTTAAGATTAAATTGTTCTGTATGTCTATAAATGAATACTGCAATACTACACTTCACGACCTCTTCTTATTTACTTTCAGACCATTATATTCTCTCAGCTGAATATTAGTCGGAATAAAAGAAGTGATAGCACATTTGTGTATTTGGTGTGCGAAAGAATAATTATTCTAATGCTATGTATGATCCTATTTGAAGGATCACTTCAGAATTCAAATAAAATTTGTGAACAAACAAACCAATATTAATGAGTGGGATTACTTTAAGGTTGTAATACTTAAATTTCCATTACGTAACCTATATATTTTTTTGTTGCCATTTCAAACCAATTATTTTGCGTGACAATGGATTTCACTTCCATGCAACTCATAGGATTAGGATTAATTTGTCATTAGTTTCTTCCATCTTCTTGTGCTATACGTTGATGTGGTAGTTTGCGTTGTGACATCAGGTAAATCTAATGAATAGGGATGTGGTGGTTCCACTTATAAGAAAAAGAAATGGGAAGTGGCGAGTTTCCAAAAAAATATAAAATACCCACCAAAAACTTTAACAAATACCGCATTGGGAGTAAAACCCAGAACTTGGTACTTGACAACGAAGGACCCTGACAATTAAGACAGTATGATTAAAAACAAATACAAATAATTAGTTACATGATAATTTAGCTGGAAGGAGGATATTTTAAAGGTTGGTTTTATGATCTGTTTGCAGTGACTTCTTAACAACCCTATTCGTAAGTCACTAGAACGTATTATGATTTGTAATAATGTTATTATTATTTAGGCAAATTCCTTCAAACTCCTTCTCGTATAATTTAATAAGTAACAAGCTTGTATATTACAAATAATACTCCTGGTATAGCAGATCTCATTTATTAGTTGTTGTAATACCCCACACAACAACCCGATCAGTTTCAATGTGCAGTTTGCTTTGTGTCTATACAGTAACGAAGCTAAACCAATTTCCTGTAAGTGGATATTGTTGAAAATAGAAAGTACTGGGTTACCTAAGCGGAATATCACAGTAAATAGATTTGGATAGATGAAATGCGATTCTGTAATATCATGATATATATCATAGCTTGTAGAATTATTAATACTACAATGCATTTAATTGTCCCAGATAGGAGTATCATGTTTAAATGCGTTGATTCCACCTAAGTTATTTAACATGCAAAATATAACAATAGCAATAATTATGCACTCAGTGAAACTAATAGGCTATTGATTATTTGGATAAATGTGACACATCTCACAGGAATAGAGTATTTTCAGGCGTATCTTGCAATTTGAAATCCCTACTGCCATTGTTTCTGACTTGGATGAGTTTGTCTGCTCGAATTCAAAATAATTATAAAATCGCTTGGAATTCATTTGTTAAGTGCAAGAGTAGTACTTCATAAGATTGTGTGGGGGACGGGAAAATGGCTTATCTATCCGTCTGTCCGTCTGTTCGCGCGAAAACTCAAAAACCATTTATCGGATTTTCATGAAACTTGGTATACGCATTCATAACGTCCATGGGAAGAAGCCTTTTGATATTGGACAAAATAAAGCCAAATTTAGTGCCTATTTTATGGTAATATATTAGACAGAATTTATCAATTGCAGTTCAGTTCTAATTGTTTTACAATGTTCATATACGGCTGTGGAAGTTGCAATACATTTAGCTTTGACAAATAACATTAACCACATATTCCTTCACATATGCTTATCAAACTAGACCTTTATTCTTCCATTCGCCCTGCTTAGTGAACCGATCTGGAGATTTAACTCGGAAATCGATTTTAAAAAAATAACTTATTTTCCGCATATCATAATTGTAATTGTCACTGATTAAATAAAAGCAATCTGGCACTTTGTAACATCAGTTTACCTGATGTTATTTAAATTGGAATTGAAGGGTTGAGAATGATATGTGGATAAAAAGCAAAACATTACTTTTAAAACAATAAAATAAAAACATTTTAATAATTTATTTAACCAATTATCAGTACACTTTTTAGTCACTGCAATTTTAGAAATATTTTTCTAATATTTTGTGCTATTAAAGTAAATATTAAATTCAGTTTTAAGCGAGTTATCAGAGAATGACACTGAATTTATCACGTTCGCACTCTCAACCAGTCTTTTATTTCCTCAGCACAAAACTACTAATAGGCTATGTGAATTAAAGCTCTACTTACCTGAATGATTTTGCTTAAATTGTGCTTGAGCCTATTCAGTACAATAATGTAAACGGTTGAACAGTTACCGTTGGTTCCGGTCAGATCTGGTCAGTATATAGAGATGGTCATGTTACAGAGATTTTCAGTGATCCATCAAAATTTAACCATACAGTTATGCCTAATACAGTAATGTAGATAGAACTCAATAAGACATAAAATGCAGTAAAAACTAACAACTTTTATTTGAAATTTAATATCAATACGCATTAGGCCTATTACTAAGCTATCATCATCATTATCATCAGCAGTAATGCTGCAAAAAACTGCCCTAATCAAGATTTGTGTCACATTACTGTACTCTTGTGGTTACTTTGAAATAAAATCGTTAATGTTTATTTGTTTCAAGTTCATTTTAGATTTGGGCTTCCTGATTTCAATGTAGGCTATGTATATAAATGACAAGCTCTTTTAGAGAATTTTAATGATGCAGTACAATATTTAATCGGTCGACATATTTTAGGGCTTACTGTGTGTTGGGTTCGGATCCTCTATTTCTTCTTCCATGAAAGTAATTTCATAGTTATCATCAGGTTCATCGCCGTGCTCTTCTTTCTCTTATTTTCACTCAAAATATGCTTCAACACTTCTTCCGGTGTTGATGGAACTTCTTCCTGAACTATAAATTCGTCATCCAGGGATACTATTTTCACAGCACAGGCAAACTCGTTCAATTTCTTAAATTAACACATGGGTTTGATTTTACATTAAAACAGAATGAAACAACCTCCTATACACTCTTGAAATTAAATTTAACATCTAGATGAAATATTTATATGGAATCTTCCTAATTACTTTTCAGGTTCTGCCAATGAAGAGATTTGTACATTTGAGGGGATGCATGACCCTAATAGTAGCTAGCAGGTAGTGCCCACTGGTGCTGATTTCTTTTAGTGCTTAGGGGTGGGGTATAATTGGCCTCAAGGTAAGGAATTTCTATACGGTTCTTCACAAAAATTTTGACAACTACCATTAGAATGGTCAAGTTTCATAGGCTAAAAGTTCTTAAAACGTGTCTGTCGATGGTCAAGATATATTACACAGGTGGTCGACTTACAGAATAACTTATAATATAAACAAATGGAAATTTGCGGGTTACATGAAAATACGGTCGATTAAGGCAGGTGGACATGCACAGAGGTGATAAAATTCACAGGTACATTGTTCTTTAGATAGGTTTATAATGAGAATTAACTAAGTAATACAGACAAATTTAAGACATCACGCTTACATGCTAGTCTTTTCAGTCATTCATTTCATTATCCACACCGAGTTTTCTAATTTGATCGTACACTGGAGGAATGAACTTTTCCAACTTCATAATACCGCTTTCTGATTTGTTGGCATCTTGGCATTCTGTATGAAATATTTTAGTACCGATGGCTCATCAATAGATGGAGAATGCTTTCTACTTGTATTTTGTGCTTACTCAATTTCATAGAATAATAGTCTTCGTCTACTTATATTCTCATGCTTTCAATTTATTTTGTTGTAATGTCCTTTACTTTTACATTTCACTTCTCACCTGCGCCTTTATGTGAGTGAGATATAGATCCCGCACGAAATCTGTGCCGATTGCCTACGTCATTGCATTATGTTTTCGTGGGGACTGTAGCGTCGACTGGCATGCTACCTATCTCTCTCGCACAACAGTACCCCCCTTTCTATTTATAAAGGCCAGGCTACCTCTCTCTCTAGCGATTAACGGTCGTCATTGGCACAGATTTCGTTCGAGATCTTTACTTAACGCCGATTCGGGGTCCACTGGAAACTGAAGATGTGATTAGAGCAACTGGTGACAATGTCCTTGGTTAAGGGTTGTTTCTGTTTAGGTCATCCTTATCACTTCCGGGATTAATTCGGTGGTTCTCTATAGCTTGAACTGTTTCGGCTACTTAACAACACTTTGCATTTGTTTAATGTTGAAAAATATAAAATATTATGATGTTCTTAGTTATTTTGTTGTTTCTGTTCGTCGATAAATTATGTACTTACGATTTTATGCCTTTAGCATTGCGCCTGTGAATTTTTATTTAGTTTTTCCTGTGAATAATTTTTACACGTGAACAATAAATAAGTAGATTTATAAATAAATTCAATCAGATTGTTGAGATGAAGCGTACCGGTATATGACCGCATATATGGTATTCTTAAAAAAATTCTGTACCAGAGAAAATTGCAAGAAGAAAAATTAAAGTTGCTTAGTTGGGCAACCAAGAAGATCGCTTAATCTGCATTTTAGGAACTTTATAGAATTGTCTCGGTTTCATTCTAATATAATATAAGTATAATATAGTATAAGGTCTTGAGTAAATTTTAATCAACTCATCATAACCTTGAAGTGAACGTGCGTTAGTGTGCCATTATTCTTTCAGCAAACGCGGGACTGAAGGAAACACTTGCAACAGTGAAAAATAATTAGTAAAATTATTCCATTTTTCTTTTTTAATGTCACTCGAATTAGTCAACAGCCTGCTGTTGCTCAATGTAAGTTGGTTACATAACGAGTTTATTAGCATATTTTTGTCCCCTTTTTGCATTTTCAGTGCCTTTTTTCCAGTTGGAAATTGCACCTATAAATCCTAACGCTGGTGATAACTCTACATCCAGGCAAATTAGGACACATGTTATCATAAGGTTTTTAAAACTAAAATGATATAAGCTATCATTCCCTCAAGTTAAGCACACCATGTGCATCACTATATATATATTTATTAAGTTTACTAAGCAGTCACAAAACGAGAAAGTTCTGGAAATGAGCTCTTTGCACTTAGGCAGAACTTCAGAGTATGTAGCTAGAAATTTCAAAGTTCGCGATGCAAGTTTCATGTTTAATTATATTGTCTAGACGCAGTTATATTCAGAAGTAATTCTAGGTTTCAGTGTTCCATGAAATTTTAGCCGAGTAAGTTATATCCTGTTTGAATTCTAATTCCCATACACTACATCTACTAGTTTACATTTAACATAGTTGAACTCGAGCATTTTAGACTTAAATATGATACTTCAGCTAACTGATATTTCATTGCTTGTGTAATACCTGAAAATAGAATGTAACGCTGACTTCTACACACAGAGATGTTTCCCATACCATGCATGTTAGCTGATATTAAATATTAAAATGCACTCCTGTAGCACTGACTCTGTCAGTTTCAATTAGCAATTACAGTTCGAATTAGTTTGCTGCAACATTCCTTAACGACTGTTTCTGAGACATTCTGTTAAACGTGCAATATGAAATTCATTCACTATAGTAGCGTAAGAGGAAATCTTTTTAGTTTAAACTCTGCATTGCGACAAGAACTGGCTCGATTCTAGCTTACTATAAAATAATACACCTATACAAGTTTCTTCGTTAATTTAGAATTAGAATTAGAATTGTTTTATTTTACCTGGTGGAATTAAGGCCATTAGGCATTCTCTTTCATTCAACCAGGATTAATACAACTGAACTTTACAATATTACAATAGAACAAGTTACAGATACACAGAAACATGATTATAATTTTATCATTTAAGGCTTAAGAATTAGTTCTCTAGAGATAATACAATACACAAAAAAAGTTAAATAGTTTGCTACTTACTAAGATTTAAACTATTACTAAAATATTAACTATACTAAGAAATATAATGTGAAAGAAAAATGAAAAGTTGTGGATAATTTTAACACAGTATTTAGATATGTGATGATTTATTGTGAAACTAGGAAAAGATAAGATTTCCTGGTTTAGTGTAGGTTCGAATCTATTCAAATACATAGGTGATACTTTGCCTCTTCTCTCTAAAAAGTAATGCTAAGTATTTTCTAGGGTGACCAGAACTCAGAATTAACTTTTCTATATAAAAATTTCATCAAAATTTCCATTACTCCCGCTCTTATAACATACCGAAATTGAGAACAAATTATCAGATATGCTTTCACCGTCGGTGTGCGTTCTAGTCGAAGGCAGGAAGAGGGAGGAGTCAGCCTCAAGCAACTACTTTTCTGGTACAAGTCCACATTTCGTTATTACATGATCTGATTGTAAGAAAAGAACACAATATGTCCCCAGGTGGTGATTCTATCTTTTGAGCCTCTAACCCTCCCTATGTTCCCTATGGGAGAGAGAGTGTTAGAGAAACAGAAGCTGTTTGAGAGGTGGAAGAGAGTGAGAGAGTGACTGAAAGTCCAATGGTTCTATCAAGTAGTATTTTAAATATTGAGATTAAGGTAATGAAACAGAGTAAATAAATTAGTAAAAACAACGGGCTAAAGATTCAAGTACTTACGGAATATTAAAAATTACCAAGTCATGACCAGACCAAACAGATTCCCCAGTTTTTTAATGATATCTTGAAGTCAGACCACTGAGAGTAAATTGATCACAATACAATGGTAGCAAACGTTACCAAAGCGTCGGTGTTCGAATGAAACCAGCATGACAGTACTGTAGTGTACACGCATAAGAAAAAAATTCAGGCAATTACAGTGCATGTTTGATCTTGAGGTAAACTACTCTAATTGCTAAGGAGGTTGGGCTATAAATATGTTCTCATGTAAACCAGATGTCTTGAAAGGATTTTATCTGACTTTTTAAATTTGATTTTGGAAAACACTTTCCTGGTTGCATAGGTCAGTGATGACTGTGACGATATACCAGCTTAATCTACAAGCAAAATATTTTCTTTTCACAAAATTCTAAACCGAATAGGTCGGATTTTAGATAAAATCCTATTTTAAGCATTAAAAGATATAAACTCAAGTCTTGTATAGCCTTAACGCATTTCATAGGTGACAATCACTGAAACTAATACTTTTATAGGACCTAAAACTGCCTATTTTGAAGTTAAAGCCTAATATTGCCATTTCGTATATTTTTTCCTCAAAGTCCCAAATAAGTTTTTATTTTTATTATTATATCTTTTACATTTTTGTTATAAATTATACAATTTACTTTCAGTTCTTATTGAATTAATAGCTCGGGCTTTACAATACACATCACCCTGAATGGTATGTTATATCTTGTCCTCAAAATAATTCTTTGTTTGAAAGGTTCTTACACAAATATTGCCACAAGAATAGGCTATCAGAATCCACCATATGGAAAAAAAAATATATCAATATATGGAACGCTAATTTTCAGCCTACAAATTAGTGCTGAGTGATAGGCGAAAAGAAAATCTAAAAAAAAGTGTTAGTAATTTATTATGAATCCAATAATAGAAAAAAATTGGAAGAAATTTATTGTTGTGGTTTATATTCTTATTACTGATGAAATTTTTCTTCTAAATTGTATGTATATGAAATTTCCATTTAAGTAGTGTACTACTTTATTAATTAAATATCATGCTGTATTATAATCGAAATATTTAAGAAACTTTTGAAACTTAAATGCTAGTAATGATTTTATAATAGGGCCTATTCTCATAATTTTAGAGCTTTTTCATAATCATTTAGAGCCTACTTTATGTGCCTAAAACTTCATTTTAGCAACCGAAGTCTACTAATGACATTCCGTGTGTGTGTGTGTGTGCGCGCGCACGCATGCGAACGGCATTGCGAGCTTTAATGAAAACCAACTTTTTATCCAAGTTGGTAAAAATATCTCTTGTAAAGGAGATGGTTTCCGTATATTTTTTGTATTTGTTGTCCTGAAATTTCATAGTACTTTATTATGATTCTAAATATAGATTAATTTTAATAAAAATACAAATCCTTAACATAGTAGTAGCCTACTACGTGTCCCCTACCTTCGACCGCGGTGCAAGATAAGTTATTTTAGATCTATAATTTTTTTCAGAAAGACTCGCGGAACATGAAATAATAGAAGGTCATGGGATCAATCACCGTTGAAGTTATGAGATTTTTCAGTTACCTATTGAAATTTTGGCTCTAACATAAATTACCACACCTTGATTGCCTAATAACAGAAACCTCAGAATCCAAGTGCCCAAAAGTCTTGCGTAAAACCTATTCAAATAACAGCGATTTAGTAAAACAATTCTAGTGAATTACGAAGGAGTTCCAGAGGAGAGGTTACAATCGCTTAACAGAATGTAAACATTGTAACTTTTTGTGTACGCCATAGTTCCCATTACGATTCCTAATTTATGGCGTTAAACTAATGATTTGAGTACCATCTTTATGTTTTGTTCAAAAGAACATCCAAACATTTGAGAGTTTGTAGAAAATGTGAACATAATAAAGTTTTCTTTTCCATTTCTTCTTCTCTTCTTATAAGAAGCTTACTCTCCATTTCAGATGTTCTGAGAAAAAAGATACGGATCGATAACGTAAGTATGCGAACTTGGTTTGAATGCTCACACCCTATTGGGCAGCGGCCAACCTCGTTCAGACACATCCCCTGTAGCCTTTTAAGCCCAATTCACTTCTTTCGCTTCACAGGTGGACAGTTCCCTTGTGAAATGTGAATGTCTTAAGATAAAAGATAGGATAGAGTACTTTTGAAAGTATTGTGTGCATGGTACGTTCGGTATTACCATAATTAATTTAGAAAATAGTACCTTAAGTGTTATTTATTTCTATAAATTTCAACATTATTTTTGATAGCTGGTGAACCGGCTTTTCTACTGTTACAACCACTGTTTACTTCATTTCTTAACACATCTGAAACGGACAGCAGAAAATTTGTTTTCATTGCCACATTCACTTGGTGAAGTATGAGGCATTTTACAAACAAACGTACCGTGGTGGCTAACTGGACCATACCAGGTGGAGAAGATCCCACTGTTATAGGCTGATGACTACTTAAGCTTATATTATACTACTTCTATTATATGTAAACGGGACGTAGAGCTTAATGTAAATTCGAATCACGGTGGGTCCCCCGTATACTATTCTTAACATGGATTACTAGGAGTGGTCAACCATCCAAGTTCTTACAGTCCTACATACTAGAAAAAAAATTCCCTTTAGGCAGGCCTACAGGCTGAGGTAGATTTCGAAGTGCATTTGGTTTAATTTATTGTCGCTGCGCAGCACTCTTCTTCTTAGCCTTGCGTGGCATGCAATAATAACTGCAAAAAATAGCAAAGAGCACTTTTTCAAACATTCAAATCTCGCCTTATATGAGAGCTATCGAGAAACCAGTTATTGATTTGTAGAGTACTCACCAAGAGCTTTTCAACGATACCCCACAAGACGTGGTTTCAAAAATTTCTAATTTCCATTCCCCCAACCCCCCACCCCCACTCGTACCTCCAAAACCCCCGAATCATTGTTGTCACTGTGAACTCCATGGGGAGTGCTCTCATTTATTCAAACAAAGCTTTCCACTATACTTTATAGGGGCCGGGATATAAATTTTTCGAAATTTCAACCCCCTCCCCCGACCTCCCCCTTGGGCCAATTTTACTCATTAACGAACTTGTCCGAACTATTGGGCCTAGAAATAACATAATAAAACTTGGTTCAAATATCTACAAAATTACGGCCGCTAGCGTGTAAAGGTATATATATAAATATAGGCTATATATATATAAATATCAATTTTTTTTTTGAACGGGTGGTGGTTTCGTACTTAGGGAAGCATGAAACGTAAAGATATGAACGAATTTTTCGAAAGTCATGACATGGTATCGATTGCAATAGGTAGATTTTTCTTCGAAATCTACCTAAAACTGCGCAGGACGAAGCTGCTCTTGCTGCAGCAATTCCAACTTCGTTCCTTGCAGATTTCTTTCTAACTTTTAGGACTATACCAGAGGTCACACAGTTTAACGTGGTGATAAGTTTGGAAATAACAAGACCACTAGTGCGTAAATCTCCGGTACTCTATTTAACCACCTTTATTTTTAAAAGAAGTAATTTTTTTTTTGATGAAATACTCGTATAGATTTTTCTTTTATGGGGCTGTGGATTATGTCAGAAGCATGGAGGTACAGAAAAATCATATCGGTCCAATGGTTGAACTGTGCTTTAAGCCAACAAAACTACACGTGAAATCCGGCACAACTATATATGAAATCCCTCACTGTATGTGAACTAAGCTAAGCTAAGTTAGCTGCTCCGGATTGAGTGTTTTGATGAAAGTGAATATTCTGAGAATAAGGGCATTTGTTTTTAAAAATCTAGATTGAGCATCGTCCTAAGACAGTGCTTCTTATCAATATTATGAACACGGCTATTCATGCAGAACATATCAGTCAATGCCTTAGCGTTAATACCTCCCTCTTTGTATCAGGCATGTTCAGCTCAGTGCACAATGAGCTTTGCTTTTGTCTCCAAGCTAGTCGTGTGCATAGTGAGTACGATAACATGAATGTAGGGCAAGTGTGTCTGCAGTTTTATGCAGTGTCAGATGCATTCTTTAATGCGGTGGTATTAAATCACTACCTCTAAGCCGGAAATGAGCATATGGATTTTCAGGAGGAATGAGTGACTGCTAAAATGACACACCAGCTTTACTGAAGCATATTAATGAAGACAATTTGGGGGCAACATTATATGTAGGCTACTCTTCTGATCTAATGGAATTAATGAGTTTTTCACAGATGATATGGAATTGAAATTCTTTTAAATAGAAAGAACACAAAACATAATTCTACACAGATATATAAGCATTCATGAACCACAGATTATTGTCTCTGTTGGACACTACATGAGAATATTGTAGGAGAAAAATTCCTCAGACACTGGGACCCGAACCCAGGACCTTTGGCTATTCGCGCCATTGCTCTACCAACTGAGCTAAGCCGGAGCTCAATTCACAGCGCCAGATGGAATCTATCTCCTATGACTGATTGCCCTAATGGTCTACCTCACAGACAGACAAGATATGTCATATGCAGTACTGTGAGGCACACTAAGTAGTGATTTTTTGTGACCGGGCTCCCACTGTTATTGTACAGTTAACATTCAAGACAGATATATAAGCATTCATGAACCACAGATTATTGTCTCTGTTGGACACTACATGAGAATATTGTAGGAGAAAAATTCCCACAGAATATTATCAGCGATCTGTATAACTGGCTATGTTACAGTTTAGTTAACCCTGTTTAACACTGCATTGTTATCAGGGATTGCATAACTGACTAAGTTACAGTTTGGTTAACCCTGTTTAACCATGTCTAGACTGCATTGTTATCAGGGATTGTATAACTGGCTATGTTACAGTTTGGTTAACCCTGTTTAGCCATGTCCACACTGCATTGTTATTAGGGATTGTATAACTGACTAAGTTACAGTTTGGTTAACCCTGTTTAGCCATGTCTAGACTGCATTGTTATCAGGGATCTGTATAACTGGCTATGTTACAGTTTGGTTAACCCTGTTTAGCCATGTCCACACTGCATTGTTATCAGGGATTGTATAACTGACTAAGTTACAGTTTGGTTAACCCTGTTTAGCCATGTCTACACTGCATTGTTATCAGGGATCTGTATAACTGGCTATGTTACAGTTTGGTTAACCCTGTTTAGCCATGTCCACACTGCATTGTTATCAGGGATCTGTATAACTGGCTGCACAAAGTGTCATACTTGGCTGGCTCTGTTGTTTACTGGACACGGAAATTTAGATGTGAATATGCAGCTAAAGTGCTAACAGCATTTTAAAATGGATGATGGCAAAGTGCTAATATTCAACCCGTCATACCAGTCTTACTAAAAGCACAGCATTTAGTAATGTATTCTTGTTAATTATATTATTTCTATTTTCATCGAGGGATAAATTAATTGTAGTTTATTTAGAAGCAGTTATAATTTTGAAATATACTGTATATGGTGGTGATCCGTTAAACAAGCCTATTTCTGAAATGAGAAGTGAAAATTTCGAATGTTCTAAGTGCCATTAATATTATTATTATTATAATTATAATTATTATAATTATAATTATTATAATTATTATAATTATTATTATTATTATTATTAATTTTTTTGCCCCTGTGGTTCCTTGTGCCAACGCCAATATTCCATGCAAGTTCTGTTTTCCGTTCACTATTAGAGTAGTTGCTATATACCCATGAGCAGATGAGTGCTGCAGTCTCAATTATAAGTACTGTGAAGTTAGAGATCTCGAAACTGATCATTATTAACATATCAAAAGATTTTTCTTACTGGTAAACTTCTTACTAAGAAAACATTTGAGGACTGGAAGGAAGTAATCATCTTGGAACGTGGAAGCACCCTTCCTTAATATGTTGCCATATCTTCCTGTACAAGCAGAATCTCTTTATGATCAGTTATGCTCTGTGTAACAGGTGCTATGTGTTCGATTGTGTTCTTTTCGGTGTATAGGCTATTATAGAAACATTAATATTGTTCAAAATAATATATTATGACACTTAGAACTAGTTCTAACTCATTAATGCAATATGTCTTGTATAAAGTACCCTATCATTCAGTATCATATATTTTCTTCAAGTTAAGAAGATTAATTAACAGGAAATCAAAACATTCCCCAAATGTGAGATTTTTTTGTTTCTCCTGTACAATTTTGTAAAAGGCACTTAAAACCTTTCCTAAAAAAATTCTTCTTTGTTTCTGCATTAACGCGATCATTACTTTTTATTATAATTGTTCATAATGTGTGTCATATCTACTGTGTAGTTGTATTAGGTATTCCTTCAGACTCTTATGACCACCATGCAACCAAAGCATAAGGAATACTGTTTTTTTAACATTTCACGATTTAAATAACATTAGTAATATATGGGGATAGAATTTGTACTCATGAAGCTAAAACATCTATTTTGTATTACATCTGTGTTACACGATGTGTAGATTTGAAACATGCCTTTTTTATTTTCCTTGTTTTAAAACATTTTAGAGTTTAAAATCCTATTTTGGTAAGTTTTCATATTATTTTCAATTTTACATACATTAAAATAAAAATAATAATATACATTCGGGTATATCTCTATATATATAAAAGGCTTTGTCCTGACTGACTGAATGAATGACTGACTGAATGACAGGAATCAACGTACAGCCTAAACTATAACAGGTAGAGACTTGGAATTTTGACAGTACCTTCGCTTCATAATGTAGGTGCTCAATAAGAAAGGATTTTGAAAAATTCTGATTCTAAATGCCAAAAATTAAATGTTTTTGAAAATACTTAATCCCTTTTTACATAGAATTATCAAAACAAATTCACAGAACGTATTGTTACCAGTGGTATCAGGTGGGCTTGGATTAAATTAAATGGATGTTTGACAAATTAGAGAAGGTATCATTATAATTCATATTATCTATATTAATGAAAGGAATTCTCCTCGATGTCCAGCGAAATCTACTGAACGCAGAGATCTGAAATTTTAAACATAGGTGTGCTGAAGGGTCGGAAAATGCACCTCCAAGCCGGAATTTTAATTTTAGTTTTCGTTCGTGAGTTATGAGTGAAAAACTGGCAAAAACCGTGCATTTTTTGCGTTTTCAAAACATAAGTTTTCAGTAATAAATTTCAATATCAAATCACTTACAGATGGCTTTAACTATTTTTGTCATCATACCTCATACCTTGGAAATAAAAGCAACGCGAACGCTTGATTTTGTTAGTCCATCCTAGACGATTCATTTGTTTAGAGTGTCAAGGCCCATAGACATATGACATTTTCAACCTACACGGAAGAAGGATAATCAACCCTAAATATGGTCAAACATTGTTCGATTTGGACGAAACTCACTATGCAGGGGTTTTCTGGGCCAAGGAACTCGAATCTGAGGTCGCTTTTACCAGGCGACGCTACATAATCGTGGTATGTAGTCCACGTGATTTAGGTGTTAATAAATATAATGATTTAACTATTATGATCTTAATTTTAAATTTTTGAAATAATTATCGTGGGCGAAGCCGCTGGCACATGCTATCTTATAATAATAAAAGGACGTGTTTGTCTGTCTGTCCGCGATGACCATCGAAATCTACTGAACGCAGAGATCTGAAATTTTAAAGATAGATGGACTGAAAGGTGGGTAAATGCACTTCGAAGCCGAATTTTTAATTTTAGCTTTCGTTCGCGAGTTATGAGTGAAAAACTGGCAGAAAACGTGATTTTAGCGCTATCAAAGCATCAGATTTCAGTAATACATTTCAATGTCAAATCAATTGCAGTTGGCTTTGGCTATTTTTGTCATACCGTGGAAATAAAAGCATCGCGATCGCTTGAATGTTGTAAGCCCACGCTGGTCGATTCATTTGTTTAGAGTGTCAAGGCCCACAGACATATGACATTTTCAACCTACACGGAAGAAGGATAATCAACCCTAAATATGGTCAAACATCGTTCGATTTGAACGAAACTCGCTATACAGGGGTTTTCTGGGCCAAGGAACTCGAATCTGAGATCGCTTTTACCAGGCGACGCTATCTAATCGTGTTATGTAATTCACGTGATTTAGGTGTTAATAAATATGATTTAACTATTATGCTCTTAATTTTTTATTTTAACTATATGATAACTATATGATTTAACTATTATGCTCTTAATTTTTTATTTTTTATTCTTGAAATAATTATCACGGGCGAAGCCGCGGGCACATGCTAGTTGGTTATAAACTATGAATTCTCATTGATTTCAGAAACATTAAAAAGTTGATGTAAACAAAACAGTCTTAAACATTTACAGTGATTAGTCTGTCGGCCGCGGTGGTGCAGAGGTAGCGTGCCTGCTTATGGATTCGAAGGTCGCAGGGTTGAAGCCTGGGCATGGTAGATGAATTTTACAGGATTTACGTCGTAGATATGCGGCACGTTATTCTGCAATGAAACCACTATACTCAGTCTGCGGAGTAGACAGGATGTCATCCATCCATCTACAGTAATAATTATTGCCAATTTGGAATATGCTGTTATTTTAAAAGTATGACTTCACAACAGTAGAAAAACAAGGCATATTATTCGAATTCTTAGGTAATACGATGCACATCCCAGCAATCATAGGCAAAAACTTGTTTATTAATACCCTAATATAGTCTAGTTAAATTAAACAAATCAAGTGAAACAATTCTGGAGTTTTGAAATTTGGCATGGTTGTTCGTTGGTACGTACAGTACATCATTCTAAAAATACTGGAGGGAGTGGTGTGAGAGGGGGTGGGGAGCTGTTTAAATGTGGGCTTTCAACGGTTTTTTTTGCATTAATTGTCCATACCTATAAATCCTATTGAAAACTATTCCATCATAAAAAAATAAAGTAGATTAAATTTCCTTAAAAAATATCCTATTCATTTTTTGTAGGGTTAACATTTTCCAAGTTATAGAGTACAAACGTTTCGGTTATTCAGAAACCTGCCATTTATTGGATATTCATCATTAAAATTAAAGCAAATACTTTGAACTATGTACAATTTTGTTGTATTGTATTAACACATTTCTTTATTATGTAAACAAGAAAAAAGGTATATACTTACTAATGCAATTCTTACAATTTCAGTTTCTATACACCTATACAAAACACACCTGGTATACTTAATAAATACAATCAAATACAATAATAACTAGAGGAAATACATACAATGTTATGTAAAAATACGTCATTGTTAGTTAATGAAGCTATTCCTAAGTTACAATTACAATTTATTAAATAGGAAATTGTATTGATTAATAATAATCGAACATTCTTATTTCTTCGGGCACATCCTCCTATTAATTTGTTCGTAGAAATAATACTAAGTCATGTCTTCGCCTATAATTGTTATGTTGTACCGTACTTAGAAGCTGCTTTGTCATTTTCCATATTGCGCAGTGCTAGTAACAGCATCACCCTTAGCAAAGAGAAAACTACAACTAGTCCCAACTGCATACGAGAATTTGCAAAATCTATAATTTTGAAAATAGTATTCATAGTCTTATTATTCTTATATTGACAACTAATTTGTAAGAAAATATTATTGGTTTTCGAGATGTTGAAATTACTACTCTATTTGTCTATTTGCATTGACGGGTATAAAGTAAAGGTCCATAGACGTAAAACTATTTATAATAACAGTGATTCTTTGTGAAATGCTTTCCACTTCAATAAACAAGTCAGTCGTGAATAATTTGAATTAAATAAATAATAAGTGTGAAAATGAAATGTACGCAATGCTTTGGCTATCTTATACACAAAAGTAAAATTTTATGCAGTATCATTTGTTCAACGGACATAAATTGATGTTTAGAGACGAAAATCCCCAAGGAACTGTTTCATCTTGTACAACACTTCAATTCCCTCTGACCAATAAGAAACTGACTTTTTGCTGTCCAATCTCATACATAATAAATAAACCCAGTTATGACTCTTAATGCTCCGATTACAGTGGGGATAGATGTTGAATTCTGTCGATTTATTTACGGATCACGTTCCTAAGGAGTACATCCTCTTTACCCGTCTCGTGTGTCCATTCCCAGGGCCAACAACTTGGAAGCTGTACAAGTCTGTGGCATACAAACGAATGTGTTCCCATAAAACCGACTATTCTTTGTCATTTCAGCAAAAAATATGAAAATTTATTACACTAGTTAATAGCAGGGGCGTCCTACTGGGTACATATTTTGCAATTTGCTTTATGTTTTCTGTATTGCTTGATGGGTAAGTTTTAAAACCGGACGTAAACTAAAATTGAATATATTTATTTTATTTTATTTTTATGGATCACTTATAAAGACGTGTGTCGTTATTTTCTATTTTGTTCGTGGTGGGGTAAAAAAAAAAAAAAAAATCTATAAACCATTTAAACTTCTGCCCCTTTCAAAACGATATTTTGATTTGTCGTGGGGTAAAAAAAAAATCTATAAACCATTTAAACTTCTGCCCCTTTCAAAACGATATTTTGATTTGTCATAGGCTATACCTGTTAGAAGACTATGGGGCGTTAATTTGTAAAATACTCTTATTCCCTCAAAAATTTGAACTTAGGAAAATAGTTTTAACCTATGTGTACAACACCTTGGGTTTACTTGACAATCCAAAATATGAGTTTTGTTATGATTGTACATGTATATGTGCTATTAGGCCTACAGTTAAAATTGACATTGGCATACATTACACAAACATAAAGTATGTTACATAATATGTGCATGTTAAAAGTTATATCAGAGCTGAATTTATGTTTCAAATGCCTAAGTGTATAGTGGGCAATGCAAATATGAGAATTAATATTTATATTTATCATTACATTAGAAGGCAAGTCATTAGGAACAAAAGTGAACACAATCATGAGGAATAAAAATGGACGTCAAAGAAACCTGATTTCATTCACTTCACATCTAGATCTAGGTACTCTTATTTTTTGTACCTTCTATTTACGTAAGACAGCACCATACCAGTGTATTTTTTTGTAATGAAGTTTAAATATAATGTATTTTGCTTAATTATACTCATAACTAACAGGGCTGAAGGTAAATAAAAGACAAACTCGCGGAATCGCGTCATACCTCATTTGTGTATGAAGTGAAGTGTTCCTTGTACAGACGTGGAGGCCCTTAGTGATCCAGGAGGTTGAGACTCCCAGATTTTTAGACGATTGCCAGCCTTACGTACTGGCCGCCTTCACTCCAAGGATTGCTACCGGTACTCATCTGTTGTAAGCTGAGTCGACCCCATGCAGAAGAAAAAAATCCCATCGATGTCATCGGGGATCGAACCAGCGACCTGCCGTTTTACAGTTTTGTATACTATGTATTAAAAAATAGTTTCAAACCGTAGCTCATTATTATATGAGCATATCATTATTGCAGTGATGTTTTTCAGTAATTTACCAATAATTACATAACATAGTTAAAAAGTCAATTGTTATTAGCCTACTTGGTTATACAATACTCTACTATTATAGCATAATATAATATCAACTTGTATATTTTTGTTAATTAACTTGTATATAAGTAACATAATTAATATAAGTTGGGCTATATGTTTAATTCAAAGCTCAACTTCATAAGATCTTTTACGCATGTTACTTATTCCATTTTTCCATCACTATTTTATGCCTGCTAGATTTTGCTCCGCAAAACTAGAATACCAATGCAGGTACAAGTTTCAACCTCCTTTTCTCTAAATTAACAACATTCATTGTTAGTTTGTGCGTTTTTCAAGGAATCAAACTAGAAGTAGGCCTACTACAATTACAAAGAACGTAATAAGTAGTTCTTCATTCCCACTTTGGTTTATACAAGTGAACATTATCTTTCAAGTAGTAGGTATTCTGATGGTCCCCCGGCGTGCTCCTGTGGTTAGCATAGCTGACTACAGATCCGTCGGCCCGGGTTCGTTTCCCGGTACCTCCTCGGATTTTTCTGAGGTAGGGAGGTCTGGTAGGGGTGCACTCAGCCTCGTGATTCAAAATTGAGGAGCTACTTGATAGAGAAGAAGCGGCTGCGGTCAAGAAAACCACCATTAACGGCCGTGGGTGTCGGCATGCTGACCACATGCCCCCCAATCCTGCCATCTGCCTACGGGAGATGAAGCAGCGGTCGGGTGGTAGGCCAAGTCCCTCCAGGGATGTAGCGCCACGGAGTTTAGTAGTTTAGTTAGGTATTCTGATGAGAAAGTTAAAATTCTTAATTAAAAAAAATGTGATATGCAGGAATCTCTAGAAATTGCCGGACCATCATTCGTATAATTTAATTTCATACTTTAAAGAATTTTTGCCAGTCTCTACTATTTCTGCAAACTATTGTGCCATAGGACATTATTAACTGTATTTCATTATAACGTTACTTTAACTAAATATTGCTAAATATTAATAAATTTTCATATTAATTCATAAAATGTCTGCCTCATGTTGTAAGATGAGATTGTATACACTGGCATAGAATCGGCTGTGTGTGAAAATTTAAGACCTTTAATAAATTGTGGAATCGATTTCTACTCTAAAGCACACAGTAATACTCAAGCTACATTGCGATGAATCGGTACAGCGTAGCGCGTATAGTCTAGCCACCGAGGCATCTCTCATATAAACTCACTGGCCTGAATCGAGGTTACAGCATGGTGACGTAAAGCATTTATTTGATTCATGCAAATAATCAAACTTGTCCCGTGGCATAATATAATATGAATACTCGTATCACAAGTTTTACATGGAAACGGAGTTATTCATCTCACATCATGCAACGAAATTAAAATTATAGCCTGTCCTTGTACTGTGACATTTTATTTCATATCCACTATTATATTATCTAAAAATACGTATCAAAAAGGTATCTTTATTTTACCCCAAGGTATACTAAGGTTATAGTTATATACAAACATAGGCTATAATAAATTTCTAAATACTAAATCAATATATGAAAACTGATGTTCATGAAATAGCTAACAATATAAGGTTATAGTTATTTACAAATATATAATACATTTATAAATATTAAAGTTGTATAATAATATTAAGTAATATGAAGTGTCTAGCAACGAAAGGTTACAATTATTTAAAAATTTATAGGCTATTACATTCAAAATACTAAATTAGTAATATGAATGTGGTGTACGAAGTAGTTAACGAAATGAAGGTATTCCTATATATTTTATTACAAACAAATGTGTTCCGTTATTGAAATAAGATCGAAGTAGTTTAAAGCAATACTTCTTACTCCGATGTGTTCTATTTTTTCTGTACCTTGTGGTATGCTGCTTCGAAAGATTTTTGCAGATTTAAAAATATCATGACTTTTATTTCCCGCATCTAATTCTTCGATAATTTTTCCTGTAACATTAATATGGCGTCATGTATTATGTTGGAATCCAAATTAATTTAAAGCCAGAATATTATTTTTCTATAGGAAGTCCAATATATTTTAATATATTTTTCTAATAATTTAGAAAGTCTGGGGAGTAAAGATGTAGGTACATAATTATTTTAACTATTTTTTCCTCTATCATTATGGGGACACTATGCTCAAGTTATCTCAGAAAACAAATTGATTTGAAGCCAGAATATTATTTGTCTTTGAAAGTAATAAAGTAAATATATAGATCTTATTCAAACTATATTTTCCTCCGGATTCAATATATATTTCTAAATGACTTTCATCGCGTTTGTTTGTTAATCAATCCATACTTATGTAACATTATTTTATCTATGTTATTTTATATTGCATGAAAAATGAAACTATAAAATTTGAAATTTATGAAAATTTTGATTCAAGCTTTTGCGATTATTCGTTATTTTTAAAATAGTTTTTGTGTTAGCAGCTAGATATTTATTTTGAAAAGTAATTGATTGAACTTAATACCCATATGATTTATTGAGTGTATTTAACATACTGTTTCTAATAGAAATTAAGTTAAAATTATTTATGAATTTCTACTATTTTACTTGTACGCGAAGAGGTGGTGAGGAATTAAATTTAAATTATAGAAATTAATTTGTATAAGAGCCTTTTAATAAAAATGATCGGCCCGAGACTGATATGAGATGTCAATAAATGCAAGTAAAACTTCTTTCTTTTTTCCTTCTTTCATTGTGCTCTTTGTTTCTCCTCCTTTTTCACTCTGTTCTATTTGGACTTGAACCCGAGCACGAGCAACCTTGCTCATTCGGATGTATTTCTTAATGTTATATTTATAATATATCACAAAAAACTACAATTAAATACCTTAATTGACTAATGTTAAAACGTATTATGGTTTTTCCGAACAAATAAAAGTATTTGCTTTTAAGCAATATCACCTCATTTTGTAGTACATTATGATTGCTTTATGTATTTATATAATGTATTATTATTTGTTTCCTAAAAGATCGAAACAAAATGGAGAATTGCAATTGTTTCCCCTATTCGAAGCATATCCATATCCTACGTGTCTGTATTTTTTTGTCATATTTTGAACTCCATAAATGAACAGAAAAACGTGAAATATAGGCTCTCTGCATTACATTAGGTTCTCGTTTTAAGTGGATAATCCCTAAATAGCAGAAACGTAACATTAAAGGAATATAATGCATATTAAATGAAGGGGCTGGGGTAACTAAAGTTGCATCTCCCTTTATTGTTTATGGTAGCGAGAAAGTTTTTATAATAAATAATAATACAGCGGTTGTTATGCTGAGAACGTAATAAAATGAAGCCACCCTTTGGAATATACAAACACGGAGTTTTATTTCTGTCTCGGGTGGTTGCTGTTCCGCTTTATGAGAGATCTTGTTCCTACTTGTTATGCAGACCCGCCTTGCACAACGAACTCTTTTTAACGAAAACCGATTTGATGTTTCAAATTGAATTAACTTTTTACTGTTGCATGTTTGCATGTCAATCCTGCAGTTGTAGGACTTTATTTAGAGCTTTCACAGGTGAAATGTTGAAAAGAACACATTGTGATGGTTTTGTTTATGACCTCCATCTAACCATAACTGTCAAGTAGGCTAGGCTACTAAATAAATGTTCATTATTAACTGTGTGAAGACAAATACGTCTTTAGTCCTGTTTCGGTCACAACCATCTTGATTAGAATCAATTGCAGTATATAATAAAATCAGGTAAACTGATGTAACAAAGTGCCAGAATGCTTTTGTTTAATCAGTTATAATTGCAATTATGATATACAGAATATAAGTTAAAAAATGTATTTCCAAGTTTAGCTCCAGATTACGGCTTACGGAAGAACAAAGGTCTACTGAACGGTAGAGATTAAATTGAACTTCTGGAGTAATGCATTCATATACACATAGTTTTCCCGGAACGTAATTAAGTTATTTCAAATAATGAAATATTCGGTCGCATTATATAGCAATAATTTTCAATAATCGGCTCATACTATATGACATGTAATTATAAATTCACCTTCGGTATCTAAAAAGTAAAATTTGCATGTGTATGAGAACCATTTTACTAAGCACGGTTTTGTCCTCTTTATGATTGTTTTATTTCACTTTTAACGTGAATATTATTTATTGGTAGAACTTCATTGTTTTAAATATCCCAGAGGGAATGGTTTTAAGGTGTTGTACAAATTAGTACTTGTCACGTTTTTACGGGTGTAAAAGAATACGACTATAAGCAAAGCAAAATGGACTAAAAATTGCTTTAATCTCTAAATAGCAACGTAAACAAAACAAGCTTTTTTAACACTTAACGTCATGTCTCAAACAATTCTTAGTGTCAGTATTAGTATTTAGTATTATAGTTAACAAAATACACCGTCTTTTTAATCAGTATAATAATTTGGATTTCAAAAAGGTTTATATTTTTGCCCTCCGACCACATGATACTCCTTTTGGTAAGTTATTTTGTACACCATATTTATTAATAACCTAGATATAGCTATTTTATTAGATGTGGATAGAATGCAGAAATGGTGAAGTGACTACCCTTAACATTTCAGTTATAGAAGCCAATTTCCACGTGTGTCAATAAGAGTCCAATCAAGTCTACAATCCAAAAATAGTATAATTCATCTTGAGTCCAGTGCTTCGTTCCTCCCCTAATGTATAGTAGGAACATCGTATAGCCCATAGGCCTATTGGTTCTGTAGGTTATTTAGCGTTACCCAGTGTGCACCACGTGGAGGCAACCTACTTTGCACACCATGCCCCCGAGATGTTATGGGGGACTTATGGTTCCAGATGGTGTAGATCCCGCTAACTCTCACTGTGAATGTCGTGCTCTGTTGTATCTCTACCTATTTCTCTTTCCTCTTGTTGTTCCCACTCAAAATCCCTAAACCTCATTCTGTTTTCTATCTCTTCGTGGATCCAGTCTCTTACGTCACTCTCCGGGTCTATACCATCTGGAACCCAATATTCAAGCGGATTCTTAAGAGGAGCAATGGTCCTCCTTAGGGTGTTTAACCCTAAAATGCCAGCTCCTAGGGCAATGGCCCCGGCGCCTAACACCTTGAGGAAGTTTCCTTTTGCATTCATGTCAGAAAATAATCTTTTCAGAAATAAAAGCTAAGTTTATCGCATAGCAATGAATTTACCTGAAATTGGATTGTTTGCAGGCCGTCCCCACAGAAACAATATGTGCACAGACATGCGGAAAACAATGTTAGTAGCCTCATGTGGTTTTGAACGATTTTTTAATGAACTTTTCATTAAAAAAAGAGTGTTATAAATAAACTCTATTCCCATGAAGGGACAAGCTACTTCATTTACTTCCTCGTCTGACACCATTGATAGATGGCAGGCATGTACTCAGCATACATATTCTTAGGACCGTTATTAAAAGAAATGAATTCTGGACCGAAGTCGCTACTTCTTTATCAAATAGCTCCCTAGATATAGCCTTACGGAAGAAAGGTCTAGTTTTTTTAAATCAGATTAAAATCGTCCAGCTTCAGCTGAACTATACAGATTTGTGATATCTTGACAATCGCACACTCACATAAAAATATACAAACAAAAGTAAAATTTTCCAGGGATTTGAACCAGGGACCTTCAGAATGTGAGTCCATGTTTGTATCAATGAGATACACATGCGACTGAAGGAGGAATAACCCATTAGTTCCCACCGCGTACAGAGGGGTGCAGAGCAGAAGTGTTGTAAGTTCAAGTAGGCCTAAATGGTACTGGGAAAATGGGACATTTTTAAAAATTAAACACACAACTCTATATAAGGTAGAAAGGGCAGGTGCTGAATTCTAAGGACACCATGGACTTACGTTCACCACTAAAAAAAAGGAATACTTCTTTTCCACAGACATGTATTTACACCAAAAATGCTAATTTCATTTGTCATTTTTTGTACAATTTTTTGTTGTTTGTTTTTGTTTTGTTTTGTTTGAGTTATACTTAAACTTAAGGTCGCGGGTTCGATCCCCGATGAGGTCGTTGGGAGTTTTTCAATTGGCCTAATCCATTTAGATATACAAGCATTCATGAGCCACAGATTATTGTCTCTGTTGGACACTACATGAGAATATTATAGGAGAAAAATTCCTCCGGCACTGGGACTTGAACCCAGGACCTTTGGCTATTCGCGCCAATGCTCTACCAACTGAGCTAAGCCGGAGCTCAATTCACAGCGCCAGATGGAACTTCCCTCCTATGACTGATTGCCCTAATGGTCTACCTCACAGACAGACAAGTTATGTCATATGCAGTACTGTGAGGCACACTAAGTAGTGATTTTTTGTGACCGGGCTCCCACTGTTATTGTACAGTTAACATTCAAGATAGATATACAAGCATTCATGAGCCACAGATTATTGTCTCTGTTGGACACTACATGAGAATATTATAGGAGAAAAATTCCTCCGGCACTGGGACTTGAACCCAGGACCTTTGGCTATTCGCGCCAATGCTCTACCAACTGAGCTAAGCCGGAGCTCAATTCACAGCGCCAGATGGAACTTCCCTCCTATGACTGATTGCCCTAATGGTCTACCTCACAGACAGACAAGTTATGTCATATGCAGTACTGTGAGGCACACTAAGTAGTGATTTTTTGTGACCGGGCTCCCACTGTTATTGTACAGTTAACATTCAAGATAGATATACAAGCATTCATGAGCCACAGATTATTGTCTCTGTTGGACACTACATGAGAATATTATAGGAGAAAAATTCCTCCGGCACTGGGACTTGAACCCAGGACCTTTGGCTATTCGCGCCAATGCTCTACCAACTGAGCTAAGCCGGAGCTCAATTCACAGCGCCAGATGGAACTTCCCTCCTATGACTGATTGCCCTAATGGTCTACCTCACAGACAGACAAGTTATGTCATATGCAGTACTGTGAGGCACACTAAGTAGTGATTTTTTGTGACCGGGCTCCCACTGTTATTGTACAGTTAACATTCAAGATAGATATACAAGCATTCATGAGCCACAGATTATTGTCTCTGTTGGACACTACATGAGAATATTATAGGAGAAAAATTCCTCCGGCACTGGGACTTGAACCCAGGACCTTTGGCTATTCGCGCCAATGCTCTACCAACTGAGCTAAGCCGGAGCTCAATTCACAGCGCCAGATGGAACTTCCCTCCTATGACTGATTGCCCTAATGGTCTACCTCACAGACAGACAAGTTATGTCATATGCAGTACTGTGAGGCACACTAAGTAGTGATTTTTTGTGACCGGGCTCCCACTGTTATTGTACAGTTAACATTCAAGATAGATATACAAGCATTCATGAGCCACAGATTATTGTCTCTGTTGGACACTACATGAGAATCAGTCATAGGAGGGAAGTTCCATCTGGCGCTGTGAATTGAGCTCCGGCTTAGCTCAGTTGGTAGAGCATTGGCGCGAATAGCCAAAGGTCCTGGGTTCAAGTCCCAGTGCCGGAGGAATTTTTCTCCTATAATATTCTCAATATTCTAATCCATTTAATTTCTGTTAGAGGGACTCAGCCTCTAACAGAAATGAGCACCAGGAGTAATCCTGGGGTAAAGGCGGCCGGTGCGTAAGGCTGACAACCTTACCACCTCTTCACGTGCCAAATATACAAAAAAATTCTGGGATCCTCAACCTCCTGGAGCCCCCTGGGCTACTCATTCATTTAATTATTGGCCCAACATCGTCTTCACCACCATTCGTACAAAAAAATGCAGTTGTGTTGAGTTTTCTGTTAACATTCTCTGAATAATGGATGCAAAAGTTTCATCAAATAAAATGTGACATTTTCCCCACATTTGGAGCTTTATAGCTTACTCAATTTCATGTCCAATTGTTTACATAAAGGATATGATATAACAGTTGTGTACACATTATTCCTTTTCATTAATAGAAAATCACGTTTGCAAAAGTCCGTTTGATAAGATGTGACGACATCTCTAGAAGAATACGCAGAGAATGCAGTACATTCACAAAGATACATAAAAGCACGTACAGAACATAAGTACAGGTTTAAGGATATAAGGTTAAATACATTTTCTGTAATTTCGGGCGATTCAGTGAACCATATTATGGGACAAATTTGAAACGTATATGCTAATAACTTTGTTGGGAGTAGTCTATAATCTATAAAATACAGGGCCGGTGTCTCTAGTAGATATTAGAACAGAATTTACAGGAAGTTCATACAGAAATTGTAAAATCTTACGTTTGAAAAACATTAAGGTTACCCTAAAGATGTTAAATCAGTGTTCATTATATTCCAACTTTGCAAATGAACTGTAAAAGTGTAGGTTATTAACTAATGTTCACTTTGCCATTCTTTTTACTGAATAATGTAAAACCTGATTGGCATTGGTGTTACGTTACAATTCTACCCGGATATGAGAATGATCGTTTTATACGCTAATGTGAACATACTGTCTAGCATAACTTTGAATAGTGGTATATACCAATACTCGAAATTGCGCCACTGCAATTTGTCCAAGCCCTAACGATTAGTCAGAATTGACTGTACAATGTAAGCCTTTACGTAACTACCTATAACGCGAGATTCTTCGTGATTTAGTGCACTTCGTGTCATACACATTGCGATATAAAATTTAATTCCTCAAAAAGGGAAAGTTTCTGAATATTTATTGCTCAATGGAAAACCCTTTGTAATCGTAGCCTCGTGAATACCAAATTTTAAATAAGCATTTCTCGGCTGTAATTTTTTACATTGGTGAATGTCTCGCTCATTAATAAAAGTCCATTATTTTGCAATAGGCCAATATATCAAGCACTCAGTGCTTGCATAAACATTTGCATTTTGTTCTCTGTTTTGCAGAGTAACACTAGGAATAAATATTATAGGTTTGGGTGTTCTCATCACATTGATAGTTTTTATGGATTACGAATTCTAGCTCAGAAAAATTCCCGAATTGACATTTTATTTCTAAAGATAAATACATTTTCGTCCTGTTTATTTTTCCTGTATCTTTTTGTCAACTTTACTTTCTTCTATGGATGACTGTGATATATTATAATGACTATACCATTCACACGACGCATAATTGATTTTGAGCAATAACTTTCAGCATTTTCTCGGATGTCGAACAATCACGTCAGTTTATCTTATGTTACGCTTGCTAGGGTCACAAGAATGCAGTTTTATTTGGAAAGACGTCAGCTCGTTAATGGACACGTGGTGGTATGAATATGCAGTGATTAATACGTCACATATTGCATTGCTGCCAGTGAATAGAATAAAACACATTATTTTATAAACATAACTTATTTGGAAATTGAGACATTTAAATATGAATTGATTAATAACAGTATTTCAATGAGGTCGTTGGAGTTTTTCAACTGGCCTAATCCTTCTGGTGGCACTATGGCCCTGGGGTCGACTCAGCCTCCAACAGAAATGAGTACCAGGAGCAATCCTGGGGGTAAAGGCGGCCGGTGCGTAAGGCTGACAACCTTACCATCTTCATGTGCCGATGTCTAAAAATCTGGGAGCCTCAACCTCCTGGAACCCTCTGGGCCTTCATGGCCTGTAATAGGGAACACTTACTTTACTTTACTTATTTCGATTAGGTGCAAGTTTCTCGTGTGTTCTTATTCTGTTCTGATTTAGCGTATCTTAATTGGGATAACTATTTCTCACCCCCTACTGTTGGCAGCATTGGTTAGTTTTTGGTTACCCTTTACACTGTTCAATCTTTTAGTATTCTACGATCCGACAGCTGGAACAATGGTAGTTTGATTTTCAAAACACATGCAAACAGTAATATTTTTATATAATCTGGTACTTTTTGTTTATGGAGTAGTCATAATAAAATATTGTATTCAATATACCTGTATACATGAGACCCTCGCTCTCGGTTATTACATATTATTAATTATAATTTATTATTATTATTACTTTAAATTAATATTTTTCTGAAATTTTAAGATAAGATTTTGAATTTAGTATCCTACTTACTGAGTTTCTTTTTTTTGTGGAGCAATTTTTGTGTGTCTGAAATATAATTACATTTTACGAAGGCTGTTTTTTGCTTATTTTTACAATACTGGCGTATTTTTTTGTCTGATCGTTTTATTAGCTAATCAGTTTTCGTGCACTGCCTTCTATTAAACATCTCGGATCTATAGTGCGGACCAAAGATGAAGCCTATCGCGCATAGTGTGCTATGGACAAGTAACTTTATGGCACTTCTATAAGCACAGTGGGATTAAGTTGTGAGATTCCAGCCGTGCAGACTGGATATGACAAGATGTGAAGAGCGTAGGGCCTACTTCTTAAATTAGATTAGCTTTTTCTTAGAGCAAAACTTCCATAGAATGGTACAGGGAGATGGTGGAAGCTTTGTGAATAACGGCCTTTTGTACCGAACTTCGAGGGTTTTATATGTTGGGATATGCGTGCTCTCATGCTTCCAATTACTGCAAAACAGTAGAGTGGCACGATGCCGTCATGTTTGCATGTTTATGACTGTCTGAACCCTAATCTGTCCTCCATCTAGTGCTCGTAATCCGCAATTCCATACCCTGCCCTCTCATTTATACAAGTTTTCAAAACATAAAAAGTTGACATGATTTTTGCCCCATCCTTCATATAGTCGAGCAGTTCAATAAGCCCAATCTATGGATGCATCCAGAGGAATAGGAGACAATAGACATACGTGAGATTCACATTTAAGTAATTATAACTTGTAGGAATTCAATCTTTTAGGCTGAAGATCAAACAGAACACTTTTTTGTGCTTCCACGACACAGGGCTTACTCTGATTACATTGATACTAGAAAGGTAGGCAGATTGAATAAATGATATGATTGCCTTTGTAACACAAACTAAACGCTTGAAAAAGTTACGATGGTTCATAAATAAAATAGACTGTGCAGCTACTGCATGCATTTCGAACTCTGCTGATCGCGACCTGATTTATGATGCAATAAATTAACTCCTGAGCACACTTTTAATGTTAGTACAAAACTCATAGGTTGGTTGCAATAAAATGCACATACATTGCATTGCTGTTTTCAAGTACATCGCTGAAAGCATGGCCACTTTATAAAATTGTTTTATGTGATCATTATTATTACTCTTCTACAGCTACTGTAATTTTGCTTATATATTATTTATTTATTTATTTATTTATTTATTCTGTCTGGCAGAGTTAAGGCTTTCTCTTCCGCTCTATCAGTTTAGTATAGTGCAATGATTTTGTTATATGCGGGTAAGAATTGGATGCTGTATGTTGCCATTTCAAAATTCGTTCAAACTATGATTACAGTTCTCTATTCTCTATCCAATTTAAGAACGATCCTGTTCAAAACAAAGAGGCGTGGCTGCCATAGCCTGCACATGAGAACGCACGTGTACACCGTGTTTGTTTATTCTCAGTACAACTGTCCCGCAGGGTCGTCGTGAACAATGAATCCTTTGTTTTATTTGCTAATTGATATACTATAATGATGACGATGCCAGTGAGAGTTTGTTATTTCACGTGTAAATGTTGATAATATTGTTGCATGCACTTACGAGCACTCGTTAGCCACACCCTGCTAATGGCGCATGCTAATGACATTAACCAATCACTTTTTGTCACATGATGCGAATTTTCCGCGAACTCTCTGTGAGTTCTCCTCCCCTTTGTTTTGACTGGGATCAAACTAGAAAGGGTTCAATTATAGGAAAATAAGCGTAACAAAATTCACATCGGTAAACAGAAACCTCCACTTTGAGGCCCTTCGCCCCAACATGGGGGCATAGGATTAGAGAGAGAGAGAGAGAGAGAGAGAGCGAGGGAGGGAGATATATATATATATGTTTCTGCTTACGATCGCTTACTTTTATAATCCAGATGTCCCTGTGATCCTTCTGGAAGGATATCGCATACTTGACCAATAAAATTATTGTTTTTATTTTCTTAGTGAATGAGCAAAGCGGGTTCCTGCTTTAACTCGACCGTCGGCGTTTCATCTGTTTGTCTAAAAATTTGTGTGTTTCGCACTTACGATCAAAGGCGTTGTCGAATTTTTCTTCCAATTTGACGTGAACGTTCATTGAAGTCATTGAATACGACGCATGTGTAAGAATTTTAATGTTTTGATTTGTTCAAGTTTGTGGCTGATTTAATTGTTCCTCTTCCTGTAACCATTCTGGCCAAACTGTTCTTGTAAAGAAAAGAAGACTACTTCCATTTTAGAGTGTAAAATTTTCATCAACTTTGTTGTGGTACATTTTTGACGTAACCTTAATGGTTTATAAACATATCGTCTATATGTCTGTAAATTTGTTTGATGCGTAGTCACGACCAAACGCGTTATTTGATTTGATTTTAATTTCGCATGCATGTTAATTGAAGTGATTAAAACGACGTATGTGCAAGAATTTAAATTTTTTAATCCGTTTCGCGGTGGTTGCCGTTTTAGCTGACGAAGAGCAGATCTTAGGTGTTTTGTTTGACGCGAGGTTCACAGGTTCACAGATCCACTAATTAGCCAGATGTAAAAACTGGTAGTGTAAATAGTGAAGAGCAAGAGTCTTGTTGCAGACTTGTTTCTCGCCTCTTTTCCTTTTTGCAGTGTGCCTCTAGTTTTCTCAGATACAGAAATGTATTGGATAATTATCTAATACCATTTTGAAGGTAATTATACAGTTGATTATGTACAAACGGCATAATAATTTAATTTAAGAATTTAACGAAAATGTTGTGCATCACTGAAAAATTATGTTTTGTGTTGTAGGAATATTTGTAAAATATATATGACCTTCAAGTATGCACAATACAGGTCATCATTCTGTCCTAATGACAGATATCAAGTAAAATTGCACGTTTGTTGTCTTAATCGGTATACTGAAGATGCATCAATTAATTAATTAAAATATTTTAAAGAGGAAAGACATGACCAGCAAAGCTGCGATATCAATGCAGTAAGGAAGAACCATGTCTGGATGCAACAAGATTTTGAACAAATACCCATAATAGTCTGAAATCTCTCTCATTCCTTTCTAAGCATTTCTTGTAAACATATTAGAATAACGAGAGCCAGTAAATGTCCAAGTCAGACTCTTCTGATGATCTAGAATGCAAGAAAACACAACCCTCGAGTTATAAGAAGGGAAGATTCATGTTAATTTATGAAAATTATTGTAAACATTAATATATGACCAGGGGCATAGCCACTGGCCCAGGATCTCTGGGTATAATAAATGGGTAAATAAATAAAAAAGTAAAAAAGCATTTCCTGTGGCAGGTAAAAGCACAATGGCATGATGTCGCATTCTGTTTATATGCATTATTAAATATTGTGCAGTATTTTCAGTATTAATAACATTGTTGCAGTCCCTATAATGGTTGTCTTTGTTTTGTAGAATATTCAGATTCTGAACATGTGATCGAATTAAATTGAAGATAGTCTTAACTATTTAGCTCGTATGCCTTTCTATAGATTTGGACTGATAAACTGTAAGAATGAATCTGAAATCACCCAATCACAGATTTTATTCACTCAATATTTATCGAATTTGCTTTATCACCTCATACAAAAACGATAAAGACATGACCTATATTTTATATTCTAATCAGGTCGGAGACTAGGTTGCCTAACGTGGAATAGTGAAGGGCAAGAAATACAAATAAGTAGCAATAATAGGCGCTATATGTAACTGACAAGCAGCCCTGTTTATTTCCATCAAAACTTAGATACAATTTTTATACTGCTATTACATAGAAATTAAACACTAATTCTTCAAATGTTTAATTTACTTATAATAGTTACTATAAATTATTATTATTGTTCTTATTATTGATATTATTATATAATAATTTTTTGTGGCTATCTCGATAGTGATTAGCACGATTTGTAATAATATATTTATTGCAACCAGAAGGTCGTATTATGAAGAACTAGAGCAACGGTGGTGGCAGAGAAAATGGAAGCGCCCGAGGAAACCTGTCCCAACCCCATTTGGTCCAGCAACCTATAACTTATGTTGGAATTGTTTTTTTTTAAAGTAAGACCTAAGATGACCTAAGTTTACAATTAATGTTCGGGATGAAGGATTTTGGACCGTTCTTCATAATGATAGTAAACCGTTGGTCCATTTCGTAGATCTACGGTACGTGCTCTCTCTTAAAGACTTTCTTTTCGCATATATATATAAGAAAGAGTATATATAGATATATGGAAGTAGAAATATGTTCGTGTATATATGAAATGTGTACTTTTTTCCACCAGAAGTGCAATGTGGGTAATAAGTTAGTGTCAAACACTAGCATGTTTTGTACGTGTTATCAGGTAAAATGGGTCATGCGGTTATCAAGGGTTCCACCTGATGTGTCCCCAATTAGCGGTATCCACTGCAAAAGCATGTCGGAACCTACATATTACAGTATTATATATTATAACACGCTTTTATATAATCTGACGTGTTCTATATATCCTTGAGATTCGCTCAACACTAGTTCTACATAACAAGACATCTACATCTACATCGTATAATAATTCTGGGATATTTTGAGATTACTTACGATATCACTAGCACCCTTGCATTTTATCATCAGGTTGCGCGAGTTAAAGTGACGATTACGATGTCGCTGGCGCGTGGGACACTAATGCACTAAAACCTACAAACACCTCAACTGTTTTCTGTTGATGTCACGTTGACGTCAATCGGTAATTTGGGCGCGTTTTTCCGTTAAAGTGGCGCATTTCTGTCAGTTGTGAATTGGTGATTGCACATCGAGGACCGAGTCCGTGCCAGTAAGCTGGAGTTAAGGCAATTCCTGATTAGTGATTAATGATTACAGTATGTGCTATATATTTGAGATGTTATGGTTTTTAATCACTATTATGCTAGGTACTTCAAATAAACACTTCTCAAGTTGTTCAGTAGTGTTTAGTACTTTGTTCTTCTTAGAATTCCGAGTCTCAAATTCTGTTTCTTTTGTGTTTTTGGTACAAATTAGATTTACTGTATATTTATCCTGGGTACACGAACTTTCATCCCGTAAAGGAACCGGAAACTTTCCAATATAGCGAAGTGATTTAGGTCTTGGTTTTTAACAATAGCAACCCACATTTGGCCTTGTTTTATTTAGGCTAGTTCAGATTTAGATTTGTTTTGTCCGTAAGTTCAATACAAGACTGATATTGGACAACGTAATACAACTTACATACTAAGAAACTTAAATATAGTTATATTTAGAAAGTACCTATGTTTCACTACTACAAACAGAGTTAACAAATTACTTAAATCTAGCAATGTACAATATATTAGAAGAAGTTATAGTTGAAAGAATAGCTTACAGTAAGTTATATCTCACAGTGAAAATATAAATGTTTATTGAATGTAGGGTTCTTATTTAAAATAATAATAATTTACATTGCAGTCTTGTGCTGTATTTACTGTTCGGTAAGGAACTCATTATTAGAATAATTATGTTCTTTCTATAAGAATTTTATTTTTGTCTCTAAATCTGTTTAATTCGTTTATTGATTTTATTTCAGTTGGAAGTTTATAGTATAGTTTTGTCCCGGATTCTTTAAAATAACAGCTAATCTGTGCTTCGTTAATATGTAATCATTTTGGTTTCTTGCATAGACTACTATTCATATCCATTCCTTAAACATTTATTTTCGGAAGACCTGATGTGGAATACTAGCCGTGCTTGAGGTTATGTTATGACTCTAGTACAGGTTGAGTACAATGTAGCCTACATTATAGTTTGTACTGGATTTGATTCAAACTGTTAAATTAATATTCTGGCAATTTCATATTAACTTTCCTTCAGGCAACGATTTTTAAAAGTATAATACAGCTTTCTGAGCTAGTTTGTTCGTTTTTTTTGCTTACACACTGCAGTGTTTGTCATTATACAAGAACGTTTGCTACGTTTATTATCAAAATTTAAAGTTACTAAATTAACCTAAAATACAAAATATGGAATATACAATTAATATTACAGCATTTTAAACGTGCTGCATTTTTGTAACTTTGTACTTCATTAACACTGTACGTTTGAATATTTTATAATTACATTTTTGCTGTACGTCGAAAATTAATCTGTGAATAAATATAACTTATTCTTGGTAATACAAAATGCTATGGAAATTATAAATGTAATAAAGAAATACACACAGCTTACGCTATAGTTGAAGGTTGGTCAGCCTTGTAGTTTAATTATATAATTTGAATAACATTGTCCACTTCTGATTAAATGAGATTTTTATATTAATTTTCAAGAAGTACGCTTTATTTCCTATATATTATGTTTTTGAAATTAGAATTTATTGACATTATGCTACTAGAATCAGGTACCAAGCACGTCAAGCCTAAAGTGGCGTATCTGTAATGCTTTAGATTGCTATAGTTAATAGTATTAATTGCCTGAATTAATTAATTCGCTTTGTTTTTTATAGTATTAAATTATCTTATCATAGTTAATTACATTACAATAGAAATACAAGGTATTGATATAATAATCGTGATGTCATATTATAGGTTTACAAGGAAAGATTTGATTGGTTATCAAAACATAAATGCAAGCTCCTCTGTGATTGGCTGAAAGCAGTAGGCTAGGTATTCGTAATTTGATTGGTTGAAGTAAGATGAGCTGTGATTGGTTGAAATTTGCTATATAAGGCCGGTATGACCCGGATGGTTTGGGCGGTATGTTACAATTCACTGACCCATCAACATCTCAACACCAATCTCAATGTATACCACCACCTCGAACCTTTAACCAGACATTTATCTGTATTTGTTACCGCATCCGATAAAAGTCACTCGAACCTGTGCTAACTCCAACCATCCCTCGGTAATCCTACTTCCCTTAAATATATCCTAATATTGTCCTCCCACCTACTTCTATAGGTCTATAGGTCTATAGGTCTTACAAGTGGTCTTTCCCCTTCAGGTCTCCCGGTGATTTTAAAATGCGAAATCGAGACAAGTTGTTAACTCGTTGAGGATAACACTGTTTTGATAAATATAATGCGCCATATAGTTTCGTAGTTTCAATGTTATGATGGTTTGATAGAACTAACTGGTAATTCCTTGTTTCTTAAGTTAACATGATGACTGAAAATAAGACCTGTATAATGCGGAAGCAATGTTAATTACGCTTACACCTGTTTAGGAATCAGCACTATAATATTTACGGGAAACGTATTCCATTGTTCACCAACGTTGTAATCACCCCTTGTAAACATTTTAAACAAATAACCTCAACAGCATGAATGTACGCTGCGGGTGAAGGGAAATTTCTTTGAATGGTGGGAGATGAATTCTGAGAGAGAGAAGTTTATCATTCTTTCTTTTTCAATTTAGATGAGTTAAAATCGTCCAACAGAGCATCTGCATCTGTTGTCATGTGCATGTATATTATATTGCAAGAAACAGTACTTAACAGTTTTCATCGGAGGAACTATAACATTAATACAAATAATTATGTTTTACGTAAGATTTCTTCAATATTAATTTTCAGTAAACAATATTTCAATAAATAGGTGTTTATTAACTGATCGTGTTTTGTTCTCAGAAAACAGCCACATTGATTATGTCATGAATGTCTTTTAATAGTTCTGTGTCAATCTAAAACTCTATTCAAATAATCCTATTTCAGTACATTTTATTTATGAATTAAGTTGTTGCATATTATTTGTTAAATAGTCATTATTAATGCAACTCGTGACTTGGAATTTTCCTAGATTATATCCTCGGCAATTTCCAAGTCACTCGTGGCATTACCAATGTTACACATACTAGAGATTGTCAATGGTACGGGAATCGAATCACGTCGCATGCGCTCATGGTGTTACGGAACAACACATTACCATTTCATGGATAAACGTCACTGTAGAAACAAACCATTCAGTTATAGTAGACTTCTTCATTGCAAACCTAGGCGGCTTCAAAGGAATGAAGCTTTAAGTCTGTGTTTCTATGAGAGTGAGTCCGAAAATAAATTTCCCCTGGCTGTGTACAGAGGTGTAGATGAAAGACAAAAAATATAATGAGACATTAAAGATAAGACGTACCTTTATTTTTCCACATAATTACCATGTACAATGGGGCATTTGTCATACCCTTTTATAAGCTTCAAAAAACCCTCCAGGAAAAAATCAGGGCTCTGCGCTCCCAACCAAGAGTTGCAATATGGTTTTGCGTTGCTGTCGCCGAGTATGGTCTCGCATAGTCATCCAACAACAGAACGCCAGATTGGAGAAGGCCAGGCCACTTTTTCCGGTTCGCCTCCTTCAATTTCGACACGATGTGACAGTACCGCATAGCAGTGGTGGTTCCATCCTGCAAAACTTCCAGCAACAAAACCCCTTAGGCGTCCCAGAACACTGTGAGGAGCACTTTACCTGCAGAGGGTGTTGTTTTGAACTTCTTTCGGACACATGATGGATGTTTCTACTCCATAGATGCGACCTTCGATTTGGCGTGAAATGGTGGACCCACGTTACATCCCCCGTCACAATCCGAAACAGAAAGTCATTGCCATTACGATGATGTATGGGTGTCTTTCGTGTTCAACCGATGTCTTGTTTCCCCCATTGCTGTTCGATTTCCTGTGAAAAAATAGAGGGGAATCTTATTTTCGGGCGTATATGTTAATTGATCTTACCAAGTTCGGGTCTTGGTTTCCGCTTTCCAAAACAAAAACAATATTGCAATATTCTCTCATTGTTATCAGGTTATCACTGACCTCAGTTCTTCCTCTGTGTAGTCATTTCACGCGTGTTTATTGTACACTGTCACTAGATCTTGCAAATCCGCTTTTGACTCCACTTGGAGTAGACTAGTAGCTGTCACAAAACATTCGATTTTGATTGGCTGAGATAATCATCTTATAGGTGCAATGACAATAAAAAAACATTCTCCTCCTAACATAGGAAGCCGCCTGGGTATGGAATAAATAACAGTACTATCTGCTGGAGAATGCGGATTGAATTATTTTTTATACACAATTAGTAATTTTGATAATGAAAGTCATTTGCATTCTTTGTTTACTGCAACTTTAAAAGAAACATGTAATTCTCAAGATAGATTCAAATGGTATGGCATTCTTATTCTTGTTATAGCAATATGTACGGTTAGGTGGGTTACTGATGCGTCAAGTACCTCAAGATGTCACGGTACTGAATTCTGATGGAGGCTGAGTTCGCCACAAGGATTAATTTAGTTTACCACTAGCAAAGCCCTCATATGTAGGCGATGATTTGTAACCTTTCCTGGGTGCATCGACCGTATTCCTCTTCTCACAAGTACTTACTGCATTGCATCGTTATTCTCCTTCCCTCTGAATTTCTAATTAATCATCTATGACCCAGCCAAGGAAACCCGAAATTCGTCGAAAAAATAAATTTTATGATTTGAATGGATTTAACTTCTAGCTTTCTAAAAAATAAACTATAGGTCTACCTCTAGCTCAATATTGTTGTTTTATGACTTTAAAACTTTATGGTTAAAAAATTATAAATTATGGTTATTGATCTCCAAAGACAAGAAAATTTTTCATTTTTAAACATCAATTTCATAATTATTTAATATCATGCTCAACGTATGTCCAAAATTACTACAGCATAGCAAGTGTTTCTGTTTCCGTATATATATACCCGTATAAGCTATATTTTTTTTTCACGAAAAATAACAAGGAAAACATTAGAAATCAGTTAAATTTCCATTGCGAACTATGGATGGATTTCTAAAAGTGCAGACCTCTTTTCAAACTGAAAGTACTATGGTTGGCAATGCTGCCTTTATGTTTGTTGTGATCAGAGATTGTAATACAAAAATGAAACCAAAACCTAAACATCGACATTTTACACCCTGACATCTATTTTCTGCTGCTACGCGGAAACGTGTTTACAGACTTATGGTTGGGTTTCCCTGGCACGTTAACATAATTATGTTTAATGAAGTAAAGTATCCCCTATACAGTGCGTGGACGCCCTTAGGATTCCAGGAGATTGAAGTTTCCAGATGTCTATAAATTAGGCGTATGAAGGTGATAAGATTGTTAGTCTTAAGCACTGGCCGCCTCTATTCACACGTTTGCTCCTGGTAGGCCTACTCATTTCTGTTAGAGGCTGAGTGGACCGTATTGATAAACTAAACTAAAACAAAAATAATGACTAAGCAGTGAAAAGTTTAACAAAGCATAATCTCTCCAATTTTACATATAACTTAGGCTAAATATGAAAAACTTGAAGACGTAATTCAGAAAAGTGAAACACAGATTGTGATTCATTCAATTTATGTACCCAGAGTAATAAGATCCAGAAAATAGAGTTAATTTATTGAATGTATTGAAAATAAAACAAAACGGGTCTGATTTACAGCTAAATGGCAATCGGTAGATGTACAATATCTGTCACTAAAGGAAAGCAGGAAAGTTGTGCGGCGCTTCTGCTAGGGTTCATGAATCACATTACCGAACCCATGAATATGCAAAACCTTTTTATACAAAACTTTTACATTTACATGGCTTCATTTGTGAGCATTGATCCAGTCACAAGGGTTACTTACTTATACCAGCAATTTCTCAGTATTTTGTGTGAAAATTCAAAACTTATTCACTTCGAGGAGTTAATATTTAGGGGAAAGACCAACAAATGTAAGAAAGGCTATTATTGTTATTATTATTGCTATTGCTATTATTACCATTACTATTTTCATTATAATAATTATTATGGTGACTTGAAAATTTTTCAGTACTGGTAATAAAGTACACTTACTCCGACTTCCGGTCGGGTGAATTGATTTAATAGGTCCGAACTTTCGGCAGCTACATTGTGTGGCCATCTTCCAAGAGGAAGTGAACTAGTGGCAAATACGTGGGTTATTATGTAACCGGGGGACTTCCAACTTTTTGTTAATATAATTTCGGCATTACATTTTATTGGAAAGCTACACAGTATACCATTAATGTTTGACCTGCAATTAATAATATCGGTCTTTTGTCAAAGATAGCAAAAGTTTGAGTTTACTAACATGGAATTATTTTTTTACTTTCTCGCATATACGTAATATAGAGAGTATTGTGATCGTGATAAAGGTCAAAATCGAAATAACACCGAGAAAATATGTTTCACAAAGCCTAGAAACCGAAAAAAACTACTTTTGGAATGACGTCTGTCTGGGTGTCTATCCGTCTGTCTGTGGACAAGTAGAGCGGGTAAACGGTTCAATGCTTTTTTAATTAAGGGCTTTTTTGTAATTTTATCGAACCGTCCAGAATTTATTTTTATAACTGAAATATTAAGCCGAATTTTTTAAAATTAGATGTTTGAAAAATTGGCTCTAACGATTTTAATAAGATATTAAGTTTAGAACATCTGTGATTAATAAAATGGCTATATCCGTTTTCTGCACAAATGACTTAGGGGTACTTTACTCATAGGCTTATCCATTTCAATATTTCTACGTTATCTTCATCATAGTAGGCGACACATGAAGAAATGTCACAGTAAAGTTGTAGGGTAAATTAAATTAATATTTTTGTAAAACACATTTCTTTATAAAATTAATAGGTATCAAGATGAAAATAAAATATATATGTCTTAATATAAATATGACAAACAAACATTAATTAAAATATGAATCATATTCTTTTGTTGCCCATAGTAACAAGAAAACTGGAATCTACTAATTGTTGTGAAATGCAGTCACTATACCTCAGTCAAAATGAACACACTGAAAGGCTAATAGACCAAAGGCAAACGACCTATTTGTAGGACTTGATTACTTTCCATAATTCATCGCCACTATGTCACCGGATATCATAATCGTTTAAACAGGATATCAGAAAAGAATACATCGCTAAACATTAGAAACGGATGCACACGTATGAATTATTACAGGAGACTACTGGTATATGCAAACATTCTAAACATGTGATATGGCCTGTATGTAGTTAAATCATTCAAAATGAGCTAAAGTAATATTAATGCTCTTAGTAATAAAATAATAATAGGCTTAAATGTAGATTAATTTAAAACTATGAACTTTATTCTTGAACAAGGTTCATAAAATATATCCAAATAAAAAAGCATTTATTAAAGTGGATGTAAGTCATATAGGGCCTACAGAGTGAATCAGTACTGTACCAAAAAACTTTCTCAAGTTGTTCAGGGTTGTTTTCTAAGGGTTTTTCATAATATATAAGAAACTCATGGTCTCCCGCGCCTCATTACCGAGTAATTGCATTGCTTTAAGTTTTAACCTAACTGCTTTTGTACAACCAAATTATAAGCTGTTTACTGTTCAAAATGTCGACCCCATGATTACGACAAACTTTACAACCACGCCTCTTGGTCTGTCGCACACGCTCTAGCATCTCAGGAGATTGGCGCACATCGTCAGCGGTTGTTACAATCCCAGCAACCAGATCCATATTAGTTTCGACAGGATTCACGTACACGAGGCTTTCCATTTCTTTCACCCTGTATTATATTGATTTTGTTTAATTTACATTCTCTTTTTTTATTTATCTATTTGACCAAGGAAATCTAAATCTATTGGATAGTCTGATCAGTTATTATTCAGTTAACATGACGTGTGATGCTACATGGAAAATATATGAAAAATTCGGTATAAGATTCTTAAATCAGTTTAACCTGGAGGTTATACGTTAATTCTTGAATGTTACATACTGGTAACCTCAATAGTACAATTCTTAACATGTATATATTGTGAGAAAGTTTGTGCAACATATTTTTCACCGTTTATTTCGATTATAATGTAACCTATCCACTACTACGCTCATGTCAACCTAAAAAAGTTACTAAACACAAACAGTGTAAAATAGACATGCTCAAATAAAATATGTAATATAAAATTATACAATAAACACAAGAAATCTTTATTTGGGCAAGAATTTTTCTTTCTGGAATAGTGCTTTTTCACCCATTTCCCTTTAACGCTATCATGGTGGGAACTAGAGTTTCCTATACTCAGTGCCAGTAACCTAATTCACCGCACTACTTACGGCATATTTAATTTTATAAGGTTGGTATAGTGTAACCAAGCCAACCGGAAAACAGTTGATTGCAATTACTTACCAAAGTTTTTACGCATTGTCACTTTCTGTCCTATCGTAGAAGAAAAAATTTGTGATATAATAATAATAATAATAATAATAATAATAATAATAATAATAATAATAATAATAATAATAATCTTTATTGTTCATTGAGGTTCTACATAGTAGAGTTCCTATTGAACATTGTCATAAATTTCCAAACAAAATACTTCGCTTCAGGGAAGTTACAAATAGTTGTTTGGAGAGATTAAGTTCAAGTCGATCCCTTGTTCTAACAAGAAGAAATGTATGTCAAGTTTATCTATTAAAAACTATTAACAGGGTTAAAAATAAAAAAATAAATATTATTATTGAAGTATGAAGTTATTTGGATTAAATTCATTCAAGGAATAATATGCATTAGTTACTAGTACATGTCGTATAGTTCTACAGAACTTGATTTCGGACAAATTCTTCACCTCATGGGGAAGCTTATTGAATATTTTGATTCCCATAGCAATGGGACTCACCGTTTATGTGAGCCTATGTGAGCCTATGTTTATGTGTGAAGTGTGTATCAGATTATCAGAAATAGAAAAAAGTTGATTTCATCTCGTTCCTCGATTCTGTTAAGCACACTTCCCATACGAGTATCGCAATAAACCGTTTTCTACGATAGTATTTATCATCCATTTCCGATTCAAGCTATCGTGGTGAAAAATCGAAGTTCCAACACGCAATGCAGGTAACCTACTTTACTCATTACTTACCGCACATGTGGCTTGTGGGTTATTATAACAAAGCCTACAACTAATTGAATATAACAATTTCAATCCTACCTGCCTTTACTTCCTTTTTATTTTTTTAATATTGACTTACTATATTTCAACAGTCGGCTAACTTTCAGGTAAGACTTTATACACGCCATGGAATGTAGTTCTGCACTGAAGTAATCGATGTATCGGTCAAGTTGGTACTCTATTCTGACAACAGCTGTAACATTATAGCTATTTATGTATCAAGTACGCAAAATAACGCTTTAGCGGACGAATCTAGTATAGCGGCCGAGGCGAAAGCCGAGGCTGAAATACTGGATGAGTCCGCTAAAGTTTTTGCGTACGTGGTGCATACAATATTTTTTTAGTAAAAGTTCTATCAATTATATGAAATAAAACAAAAAATACCGTACCGGTATAATTAATTATAATGAAAGGCAGTCAGTCATTTCTTTAAGTTATATTGTCATGGCCATCTAGATCATAAAACAATGACCGTACGTAACAATAATAAATGTGGTAGTATAGATGCATAATATATGAGTCCCTTGTTTGTAAACAATATTGCATACCAACTAGTATTTATGAAAAGCTTGTAAAAATATAAATGATAATACCGAGGAAGTTTCAATCCAAGCCAGAAACATTGAATTGGAGCTGCTACCAACAACTTCACGGCAGAAATAGGCTATGAGAAGGGATATATTACGGTATTTAAATGCTGTTCGTCCATGGTAAGGAATGTTTTTCAAGTGAACCAAAATGTGAAAAGTTGTTGGCTTATATTTGTTGTCATGTGATGAAGTGGGCTACCGTGTTTTGCAGAAAGTCCTGGTAAAGTTTCTGATTATCATAAAGAAACGTGTTGGCTTAAATTTGTTGTTTTATGACCAATTATATGGGTAAATCCATGTTAAAGTTGGTGTGACTGGTCAATGCCGTCTGGGTTTTGTTTATAGATTGCCATAACTACTTTAAAGGACAAGGCCGCTAAAATTGCATTTTGAATGCAGTTTGAATGCACTTTTATGCAATTTTAGCGGACTTGTCCTTTAAAGTGCAGCTTTTCGGCGTGTTACCAATCCGATAAGCAGCTGTTTTAGAGAGCGTGTACTAAAAAGTAACATTTTTATTATCAGATAAATCGTTATCCTAGAGAAAATAGAATTCAATTCACATTTCCGAGTTTTTCCAAGTAGGCCTACATTGGAAAAACTAGGAAATGTAAAAAGTCTCGCCTTCGATTCTACAAAGATGCGAGAATATGACAACGTTGACAAGTCGTATCACAATATAATACTCGTTAAATACGCTTCTGGTGTGTTCTGCTTTGTCTTCCATAATATGATTAGATTATACGCTGCTCGTTTAAAAAAAACTATTCTAGGCCTGTAATGAAAACAAGTGTTTACTAACAATCGCTGTTCCTTGTAGAAGTCAATAAACGTTTTTATCGACTATGGTGGAATCCAATAAATGTTCTTGTAAGCAGAACCCAACCTCTTGTGCCACATTCGAATTTAAAATGGAGCTCACTCCCTCTTGTTCGTTAATGTTCCCTTCTTTCTTCATTCGGGAATGTTTTACAAAGTAGGCAATAATGCAAATCACTGGAAGTTAATCTAAAGATTCCAGCGTCAATCCATAATACTGGAAACAAGATAAAGAGTGAAAAAGTGTTTCTACAATCTGAAGTTTACATTTTTAGCAGCTAAATAAAATAAACTGATATGAATTGAATTGAATTGAATTTTCTTTATTAGTCATTTGTCAACACAAGTTGAAATAGACAATAGTCATAAAATCAAACACATTAAAAACATAATAAAATTAACAGAGATTGAAGTCATTAATATCATATATACACTTTTCAATTAAAACATTATGAAGGTACTTCTCAAAGACATGAATTGGAAAATTTCTCACTGTAACCGGTAGCATATTGTACAATTATACCTGTATATTTAAAACTATTTTGACTCATGTATAATCTGGTGTAGTCCATGTTTAAATCATTTCTATTTCTAGTTTCATATCCGTGAATAGCTGTTCTGAGTGGTAAAGTGTTTGTCTTTTTTTTTATTGGAAGGAGGCATTCTTTAATATAGAGTGAGAGTACAGTTAAGATTTTTAGATTTTTAAAAATTGGTCTACATGATTCATGGTACAATTCCCGTAATTACTCTTAATGCTTTTTTCTGCCACTTGAACACTGTTTGGGCGCCAGAAGAATTTCCCCATAATATAATCACATATTGGAGATGGGAATGGAAAAAAGCATAATAAGAGTTAAGTAGATGCTGTTTACTAACTAAAGTTTTTAATCTACTTAACAAAAAGATTACTCTGGATCTGGATAGCTTGATTCTTAGCTGTTCGGTATGGACTTTCCAATTCAATCTAGGATCCAAATGGATGCCTAATAGCCTAACAGAGTCGGACTCATTTATATTCTCAGTTAACCTATGGAGGAGGAAGAACATTGTTTCAGCCTTGCTATTGCTTAAGATGAGGTTATTTTTATGGAACCATGATAGGTATGAAGGACATATTAGAATATAAATAAAATATTCTTTAGCTTCTGGTCTAAAATATGAACGATGTGGACTCTGCATAGCACTACCATGCCTTGCTCCGCCATTACATAAAAAATCTCTCACTTCTCATTAACCATTCACTAATGTTCAAATCATATATCTACTGTCTATATCCTTGTAATCCTCCCCTTATACACAATTGAGGGATTTTTATTCTATTATTCTTTTCTCAATTGGTTTATTCGCAATGGTGATTAAACAGAGTGGAAATATTAGAATTGTGCAGCTTTTAACAGCGTATCACAAATTAGGTTTTTTCCCTCAGAAGAAGTGTTACTTTGTCTGTAAACTTGACCCGTGCTATACTTGATTATACAGTATTATCTGTATTGTTCTTTTTTCACATCAGCAAAATAAATAGCAAGGAATATATGTTCCCTTTGCTGTTTTTCTATAAAGTTGGTGGGTTTTAAATATATTTAGAATCTATCAGGATACCCTGTTATCATAATAACATTACATGCATTCGTTACATTCATGATACATTTTTTAAAACTTTGCTAATTACAGTTTGTACTGACATTACCTCTGGAATACAAACTTACTATACCGGCTTACTTTGATTTACACCAGTATCTTTCACATCTATATATATAAAAATGAATGTATGTGTGTGTGTGTGTGTCCTTTATGCATTACCACACCATTCATCCGATCGCCATGAAACTTTGGGAAGTTGTTGGGTGCATTCCCGGGAAGGTTTCTGTCATACTACATTTTTAATTTTAGCCTTCGTTCGCGAGTTATGAGTGAAAAACGGCAAGAAAACGTGCATTTTTTACGCTTTCGAAGCATCAGTTTTGAGTTATTCATTTCAGTTGTCAAATCAATTGCAGAAGGCTTTGTCTATTATTGTCATACCTTGGAAATAATATCGTCGCGATCGCTATGGAAGGCAATGGATATCTCAGGTTATTATAAAAGCTATAGATGTCGATAAGGTAATGTTAAACATATTTTATTTGACATGGAATATAGTTTACAGAAAATTCCGGGGAAGTTGCTTAGTTCGGGGTCCTGGCTACAACGTTTTTATATGTAATCGTAATTAAAATATCTTATGTAGGGTCGTTAAATCTGCCTGAAATGTAACGGAATTATAAGTCTGGACAAATGAATATAGAAATCACGGCCTCAGTAGGCTTATTCCATTCTTCACCTATATAAATAAAAACTAATGTACTATGTCTGTCTCTCAAATACATTTACGCACTTTTTTATCGTGAGTTTAATCGATTTCAATTCTCATAATCTTTCGAATACTGCATTTTTCCATTTATTTTCTAATCGTGAAATTCACTTCAAAACCGGATTTATAGCTGTTTCATTAATCAGGCCTATCAATCGTTTAGTTTACACCTATGAATGTTTCGCGTGCAAAGTGTTAATATATATAATATTTTAATTATTTTGCTCTTAATTGTTAATCTTTCGATTAATTGTCTTAGGAGAAGCCGTGGGGATCTGCTATAAGCTATAATAAGCTATAGCCTATCTAGCGTTTTCTGAGGGAATAGTTTGTGTGTGATAAGTCGTTCTTCCTCATTTCAAATTCTTAATACCTATATAAAGACCTTAAAGACCTAGAGTTTGAAAATCGAAAGTCCTTCATAAGTTATTTTCGCATTTACAAAATACAAAACCCGAGCGACGACGGGCCTTTTAAGCTAGTAGTCGTATATTTCTTAGTAATGCTGGTTATAAGTTTGTAATATATTACGTTCTACCTAATTTAAATGTCCAAGGATTAAATATTATACTTTCCGAAACTTCGTTTATGACGGGATTTTAACTCTTGATTATTGATTATTATTGGTTCTTTCATTTTCTGTGTCTGTACATTCATAAATAAGATGTTTTACTGTCTGCTGTCCTCTGTTGCAATTTCTTCCGTCACGCAGTGTGTTTTTTTTAATTCTCTATAGTTTATTTGTTTACTTGGTATAATTTTTAAATGTTGTACTAAATTATTTTATCTTGGACATAATTTGTTTCCGTTAAAAACAAAATTTGTGGTTCTGACCATCTCACAGTAGGCCACCTTGTTCCCTTAAGAGGCAAATATGGTCCTCAGTTATGTCCTTCCTTTAGATAGAATATGAGCTCAGATTTAAAGGGGATGTTATAATTGACATTAGTTTTTTCTATTCTTTTAATTAATGGTAGGCCTATGCTTCTTTATAGAAAAATTCAAAATATAAATGAAGTTAGTTAACAGTCTAGATGTGTTATATTCCTACAGTAAATTGTATCTACTCTTACGTAGAAAGAATGTAAAAAACATTTTATTAAAATCTCTCACTATTCAAGAACGGGGTTCCCTATTAGGCCTACATAATTTTATAAAGAATATCTCCACTCAAATTACATTACATTAACTCCCTACAACCTACATTAACCATATGAATCTATTCGTGAAATAAATATTGGTGAAATAAATACAGTGGATTATCAAAATGGAAGTTCGAAGGCGGCAGCTCTGCAGGACTGAGGAGGTAAATGGGCTTGCCAGAGTCCTCGCACAATCTGACAACCTGGGGACATTTATTATCCTTATCCATAAGTAAGAGTAACATAATAAACTAAGATATTGCTCGAAGCGTGCTTTTTGACTGTCCTCATCTTTCCCTCTTTACGGTTCTTTCGATTTTTTAAATACTACTACATTCATACGCCGCGTGTTTGATATTGACCAATAACGTTTAGTAATTCCTCGAATATAGAAAAATCAAGATCCTTTATCTATGCTTCCTCGGATCAAAGGATGCAATTTTTTTAAAAAATAAAACGTCAGCTCGTTACTGGACACGTAAGGCATCGACCGGTGATTAATATGTCACATGCTGCCAGTGAACAGAATGAAAACACATTATTTTATACAACATAACGTTTAATAATTGGAATCATATAAATGTCTATTGTTTAGAAACACATTTTCGATTCGATGCAAGCCAGTTAGTGTGCTTTTATAACGTTGATGTAAAGAACTACGACGTGATACGCACTATTGGTAGCGTTGGGAACTCGGATGAATTCATGGACTGTCCATTCAATTAGTATGCCGTGTTCTAACGGCTGACAGAATATTGTCAACAAACTAAGAAAATAATAATTATTTGCAAAATCTGTTAATTTGATTCGTGGAATAGTCTTAATAAATCCTACACGAGATTACCTATGATAAATATGAATTACTCTATAACATTTATGTATAAATAATTGTAATTGTGTAATGAAATAGGGATTATTTATTTAAAATATGATAGAAATCGATTCGTTCCTTCGGCTCTGAGGAAGTGGATGTGCTTTTTATGTAAATATATGAGGTTGGCTCTTATGACTGTAGTTCGTGTGAGAAAAGTTTTCAGTTTGAAGTACGAACTTCTGTTTTATGACTTGCGGAATATTAAAGATGGGATTCGTATTCAGATGGTAACGGGACAGAATCGTTGTTTTCGTATTTTTGGCCGTCCCGTCGTTTTAATTAAAATACCAGTTTATACCGTTTTGAATCAAAACTTTCCTATACTTTAATGGTCTATTAATCAAATGTAATTTATTATTCGTAAGCTATGATCGTATATCAATGTCATGGTTACCTGTAAATTGAATAACCACGGAGTTGCATTGTTCTGTACTTATATCAGCTGAAAGACCAAAGTTTACTGCATAATATTATTTCATCAGAGAAATATTCATGAGTAAAATACAGTCCTCTTCTGAATCTACAATTTTCGTCTGTGAATATGTTCTTTTTCACTGAAAAATAATAATAGAAAGTGTATACCGCATTACCATGTCCTGCTTTTACCATCCCAATGTCCCGTTGCCGACTCAAGGTAATATGGTATCTTAAGTCATAAAAATGCCAAGGAAACTTTTACTGGGAATAGAACGAAAAACACTAATTTGAAATAGACTATAGATTAAAATTCTAAAACGGAATTAGTATATAATCATGAAAACTCTAAAACGGAATTTAGCCTAGCTATAAAACTAATAGGCCTAGACGTATTCGCCATCGCTTGTCTCTTTTAAGGAAGAAGCAAGTAGGCCTAAAGCTCGGAGAGTTAAACGGCGAAACCTGTATTTCGATGAAATTCATTGGTGAGAGATATGTGAATTTCATTATTTTTTTTCTCAGCAATGAATTGCTCTACAGTCTTGCAATCTGACCTACTCTTTATAGACTATTTCTACAATTGCATACTATTTTCAAAATTAATCAAACTGTTACAGTTACGGGTAATTATCGTTTCAAAATGGCTGCCACGTTTCATGCACTGAACAGCCGCCTTCCACAAATGAATCGGTTATTTATGAAAGGGCTTATGTCATGTTTTTTTTGAAAAACGAGTTTATCATGAAAATGGATTGTGCCAACATCCACGCATCGTTTACTTAAGAAAGATCTCTTGTCACACCAATACTTTGCAAGATACAGCCATTGCAAGTCTGTGTTTAGTTATGAAACAGCTCATGTCAATGACAAGAGCCCTTTCTTAAATAAAGCATGGTTAGCAGCAGTCGTCTGGTCTCTGTTCACTTGTCATTGTTATTGGTATTGTTGATTAGGTTCCTACTTTCTCTTACAGACAGTGGGCGATTCAAAAAGATTGAGTACAGACTGCCCATAAGGCGCCACTCTTATCTGGCCTGTGACAGAGTCTTTGGCCTTGTCAAAAGAAAATTAAGGAAATGTGACCGATATTACACAATAAAAGACGTATGTGAAATGATATTAATGTATTCAGTACAGGGAAAGTTTACTGTTGATTTAATAGAAACAGGAAATATTTTGGATTTTCAAAAAATGGTGGCCTCAGTTCTATAAAAAATGTACTGTTTCCGAAGAAACCAAATCTGAAAAGAAGGGAAAAAGATAATATTTTACTATTTCTATCTACCATGAATTCTCGTTCCAGCAATCAAGTAAAGGAAAAGTAACAGTATTAACTTTTATTAGTGGACTCCTCTACAACACATTCAAACTAGCTATCCCGACACAATCAAGCATTTCTCTACCTATACACAAAGCATACGCAGAAAAAATACCTATTCCTAAAACGAAAATGGATGATATAAAGAAGCTTGTTCAGTTCGTCCCTGAGGAACATGGTTTCCTTTATGACGAGGTGATTCAGTGGCCTATAGTTGAAAAAGAACTGTGAAATGTAATGATATGAGACTTTACTGTAAATTGTGTGTTTGTTAAAAACCCATTTTCATGTATCTGTTATAGCCAATCTCATTTGTGTATACAATGTTTAATGTAAAATAAGTAGCCTTCGTAAAGTCTCATTCATTGCATTGTTTGTTTTTACTTTTGTCTCTATGAATGGGCGCTTGTCAGCCCTTTGTTTATGAAAGGACTCTTGTCAGACAACTTTGATATGCCCTATCATGCAACATAAACAACATAATTGTTTTTAGTCATCGTTATTATTAGTGGTTAGTAGAATCAAAATAACTAGAATAAAAAAATCTTTCGTATTTATTAATAGTTGGAAAATAAACAGTTTTTTAATTCCCCAACATTTCACTTTTCGTGACAAGAGCCCTTTCATAAATAACCGATTCAAATATAGATATTTCTAAGTGATTATATTTCTGTGTGTTTGTTAATATCATGTGAACAACATAATCTAGGATCTTTAAAATATCTTCAATGTATTTTTAAAAATATATATAACTTAACGAAAAGAAAATTTCAAAAAAAATATTTAAAAAAATACTTATACTGAAGATATTTTAAAGATCCTAGATTATGTTGTTCACGTGATATTAACAAACACACAGAAAAATAATCACTCAGAAATATCTAGATTCGTGGAAGTTATCAGGGAAACGGCTGTTCAGTGCACGAAACGTGGCAGCCATTTTGCAACGATAATTACCCGTAAGTGTAATAGTTTGATTAATTTTGAAAATAGTATGCAATTGTAGAAATAGTCAATAAAGAGTATGTCAGATTGCAAGACTGTAGAGCAATTCATTGCTGAGAAAAAAAAAAAATGAAATTCACATATTTCTCACCAATGAATTTAATCGAAAGCTGTATGTCCCCCTTAATTCCATTATGTTGGATGGTTCACACATCACATCACCCCCAAAGAAGAGCTGACCTAGAAGTTAAAATGGTTTTATCGAGAGCGTTTTCTATATACTCTCTGTTATTGACATGAATGAAGCTGAGTTACTTGCTCAAGCGCGTCTACTGCGGTACTACATTTCATAACAGAAATCACAACGAGCGGGGATGCCTGTGACATTGATGGTGGAACAGAAAGAACAAGAAGATGATGATGACGTCAGGAAAATTGTTACCTGAGAGGAAATCGGTCTAGTGGAGACGTGAGAGGAAAGACCGGAAGTGTGGAGCGGGGAAGACCGGAAACTCTGAGAGTAGCTGCTGAAGATGTTTCAAGTCGGGCAGGTCAGGCAAGCAAATAGATATTGAAGTCGTGAAAATGCTTGCTTCTGACGGTCGATCACATTTCACAACTTTTCCAAAAAATAAAATAACAGGGTGATAATTTCGGGATTCATTAGATTCTTATGTGGAAGGCACTATTCAGATAAAAAAAGAAATCTTATCTGAAACTCACATAACTTCCTCTGCCCAAATAAATGTTTTTGCCGTTACTATAGTATATTATGTATGACATTCTCTTCATGTAAATAGGTTGTAAAATTGAAGGTAATGTCGTTACTATATCGCGTCTTATCGTTGGGATAGACAACCGAAATAAAATTTTACGAATGCACTCACGTAACTTTCTTTACCATAAGAATGAGCAATACTCCTTTTTCACATCACATTCTGATATAGAATAAGATGCCATATTGCAAAGAGCGCAAACTCAGTTGTTTCAACCTGATGCCAAGCGATATTGTTTAGCAGGCAAGACTGAGTTTCTACCATTCAGATAATTTTTGTGAAAAAAAAATGTTTCAAATAAAAGTTTTAGCTCTTAGTAGAACCCCTCACGCACAAAACGTTAACAAAATCATTACAGCCATTTTCGAGAAAATCGCGAAAAACTAAATTTTCTTCATGTAACGTGGCGTTAAAAGTAAGTGAAATTGGTTTCCAATCTTGTCACATCCAGAGAAGGTGCTAACCCAAATAAAAATAAATTGTTTTATATGATTTTTCACTCTTGTGCTAGGCTGTTTTTCACAAACGCTCCTACACACACGCAAACACACAGACACGCATGCAGACACAAACGCACGTTTCTGAAAATGGAATTTTTTGATTCAGGGAACCTCGAGACATGTTTTTATGTTAACTTAACTTCAAATTTCAGGGTTGAACACAGTACCCGTTGAAAAACAAGTTTCGAAATGGTGATTATAATGTTGCAAAATTTACGTTCTTAAAATGCAAATAAAAGTATCCTTTTTGGTCTTTGAAAAATGTAATTACGGTACTCACATCAGCTTCTCTTCCCTAACTGTTGAGGAAATAAGCTTGAGACTACTGTCCATATCTGTGGAATGAGAATTAGTTGTCTCATTCTTACGCAAAGCTATATTGTCCTTAAGACAGGACTTGAACCTACGATTCTGGAAGACATGACTGGCTTAAATATCCTTAAGGAAATTTGCATGAAGAAACATTTCAAATAATTGTATTAGATCTTAAAACAAGCAGTGAGGATACAAAATTTAAACAAAACATGAAAGACATTTTCTAGAAATTCTCTGGAAACAAAATCCTCTGATTGGACTAAGGTCATGTAATGGCCAGATTCTTGTCATATTCTCGAAAGATACATAACTGGAATATATAATTTCGTTCTTATACCATTTTTCGATTTCAAGCTATGCTGTTCACTATCAAACACGCATACAATTTCTCCTCGTAATAACACAGCAAGATTACTATTTCCCATATTCTCTAGTTGTTTAAGAGATAGTCTTTCATGTGCTGTTACCATTATAACTGATATCTGTTTCACTGAGGATGGGATGATTATCCTCTAAACTTTTTACTCTACAAAGTGATAATTTCCAACTTGTCTAGTTGCAGCACGAACAAACTCAGCAATAACTATGTGTCTGGAGTAGCTCATTATGAATCTGTACCTATCAGTCCATCCACATCAAGGAGGAATTACACTGCCTCCGTTCGATTCCGTTCATTTGACATTGGCTATTATGTCGACAGTGTTAACAAATTTCCGGCCGCTCAGTGCTTCAGTTCCTCGTGCTTCAGCATTTCTTATGCTTACACTGTCGACACAATGAAAGATTTTGCTGAATTCCATCTGTAAAAAAAAAAAAAGTAATATGTGAAGAACGACAAACAAACGGAAGAATGTAAAACCTACCATGGAGTATTACTATGATGTAATGGAACATGCCGTTAATAAACTTAAAAAATAAAAAAAATCCAAGGTCAGCTGAACGGAACCTCTTTAAGAGGTCTTAGACTCGACAAGTTATAGTTATTCACAGAGCATCTGTTACAATAGTTAGACTGCTAGAATAAAACAATATTCTATTGTTTTTCATTCATAACTTGTGATGATTTAATTTTTGGAGTCACATTCGGATAATGCAGCCTTAAAAATGAGAGAATATGTATTTTTGTCAAAATATGTATGATAAATCAATCTGTTCATTTATAATTATACTGACGGACAGGTCTCTAAATAAATACTTCTTAATGAAATTTCACAAGTTGCAAGATAATTACAAGACAATTTTAAAAGGCAAATTGCAATCAAACATGGATAATGGCCGGTTCCTCCCGATCAACTCATTGTGAAACACTATACACCATTTAAACGCTTTATGCACTCAATAGACTTCAGTTCATTATAGATAATAACACAGGTTTAGATAACAAAGATGTACAATATATAATTTTATAACAAAATTGTAATTTGTAAGATTTCAGATTTTCCTGGCGAAGTTTATTCGGACCGAATTGACCTACAAACCTGGCTGACAACCCGAGAAACCTTTATGAAAAAATTGTAATTTATTAGAATTAGCAAACAAACTTATAACTTCATGATTGGAATGTACATAACACTGTAGATACTTGTATATAATTTATATGTGTAATGAAGACATAGCATGTAGTATTGCAAACACTAAAGCAATGGAACATGCTGCTTTAAAACAATAAAAGAAAATTAAACTTTTATAGGCGGGTAAATAAGAAACGAATCGGAAATGAACTCCAACACAGAGTTATTTCAAATCATCTCATGTTTAGCGGTGTAAGAATTAAAAAAGGTGAACATTTTATTTTATTTCCAGCAGTTTCTTTTTCTTTTCTTTTATGTAGCTAGTGAACTAATTGTATATACAGTAGAACCCCGATAATTCGAGCTAATTGGGGCTGAGGCTACCTCGAATTACAAAAAACTCGTATTATACGGAAATTTCACTAAATCAATGGGTAAATCGCAAATAAATGTTTAATGAGCACAATAATGGTTTAAATAATAAATATATAAACAATATAGTAGGCCTACATACCTGTGTTACGCCTGTATGTATATATTATAAAACATTTCCAATTTGCTACATCGGCATCCTTTAAGGATTAAGTCATTGTCTGACCCTTAATGGAGTGGAACGGGAGAGCGATGCTACTAGGAAAACACTTTTAATTACCATTGTAGGGATTACTGTAACAATACAGTATTGTTTTCTGAAAGGATGGGGAAATATGCACTGTACAATTGATTGACAAGAGGTCCCGACAAAGAAAAATCGAACCTAACGGTTTCTGTCAATCTGTAATAGAAATGCATTAGCAGTCTGAAGCCAAGGTTATTTCTGTGTATTATGAATAAAAACCCTAAGTGGTACAGTTTTACCTGCATTTTTGTACATGGAAAAATTGAAAGAAAGCTCAAAATGTAACACATTCGGAAGTGCGTAAAACTTACTTGCGGACACCGTATAAAAACGGGATTTTACTCTAGTTTTATGGACAATTTTAATTTTCTTAAGACCAGCTCGAATTACACGGAACCTCGAAATACCGGGGCTCGAATTACCGAGGCTCTACTGTATATATATAGCCTATAGCCTATATAGCCTATATATATATACATATATATAATATCAAATGATTACCCGAATGAGCTCGTGTTCTAGTTCTGTTCGTTTTCAGTTTATACAGTGTAACTACAAATATCCAGATTAATTCGGACCGGGCCCGATCCGGATAATCAAATATACGGATAATTTTATAAATCATGAAAGAAAGTATTTTATGAAGAAAAAAACTAAACTTTACAGTACTGTACTTTCATAAAGCGTCACGTCTTGATCATATCGACCACAGTAAGTTGTTTTGCTGACAAACCGTCAATTTTGTATGCTAAAGTATGACTTTTTCGCTAATAATCAGCCATAAAAGAGGGTTTCCCGATGCTCGTTGCTGCAAAAATCACTTGAATACAGTCTCAAAGGGATCCGGATAATTGGCCATCTGGTTAGTTGGATCTCGGATAATCGGAGTTCTACTGTATATCCATAAACTGTATATACAGTTCTACTGTATATCCATAAACAATGCAATTTTTAACCCTTAAAATAATGCACGAAACTCATTTGCTTATATATTATGTAAGCACATACTTGACTGCAAAGAATACTTTATAGAGCCGTAATTTTACTATGGGAAAGAAAATGTTAAATTTCTTGCAGAATGATGTACAAGAAATAAAACATGGAAATTTAACATATTCTGCAGGAAATTTAACATATTCTTTCTTTCCCCATAACTTTACTATAAATTTAAGACAAACTGCTGTATTCTGCAGACCGACATTATTAATTTAATACGTAAGAAACTTGAATGATAAAATTCCATTAAACAATCTGTTTTAATGTTACAAGCAAAAGTTAACAAAAAAATCCTTATGCAGGTTGCTTCTTGGTCAGTTAAGCTCCTAAAGCTCGACTGTTCCTTTCTGCAGAACCCACAACTTGCACATCCTAGTTTCGTGAGATGAAAGCTTCTTGCCTCATATCCTGGGGGCTTAAAGTTGACAACTCCCTGCCGTTATTAAGGATTTCAAGACACTTATCTGCACTATACTCTGGGCTGCCATTTTCCTACTGTAGTTCGCCTGGATCCATCAAAACTCGATAAGTATCTCTTTCAAAAGCAAATAGCTTCAAATAAAATCATCTATGGAAGATATCATTTTATTGACATGTCTTTCACCCTCATATAGTTGCTATATGAAAGACTGTTGAATTCAACAAGAACGATGATTCCTGAATACTTTAAGGTAAAAAATGGAGTTCGTATATTCTCATGTGAACTCTCACAGAAAGTAAATATTGGTTGTACGTCGAATAAAATGTTACGAGCCTTTCTCCCATTTTTCTTTCTCTTTCTTTTCCTTCACTCTTATAGAGTTCCCTTGTGAGAACGAAGTCTTTACAAGGCGGTGAAAAACATCAAGCCTTAGGCACTAGTTTCTTCATTCAAGTGTTAAAAAAACTTCTTGCAAGTCACTCAGCAAGTCGACAAAGAGAAATCCAACATCGGCAGGGATTTCGCTAGCAGATGCTGCCATTCCAGAAGAGGAAATAGTCCCATAACGTCGCCTATATCTCAGCGGAATGTAGATCACACGTGCACTCAAACTTTATACCTCGTGTTGTATGAATACGGTATTCCAGTGAGAAACTAAAGGTTTTGTTTTGAAAGAACAAATCTCCTTATTCGTTGGATGCTGATGCAGATGCATTAAATGAGACTTTATTGTTTGTAATGTCTGTACTCTGTTCACATGTGATCAAGGATTTATTTACACGCTCCTAAAACAGTACATACTCTCTGGTTTTCTCCATCTTAATTCTTCCTTCAACTTCTTCGTCGTCTTATTCATCATCATCTTCTTCTTTTTTACCTATCCTCATTCTTTAGCGTCATTATCTTCTATATCAACATTTTTATTCATCGACTTTTTCTTCTATATTTTCTCCTTCTGTATCTTAATTCTACCTTGTTAGTCGTATTTCTTTCATTTATTATTTATTCTTTCTTCTCTGTTTTTAATTTTTCCGGTTGTTTTTCTTTCACTTCAATCTTTACTTTCCGTTTTTATTCTCTCCTGTGCCTCTCTATTGTTTCTTCTGCATTCATTATGCAGTTTACCTTCTCACAGTCACTGTAGACCGAGTTTCAAGTCGTTTTAAATAATGACTCTTCCTGCCATGTTTTCCTCCAGTGTTGATATACATAGGCCTAAAAGGAAGATATAAAAACCACCCTGAGCACTCAGTGTACCATTCATATAGGCTAATACCAAACACAAAAATAATATAATGACAACTTATTACAATTATTATGGAGATCATCAGATAGATATTTTTAAAAAGAAATTAAATATATTTTCTGCAATGTCTGCCTAAGGGTATTATGTGTACACTGGGCAATCATGTCTAAAATACTTTTATTTGTATGGTTTTTACATATATGTGGAGAGTAATAGCACATACTGTATTATTATTTAATATTGTGTATAGGCTACCCAGGTAGGCTTACTGTATAGCCTATATTAAATTTCTTCTTAAGTAACTTTAGTATTGATGATTGTAATTCTTCTGATGTCCTCTGAAATCTCTAGAATAAAGATTCTTGTTGTCATTTTGTTGTTGTTCGTTGGTGGATGGATGTTGAGACAATGGGCTAATCATTCAAGTTCTATCTCTTTTTTGTGTCTTTATTTATATCTCTCCTTTCTTCTCTATCTCTCCCTCCCTCGGAACTATATTCCTCAAAATATAGGCTACTCTGACCTTCCGAACATCGTCTTCTTGGCATTGGTAGAAAACAGGAAAACTGAGGTGATGAGGTCATTATTCATCCTCCCATGGCCATAAAACATGGTTTTCTTGACCAGTGGTACTAATTATTTCAACACTAACTTAGTTCTCAGTAGTCTGAATTCACTGCGTGCACGCTGTTCCAAATTTTCCCACCTCACAACAGGAAAAACTTATGAAATGCCGCATTTGGTATTGAATCCGAGGATCTCATACTTTAGACAGCAGTATCAGTCACTAAACTAGAATCTAAAGTCACAGTAGTGTAGGGATAAATTAGATTGACGTGGAATCGCTGGGGTCTTGTATGCTTCAATCGAATACCTTTATGTCATAAGATAAAGGAGATTGTTAACCTAACATAAAGTATTGCACTATAAGTTGTCCAGGCTTTGAGGGAATCGTACATTTCGTCACCCGAATAGTGGAGAGTATTAAGCCCATAAAGATAGGTTTGAGAAAACTAAAGAAGACGCCACGAATGCTGAGGAGGCATAAATTTAACGGGACATAGATCAATATTAGAACTTGATAAAATTATATACATAGCCTTATACCCTTACTTAAAACTTATCTGGGTCAAGATTACAATCATTTAGCATTCATAAAATACACAAACACGTTAAAACAGTGGTTGTCACAATCTTTAAAAGAATCTATTATAATATGATGCCCTCCTGTTCACTCCTTCGTTTCCTGGATCCCAGATGTGTCGCATGCTAAAGAGAGGCATTTAGGCACACAAGATGTGATATCTACAGTTCTTATGGGCTAGAGCAATATGTCCTCGGTAGTTACAAATGAAAAATTGGTTTCGCAGTATTTGCATAACTTAAGATGCATATCTAAAATAAGAGTTCGAGATATAGATTATATCATTTTTCTCAAAAAGTGAGTTAGTTCACTCCAATACTCAGCTGGGTCGGTCTGGGTGGCGCAGTTAGAGTACGATTACTCCCACAAAGTCTCTGGCCTTGAAGACTAACCCAGCCAGCGAGCTTCTGCAGACTCGCATGCGCGTTAGATCACTTTGCTACTGTTAAGCACAGAGTGAAGATCATGCAGCACGTTGCCAGTCGTAGAAAATACTATAATAGTTGAGTGGAGGGATAATGCCGCAGCGGGACAGAGACAGACAACACGTGGAGTGGGATAGAAGAGCTGAGCCAATCAGGGTGCAGCTATCTCCCCTAGGCAGGAACTCTAGGAACGGTGATACTCGCTCCTAAGGTAGCCTATATACGTAAAAACCCAGAGACTTTGTGGAAGTAATCATACTCTAGCATCGCGCTGACTTTCTGTGCTTAAGGTTGCGGGTTCGATCCCGGCCCAGGTCGATGGCATTTATGTGTGTATAAATATGACAGCCCCATGTCAGTAGATTTACTGGCATGTAAAAGAACTACTCCGGGACAAAATTCCGGTACACCGACGACGGTCACATGCCTAAATTGCCGTACATCCCCGTGGTTAAATAACCATATACCAATCAACCAACACTCAGCTGGAAATATTATATCCTGAACTCGGTGCATACTCAAATACTAAATTTAATCTTTTTATTCTTCTCCACTTCACGGATTAGGCAACGCCTGTTCCGCCCTCACAGTTGCTCCTTCCATCTTCTCATAGGTCTTTCTAAATACCTTTTACCCTTTGATTTATAATCATATGCTGCTTTGGGCAGTCTTGTTGGTTTCATTCTTTCCAGATGTTGCTTCCATTTTTTTTTAGATATTCTTTTATTTTATTTATTATTATTATTATGATTATTATTATTATTATTCTGTTTATTTATTCTGGCAGAGCTAAGGCCATTTGGCCTTCTCTTCCGCTCTACCAGTAAAAAAAAAACTACATTACAATTACATAACACAAATACATAATACTACAGATAATTAATTAATACTTAATACTTAAATACCAAGCACTAAACATTGTTATCTATATATATAAAAATGAATGTATGTGTGTATGGTTTCTGTCACACTACATTTTTAATTTTAGCCTTCGTTCGCGAGTTATGAGTGAAAAACGGCAAGAAAACGTGCATTTTTTACGCTTTCGAAGCATCAGTTATTCATTTCAGTTGTAAAATCAATTGCAGAAGGCTTTGTCTATTTTTGTCATACTTTGGAAACAATAGCATCGCGATCGCTTTGGAAGGCATTGGATATCTCATGTTATTATAAACGCCAGAGAAGTTAATGATAAGGTGATGATAAGATAATATTAAATATTTATTTAACGTGGAATATGCTTCTTATGAAAGATGGTTTACAGAAAATTCCGGGGAAGTTGCTTAGTTCGGGGTCCAGGCTACAACATTTCTATATGTAATCATAAGTAAAATCTCTTACGTAGGGTCGTTAAATCTGCCTGAAATGTAACGGAATTATAAGTCTGGACAAATTGATATAGAAACTATGGCCTCAGTAGGCTTATTCCATTCTTCATCTATATAAATAAAAACGAATATATGTCTGTCTGTCAAATACATTTACACACATTTTTTTCATCGTGAGTTTAATCGATTTCAATTCTCATAATCTTCTGAGATTGCAGCAACGCTCGACGGGTAATCTATATGGGTAGATCTTCCATATAGCCTACATAAAAATGAATGTATGTGTGTCTGTCCTTTATGCATTACTATGCCATTCATCCGATCACCATAAAACTTGGGGAAGTTGTTGAATACATTCCCGCAAAGGCATGCTACATTTTTAATTTTAGCTTTCGTTCGCGAGTTATGAGTGAAAACGGGATTGAGACGTACATTTCTTGCGCTTTCGAAACATCAGTTTTCAGTTGTCAAATCAATTGCAGATGACTTTGCCTACTTTCGTCATACCTTGGGAAAAAAAAGCATCGCGATCGTTCGAATTTTGTAAGCCCACCATGGCCGAATCATTTGTTTATAATGTCAAGGCACGCAGACAGATGAAATTTTCACCCTAGACGGAAGAATAGTGAATATAGCCCTAAATGGACAAACATTATGCAGGGTTTTTTTAGGCCAGGGAACTCGAATCTGAGGTTATTTTTCCCATGCTGCGCTTTCTAATCGTGGAATTCACTTCAAAGCCGGATTTACAGTTGTTTCATTAATTAGGCCTATCAATCGTTTAATTTAGACCTATGAATGTTTCGTGTGCAAAGTGTTAATTTATAATCTTCCTATTAATTATTGTGGGCGAAGTCGCGGGGATCTGCTATAAGCTATAATAAGCTGTAGCTTATCTAGAGTTTTCTGAGGAAATAGTTTGTGTGTGATAAGTCGTTCTTCCCCATTTCAAATTCTAAATACCTATATAAAGACCTTAACGACCTCGAGTTTGAAAATCGAAAGTCCTTCATAAGTTATTTTCGCATTTACAAAATACAAAACCCGAGCGACGCCGGGCCTTTTAAGCTAGTAATTTATAAACTAGAGTGCTATAAAACATTAAATTACAAAATTAATTTACAAAATTAAATTACAAAATATAAAAATACTAACGAAAATAATTAGGATTATAGCCTAAGATATTTAAAATTATACTAACGAATACTAAAGAGGAAAACGTATAGTTACAAGAAGTTAGGCTACGGGTTACAAGTATCAACAAAAACAGCTCCAATTAAGATTTCTAGTTACAACGATGAAAAACAAAACTAAATTACATGGTTTAGAATTAATATGTTGACTTCTCTCTGAAATTTACCAAGAGTTCGACAGCCTCTGACCGTGCGGGGGATGGAATTCCATTGGCGAGCTACTGATACAGTTACTTAATATATATTTAATTCTGTCCTTATATCTTCATTACGTATTCTATCTAATTGTGTACAATCTTTGGTTCTTCTGAGAAAGTTCGTCTCTGCAACCTGTATTCTCCTTTCTAACTTTTTTTGTCATTACCCAGGTTTCGCATCGCTATATTTAATAGATATTACAAAGTTACTAATGTTTTCTTTCAATTTTAGTGTTGGCTGTTTATAACGTATTTATATTTTGATCACTTAAGCTTAAGTTTTGTGAAACTTATATCTTTCTCATAAAATTGCGTGACAATTTTTCTTCATCCTGCTCATTGCCACTTTGTGGAACTGAACCCGAGAACAAACAGTGTTGCTCGTTCGGGTGTATTCAGTTTGCTATCTATTATCTTATATTATCTGAGTTATAATTATAAAAATGTAGCCTATTATATTTGTATTTGCAAGATCATGTATTAAGTTATAAATACATGAAATGCGATGAAATAAATGAAATATGTATACAATATATAAACCACTAGGTCCCTTGTCAAAATTAGGCACTAGCTCACATGAATATGGAGTTCTGAACATTTTGTTTGGAGCAGTTAGGACATAAAGTTACATATTATTAATTATAATTTTAGTATGTTCAATATTAGCTGGGACGGTGATAATAACGACAATTTTCGATTGTGAATATGCTTTTAAAGATGTCATTCGCAACTCGCTAGGATATACAGACGCATGGGAAAGCACTAAGATCCAGTCGCTCAAACTGTCAGTGGCTGAATAGAACTGCTTCTTTCTGTGATGTGTTTTGCTTCAGTGCATGTCTTTCACCTCTCGATTTTCATTCCTGGAATATCGATTATTTGGGAGTCACTAGAGAATATTGTTCGACATTTTAAAGCTGTATAAAAGTGATAAAAATATAATATGTGTTATACAATTTTGTCTGGATATTTGAATGTACTATTCCATTCTTTTTATTGGAAATGTGATTGAGGAATACGAAAGCAACAAATGAAAAATTTTAATGCACCAAACACGAAATAATGAAACTCTTATTGAAATGCCAAGATTTTTTCAAGGTTTCACATCTTTAGAATTTACTTAAATTGTCCCTCCTTATGCTCCTTTATAAAGTTATGAAAGAAAACTAACCTTATGCAACAGACTGACTGACCTTGTGGAAACAGTTACAATAATTTATAAGTGAACAAAGTTTATTATCAATAACAATACAAATTAGGATTCTTTAAGACACAATGATTTATAAAAAATAAAAAAAAATTGGCAGCGTAGAGCTTGGAAGTAAAATGACGTTTTAATGCTATTGAATAGGCCTACTTTTGGTTTCAACCCAATCAAGTGCATTTAAATCCCTATCATTTTATGTACGGTAGTATTATTTAAAAATATTCATATAACCTTATGCGTAAAAACATGTAAAGGCTTTGAAACTAGTAAAAATCAGTAATCTGATGTGTGTATACATTAAGATAAAAAAATGTCATTTGGACATAAAAGCATATCATAAGTGGTATAAGTTGTGATATTTATTTGCAACATACCTTGGATATTGTCAATAAGCACATGTCAGATGTGCACAGTTCTTAATCTAATGTTTGTAATTCCCAAATGTTACTGCAACAGTGAAGTTGTGTTGGGAGTCTTATTTGAAAAAAAAATAGGTCTATAAAAAGATCATGAGAATGCACTACATAAACCAAGTTATTTTGCCTGGTTTCTGTTAGGAAAGGCCTATTCTGGTGTTGTGTCGGAAGAATTCTTGTATCTTGTGTAAATAATGCTGTTTCCACAAGGATGTTTAGTATGTTCAATATGAAATTTATCGATTTTCACATTCTTTGTTAATTTATGTTTTATGTCCATAAAGCTGATATTTTTTTTCTGGAGAATCTGAGACGAAACCTACATTGAAACAAGTAGAAAAGAAATTACTGTTACTTGTAATCCTATTTTGCATTTAATTTGATTGGCTATTTCAGAATATTTTAATTTACCGTGTAATTAGTCAATCAGTAGTCGAAATCTTTGTACAGATAGAACTGTCGATCTTATTCAGCCATGCGAATTTAACCGAATTGAGATGAGGATCTCATATCAATTCTTCCTCTCGAAACACGACTAAAACTGTCTTCTGGAGAACTTTCCTTATATTTAAGGGGGCTTATTTTTAATTTAAATTTGTTTGCTTCTCATTTATGTACATATAATGACTCTCGATGACATTTCTGATTTGTCATTAATAAACGGAGAATGAAGCAAAATATTACATAAAAAAACAGGAAACCAACAGAACAAAACACAACGTAACAAACATCTAAATTATCTTATGTGTCTACAAAGCTCCTATCTATAGAATCTATTTCCTTCTATTTTACTAACATTTTTTAAATCATAAATAAAACGTTTCCTACTTATTATATATTTATTTATACAACGTGCGGCAGAGGAAATGGACGTTTTTCAAATAACCATAACTCAGAAGATTTTCAAGTAAAAAAAATATAATTACACAGAAATGAAGCTTGTATAATGGAGTTTCTGTTGACTATTTCAGAATTACCTCCAAAAAATAACGTTCGTCAAGTGACGATAATCTTTCAGTATACACTCTCGTAATTTCACTTCGAAATTCTGCATTGGTCTTCCCATAATTTCTTCCTCCACATTAGTGATTTCTACACGAATGAACTCTTTTAGTTCTTGGATGTTGGATGTTTAAGTAAACCTTTCATTTGAGGTAATCCCACAAATAATAGGCACATATGGACAAGTCAGGAGAGCGAGGCGGCCAATGAATGTCTCCAAAACGGGAGATCACATGTCGCGAACCACTTGCATTGATGCTATCGCAGTATGCGCGCTGTGGCATCATCTTGTTGGAACCAAATTTGCTGCATGTTTACTCTTCGTCGCGTAGTTCCGGAAGCAAGAACCTGTTAAGCATGTCAATGTAGCGTGCTGAAGTCACTGTCACTGTGGTATTGTCCTCTTCAAAAAAAAAAAAAGGACCGATTATTCCAAATATAGCAACACCACACCACACTGTTACTGGGTATACCCAGAAGAAGGCCACAACATGAGGGCCGAAACGTCGGTTTTAGACATGATGACACGGCGCCACCCGGACAGTCAAGGTTATTATTAATGAGATTGCATGTTTGATAATTTCATTGTTGCGTCACTTGACGGCATTTATTTTTCGGAGGTAATTCTGAAATTGTCAACAGAAACTGCTTTATACAAGCTTCATTTCTGTGTAATTAAATTTTATTTAACTTGGAAATCTTCTTAGTTATGGTTATATGAAAAACATCCGTTTCCTCTGCCGCACCTTGTATTTATTAATTTTTTTTACCAAATTCACTTATATCATTGCAAGGAATAAGAAAATCATTTATTATAAACATAAATGAAGCTACTTGCCTTTTCGCAAGTTTCAACTTTGCTAACCAATTATTCTTAATTATATGTAGCATTTTACCTAAAATCTTTGCAGTTTAACATTTATAGTATTACAGATTTTCTTAAGTGCCACGGTGTTATTCATGTTTTTAAAAAAATTATCAATAATAGCTATTTATGTATCAAGTACGCAAAATAACGCTTTAGCGGACGAATCTAGTATAGAAATACTGGATGAGATAGATTGCCATGACGACTTTAAAGGACAAGGCCGATAAAAGTGCATTTTGAATGCAGTTTGAATGCACTTTTATGCAATTTTAGCGGCCTTGGTTGCATAATCGATCGCTTTTCTCATACGAGGCTTAACAGAAACATAGAGCTGATCTTGTAATTCATTTTACCAGAAAACCGGCTAATTAATGAAATGCGAGATCTTTCTTATTAACTCTGTCTTATCCTCTTTAGTATATAGCCTCGTATAAGGCACTCATACATTGAAAACTGTCGAATTATTTTTAAAAATTAACTATTAATTCAAAATTTTAAGCTCGGATTTATGGGAATATCGAACTATCGAAACTCGAAATACCGAGGCTCCACTGAATTTCAAAACCAGTTGTTAAGAGGTTGAAGATAAATTTCCTCACATGCTACAATCGATTTTCCTGATTATAGGCCTACGTGTTTTTAAATCTATTCCTTAAAAAATTGTAACAGTTTTACTAATTTAAAATTAAATTAATGGGCAGTAATAGCTGTTGTTTACTGTGTCCCTGGAGTATTATTCATGTACCTTAATTGAGTTTCAGGTAATTTAATTTGCCAAATAATATATTATTATTATTATTATTATTAATATTATTATTAAAAAAGCTACATTTCTTAAATACAATTACAAATACAAAAATACAAATATACAAATACAAATATGCAAATACAATATTATACAAATACAATATTATACAATATTATACAAGTGATAAACACCCGAAAGAGCAGAATGCTCGGGCTCGGGTGCAGTTCAGTCTTAAAACGTACAGCAATATCATACACACACACACATACACATGCAAACATCACAAAACAAAACTAACTTAAATCACAAGAGAACATAACACATAAAATTTAATTACAGTTAACATTTTCTTATAAAATGCATCAAGAAAATAAGAACTATTTTAGAATAACTATTTTATAATATATCTTATTATATTCTTAAAACTATAAAATCTGGGATAAAAATTATAACTCCGTTTTTTGCCTATTTATAATTAAGACTCACGTAATAGCATCATTACGTTTAAACCTATCTCTTCCTCTTCCGATCTGCCCTAAGTAAATGAGGACCTTAGTTAATGAACCTCATTACACCAGATATAAACTACCCCTATGAAAGAGATGACTTCCTAGGATATTCAACACTACTACAAAACAATTATTTCGTATAAAGTGGTTCCATACTGCAATCAACCCAAACAGTGGCACAATGCATGAATTTAGTGGCCCATTAATTTCACCCGTTTGAGTTTGGGAAGGGGTTGTTTCCTCACTTCATAATAGAGTAAGGCAAACTAAACAATGGAGAATGATGGGTGGCCTAGGTTGTATGTACATGCATGTAGATCACTGTGACCATGCATGGGGGCAAAGACCAGCACCCATACAATCGGGAAGTCACGCCATGCCCGGCCCGATTTAATTATGCTTGGCAACGTTATAACGCAAATACAAGCTCTTAAAACTATTGTGTGACCAGTTTGTGTACTCGGCGATTATCTGTTAAAATTATCCGAACTCATATATTACTAACATGACAAGCATATCCCTTGAAGTCGAGCTACGAACAACAAACACCTGGATGCTTATTAAAAGGTATTTTTGTAAGTAACTGTGACTCATTTTGTAAAACATCTGTATACTAAGGTTAAGGTTAATAAGATAATGATAAATCCGGTGAAATCTACTAAAAATTCAAGGACAGATTTTTAATAGTGATAACCAGGGCCCGGATTCTAATGACATGTCATCTTTTTATTGATGCCGTATAGACATTGCCAACTTGTAGATAAATCCTAATCATGGCCTCTAGATTATAAAAATACATTTTTATTAGGTCATTTTTTGTCATTTTATGCAATTTTATATTTTTAGGGCATTTATTTCAATTTTAGGCCATTATTTTTTTTCATTTTCGTGTCATTTGCTTCCTTATTTAGTCATTTTAATGTATTTACATTGAGTGTATAAACCTTTTTTTTTTCGTTGCTAGCGGTGCTGTCTTTGAAGTGTTGTTTGTTTAATGCTAGAAAAAAAATCGGCGTTAAGTGTTGTCATGTCTTAGTCGGAAATGAGAATAAAAGAAATGCCAAAATTTTGTAGGCCTATTATATTACTATTGTTATTAGATTGACTTGGCACCAGAGTCAGCCACCTGCTTGGATTTGAGAGTGCAAATTACTGTTTACCCTCAATTAAACAACAATATAATCTGGCAGACCACAACAGGAAATGCCGAATCGATTCCCGATGAGGTTGTTGGAGTTTTTCAATTGGCCTAATCCTTCTGGTGGCACAATGGCCCTGAGGTCGACTCAGCCTCTACCAGAAATGAGTACCAGGAGCAATCCTGGGGGTAAAGGCGGCTGGTGCGTAAGGCTGACAACCTTACCACCTTCATGTCCCGAATGTCTAAAAATCTGGGAGCCTCGACCTCCTGGAACCCTCTGGGCCTCCATGACCTGTACTAGGGAAACACTTCACTTTACTTTACTTTACAGTGCCTCAGTGCCAGTATAAATTTCCATGAGAAAATAACATTCACAACATTACAGTTATTTACAGTTCTTACAATTATGTACAAACTAGTCTATAACATTGTGTGTACAATAATAATTCTTTATAAATAAAATATCCTTTTTAGGTCATCAGAATCCGGGCCTTGGTGATAACACATTTTTTGTAGAATCTTATTGAAGCAGAGAAAATTTATACCACTTTCTCTAGATATTGGTTGGATATTCAACGTATTTCAGGGGTAAATAGATTGTCTGCCACCAGACATGTCTTTAACAATAATATAAATTATTTAATGTACTATTCTACGGTCTAAAACGGTGTTTTAAATATTTTGATAAAATTTTGGGTAATTTTTAGACATTCTGGATAAAAAAAATCAATTTTTCCAAGAGGATATAACCTCAAAATTTAGATAAGTAAGAATTAAAACTTTAAAACACACGAAATGGCTTACACCGATACAAAAATGTGTTTTAATCGATGTACATTTAAAGAGTTTTAATTTGCGAATAAGTTATGTTGTTCAAAATAATGTGTTTTTATTCTGTCATTGGCAGCAATACAGATAGGTGATGTATAACTGCATACTGATATCTTGAAGTATTTAGTAACGAGCTGATGATTTATCCGATAAAAGCCCTTCCTTATAAGCAAATACAAAATAAATGATCGTGAATGGTTGAAATCCGAGGCATTGTCAAACGTTATTGGTCAACATCAAATATGCCGCATATTAATGGAATAGTCCTTCACAAAACCATTTTAGACTGATAGGTAGTATTTACACGGCTCATTAAATTCTTCTTATTGCTAAGCTTGTACCCTGATGGAGAATATCCATTTTTTCTTTAAATATCCTGGATATTATCGATTCTAAGAGAAAATGGAATAAACTACCTTTTTCAGTGGGATTCTACAGATGTGTCGCCACATCAACCCTTGTTTTACATTAAATACAAAATATCCCGTCCAGCAAAATATTTTGTATCGAATTGGCTAAGCCGCAGGCCCACTAAAAACTTTCTCACAGAGCTATTTCCTTCTCACAGTGCTCAGCAACCGGTATACATAATAGTCGATAAAGTCATATTCAGATTTTAAAATGCACTCCCAACTAAACCTGACAATATTAGGACTACGCTTAAGCTAAGAAACGGTTATATTACATTAAACGTAAAAAGAATATCATTTGGAGCCTGCATGAAATTATTTGTGATGGGAGGGTGGAAAATTAAACCAGACCGTTTTACACCTTAAAGATACTGATGTTATGTATTGTAGTTATATATTTATGACCTATTTTAAGTTTGAAATTTATTAGCTAAACATAATGATGACTGATAGAGCACGATTTATGTTATGTTCCAGTTTAATCACTCTAAGCTTTCTAAAATCCTGTACATATTGAAACTTTAATAGTGACCCTTAATTAATTTCATTACATGGAACAGAACTCATTCATCTTAACGATTCGGTGGTTTGTGTCTGTGTTTTGCTTCATGATGTGTAAACCACCGGCACCCACATCATTAATCCTCACCCACTCCTCACACAAACAGCTTCCTGGTCAACACAATGTTTACTTTGACGGATAACTGACACGAATACATCCTGAGGTAAATTTAAAGTAAATAAATCCTAGCCACAGAACATAAATAACCCTACTCCGAACACAAAGAATGAGTTTTTGTTGGCAGAATACGGTTTTCATAAAAATATTCTAATCCAAGTTTAACAGATACACTTTGAGATTCTTTAAACACGAGAACATGGAAAAAATGCCTTACAAATATATGCTAGCCATAGAAAGTGGTATTCAAATTCAGCTTTTAATAGATAGTTATACACTCACTCTGAAATTTCTTAAACACGGAAGGATAGTATTAATCGGTCTTCATTCTTCGTGGCTTACTGCATAGTCTCTAAAGTTTTTGCATGATTTATACGCTTGAAAATAATTATCATAGGTAATATAAGGAGAAATTTGGATTTTATCGGACCTCGAGTAATATTTATTGTGACTATTTTGCGAATACTTACAGAATTAAGAATGTAATGATGATTGAAACAAGTCCCTAACTGTGTCAATTTAAGCAAGAATGAGAGATACGATGGCGAGACAATCGAAATGCGATGGTAGCGCTGCGTGCGGTTATGATCAACACTTTTCGTCAAGGAACATCAGTTAGTTTATATAAAAGGTGCGATAAAATGAAAGTGATAAACTTACGATAATAGACACTTGCGATAGGTTGAAATTCCACATATTCGATTACTCACTGATTCATGTGCTAATGGCCATATGAAAATTTAATTCAAGATTTCAGAATGAATGCAAGATATATATTTTCTTTTAAACCAATGTTAAAGAGATATGCTTACAGAAATATTTCGAAACGGTTGATACAAAAGCTATTGCAAATGCAAAATATTTTGAATAAATTTGCAAGATATTTTGATACAACAACTATGCAGACGATTAACTAATTGGTTCCGTATAAACCCTCACACTTTTCGATACCTTTTTATTTATCTTGGTTACAGTAGACAACAGATTCCAGGGTAATCAAAATATTGCATTATGACCTTCCTACCTACTTGCCTTGAAAATGGAACATTTTTTATGCGGTATTCCAGAGAAAGTAAAAAAAAAAAAAAAAAGAAAGAAAGGAAGAGAGGAAGAGCGAGAGAGAGTTTAAAGTGTATGAAAAAGAGAAAGGGGAGTTCGACTTACTTAGAGAAAACAAATGAAAGCGAGAATAAATTCTTTAACAAATCACATAGTGACAATGAAAATTTCCTGAATTCGTCTATTATAGTATTACGCTAAGTTCAATACATGCAGATGGAAGTTTGTTGGCTATGCAGTAATTTTGAATCATAGAGCGTCTGTATTTAATTTAATGAAGAATTATTATTGCATGGATTATTTACTTATTTTTTTTAGCAATGTTGTTGATAATAATGATAAGTTACTATGTAAACGTTTATATAAGAGAAATGTATACAAGAACTTACGATATCATTTACTATTTTATTTTTGCTATTTTTTTTAGAGACTGATACGATTTCGCATAATGTTAATAAACTTTGTTTATACTAGTATTGTATCGCGACACGTTAGCTGTGAAATAGCTAGATAACAGGTATTGAACCAGGTCTGAAATAACGTGTTTCCAAGTAGGCCGAAACCACTGATTACCACTGATTACATATCATGATTTAATAGGATTACAGTATACATGATACTCTCAATGTTCATTACCAAATAGGAGTTTTGTTTAAATTAATTAAAAAGACAATATGCCTTTGATAGTGCTGGTGAACATTTTAGTCGCAGATAAATAGAAAATATCTGTTGATTAACTCATTCATCTCTATTATATTACCTAAAGGGCAGGACAATTAAACAGATAAAAGGTTGAACGAAACCTAGTTGAATTGCATAAAAAGAATTTCAATAGATATTTTAAAGAGAGATTATCATAGTCAGTTTACATACTAACATTAGTATGCCTGTATAGATACTTACAGCTTTCTTCACGAAAATATATTCCATTCTTACGCCGCGTATTTGATACTGACCAATATCGTTACTAATGCTTCGGATATAGACCAATCTCGATTGTTCTTCTTCTTCTTCTTTTTCGTAGTTTTACCTCTCCCTTTTAGGATTTAAGCGACCCAAGCCGCCCGGGCCTTACAGGGCCGCGACCTGTGGGGAGAGGGATTACCTTTGGATCAGATACATACTTTTTTGACCAGACAAGACAAGGACATAGAGGGCCTCCCCGGATGAGTGATCAGCCCAATGCCGGAGCCACCTCCGAGACAACACGAACACATAGGACGATACACACCATTCACACACACACACACACTCAGAACAAGGCGAGGATGAGGATGAAGATGATAATGACGGCCAAATGATATCCGGGGACCACAAGGGCCTAAAGTTACCTGACATTTGTCTCATAGGTGAGGGAAAACCCCGGAAAAAACCTCACCTAAGTAACTTGTCCCGACCAGGAATCGAACCCGGGCCCGCTGCGTGAGAGGATTGGACGCATCCCCTGAGCCACAGCGGTGGACTCTCGATTGTTTCTATTATATATTATGCTTGCAAGGGACGAGTTTTTTGGATAAAACGCCAACTCGTTACTCGATACGTCATAATATCAATATGCAGTGATCAATGTGTATTATTACGATTCCGTGCAAGCCAGTTCATGTGATTTTATTCGTTTCTGATTTTAGCTTATCTTAATTAGGTTAACAATTTTTCATTCTCACTGTTGATAACAGTGTCTGGTAACTGATTCCGTTGTTCATTCATTTAGTATGCCGAGATCTCAAAGATTACACGATATTGATTTGTATTTTAAACAATACATGTAAAACATGTAAATAAGTTTTTTTAATTCATTAACTCCTGCTCGAGATTACGAGATTCATCAGATAAACTCGATAAACCCGTGATATCTTGTGGGATTACCTCTGAATAAATGGATTCTTGTGATTTAGCCTATAATTTCCGGAAGAATGTTATAATTTTGACATGTCTGATGTAGATTGCTGATACTCATGAAACTTAAGATAATGATTGGATTCAATCAATAATGACGTACTTCCTCACTAGATATTACAATAATAAGTAATCAGTAGTTAACTCTGAGCTACCATTGATCGATTCGCTTCTAATTATTGGAAAATTCCCTTTCAGAAGAATATATTATTTTGAGTTCATAAAGATATAATTATACAAATCATGGGTTTTAGAATTCAGAATGAAGATTATTTCGGTTGTGGTATAAAGCTATTATATTCTGTAAAGGATTAAATAGGACATAATGAAACAGTGACATCAAAGATTACAAAATACTTCTGGTTTTTTTTCAGTGTTACTTCTTGGACTGAAGAAAATTTTTTAAAAGAATCCAAGTTACACCTTCTAACAAAAGTTGAAAATGTAATTTAATACGAATTGAAAAGGATAACTGAGATTTTAAAACACTAGCTCATTATTTTGAATTAATTCAAATAGAATGTGCAGGTACTGGTGATTATTGTCCTGATGTATAATCAACAATCATCCAAAAAAATAAAAAATTTAAAGAATAAAATTGAAAATTGATTAGGACTGTAGGAATGCTTTCCAACTATGTGAGTTATTTAGTATATCTATTTCGAAAACTATTTCCAAGAACCGAAGAGGAAGTGAAAACCGTTGAAGATTAAATCGATAGTATTGGATGATGCGGATGGGTTTGGAACTTGTTAAGTATGGATATTTTTGGTGCTGAGCGCATCGCTGTCATCCTCCGTTCCACATTAATTGAAGTTCGTAATTAACACCGAAACTGAATTACCTTTCCCGTCGCTATAGCTACTGCTATCTTGCCGTCTGTGTTTTTCTCATGTACCGGTAACAGTTTCGTCAATACAATGTACTTAAGACTGACGATGTCATAACAAAGAAAGAAACCTATTAATCAGCTCATGTAAGGCTTCACCAGTAATATTTTACCCAGAGATAGTTTGACATAATAAATACCATAGGAGTAAACGTAGGCAGTATTTGGAATGTGACCTTAGTGTTTTCCATGAGTTCTCAATGGTCCTGCCGTCATCGAAATTAGCTGAAAACTATGGTCAGACTCCCTCTTAGAACAATATTCCTCTTTAGAAAATAATACGAATCCTCGCCGAAGCAGTGTCTGTAGGGAAGGTTAGTACTGTACTTTGATTCACACATATTTAGAACAGTACAATGGATATTCTCCTTTGACGAATAATAGCCCTAGGAAAATGTCGCCTACAACACAGACACATTTCTTTCTTTGTCGTAGTTTCACCTCTCCCTTTTAGGATTTAAGCGACCCAAGCCGCCCAGGCCTTACAGGGCCGCGACCTGTCGGGAGAGGGATTATCTATGGATCACATACATACTTTTTTTTACCAGACAAGGATATGGAGGGCCTCTCCGGATGAGTGATCAGCCCAATGCCGTGGCCAACACGAACACATAGGACGAGACACACACACACACACACACTCGCTCCAAACAAGGCGAGGATGGAGTGAAGATGATATTGACGGCCAGATGATATCTGGGGACCACAAGGTCCTAAAGTTACCCGACATTTGTCTCACAGGTGAGGAAAAATCCCAGAAAAACCCCCACCTAGGTAACTTGTCCGACTGGGATTCGAACCTGGGCCCGCTGCGTGAGAGAAGCGAACGCATCCCCTACGCCATAGTACTACACAGACACATACATAATATAAGTACACACAGGCTGTAACAAAAAAGTGGGTCAAAACTTTGGAAAGACATGCCTTGCATAAAGAGAGCGAAATTATGTTATATTAACATGGGTCCGAAAATGCCTTATTTCCTCGTTAGAGCCCTTTGTATTGAACTCTTGGCCGACGTTATTGGTGACTGGTGGGGCCGTATGCACTGCCACTTCGTCTCAGTGGACGAAGGTACAGAGCGTTCTTTAAATAAAAATTAAAAAAATCACTATCTTGTTGGAACTTGTGCCATTACGAATACGACGATACATGAACACCATGTACGATGGAGTTTCTGCTCATTTCAGCCTCTCTGTTCGCCAGTTTCTGAATAGACGGTTCCGTAATTAAATGCTTAGGAAGATGTAGGCCAATTTCTTGGCCTCCACCTTTGACCTGAGTCCGCTAGATTTTTATTTGTGAGGACATTTAAAAACTTTTGTGTATGCAACACCGGTGAAAGAGTCTCCGTGCTCGTATTCTACAAGGCTGCCAGCTAATATGATAAAGGCCTATTCCAGGGATACATCAGGGCATCAGGGTTAACGGATGTATCCGTGCTAATGGAGATCATTTTAAACATTTCATTTGATGTTCTGTTACCCACAGTTCTGCTTTTGAGTATTATTTCATAGGATTTTATGTTTTCCACAGTTCAGTTTTCGGGCATTCTGCTGAGTGGTGCAGGTGTAGAAAAAAGGCTCTAACAAGGAAATAAAGCACTTTCGAACTAATGTTCATGTAACATAATTTCACCCCAAAATTTTGGCCTACCTTTTTGTTACGCCCTATTAAGGGTTTGGTTTATGGTTATTTAACGATGGGGACATACTGCTATTTGGCATATGACAGTCGCCGGTATGAGTTCTTTTACGTGCGTGTAGCATAAATTTACAGATATGGGCTAATGAAACACATGCACACATAAAATGCCTTCGATCTGGCCCTAGATTAAACCCGCGACCTTGAACATAAAAAAGCAGTCAGCGCGGGGACCGAAACCCGAACATCGCGAATGGAAGACGCTGAACGACTGGGCTTTCCTCTCAGTCTTCAGTGAGATAATTGAAAGTTTCTCAGTGAAAGCTAATTGCTGATACAAATCGAAAATCAATACAAATTAGTTCGATTGTTTCGTCTGAATATTGATAAAAATACATTGAATTGAAATATAGTCCTAATATAATTAATTACCCATTTTGAAGTATAATCGACAGCTTATGAATATATTAAGGTATTGATATTATAAATTGCAAAATACATAGAGAGTATATAGAACTTCATTACTGCTATAGATGGAAAATGTGAACTTTAGTCCATAATGCATCATAAATATTGAAATCATGTTCCATGATTTTTTTCTTCTTTTTTTAGTCTGAAGAGACTATTCGTTTGCTTACTGCACAATTTTACCTTTCCACCTCTCCAGGAACTGGAGGAAAAAATCTCTCCATCTGCTTAACTTTTCAAGCGAAGTGTCTCGCAGAGTCGAAACTGTGCTTCAGGACAACTGTCACTCCGTTACTTTTAATTATTCACGTGCTTTATATAGCACACTAGTCAGACTTATCGACCCATTTACAGCTAATACGCATCCTATATGCTTCTGCCAAACCATGTGGAATTCTGTCCCATTTGAAACATTTTGTAGTGATCCAAGTTTTACTTTCTGGATAGAGCGTATAGAAACAAGGTTCGTGCAAGCATTATATATTTTGCTATTTAATATAACTTATTTGTACGTATGAAGAAGTACACCGAAGTTCATATATATATATCATCAGAATAGAAGCCCAAGTGTACATGATAAGGCTGAGACTGGACGAGCAAAAAAAGGATTTTCTTCTTGACGTCTAAAATATGCGTAAAAACTCTTATTACACGCGTAAAAACATGCATTGAACGTAATAAACGTGAAATAGTTTCTCTATGCTTTGTGAAGAGAGTAAAAGTCAGATTGTTACAAATGATTAAAATGGGGCAGAATTCCATATGGTTTGGCAGGAGCGAACGCGCGCCACACACACACATTATATATATATATATATATATATATATATATATATATGTATAGGCATATATACGTACTTACCCACATACCTTAACTACCGATATGTTGTAAGAATATAATATGGAGACTTAAATAAGTTATTCTGTCGGTACGAACGAACAAAAAATGCCAGTAGGCCTACAATGTTTGTCCCAAGTGAGTAATTTTATCAGAAAAATACTTTAACCGTGCTTTACTTGATAAGTATTATTCTACTGTTCTAAATTACTTTTTCACAACAGCAGAGGAAAGAATAAGAAATACGTTTTCGCTTTGCTTTTTTTTATTTTTATTATTTTTTAAATAAAGACAGTTTTCGTACAAATTAAATAAACATATTACTGGATGGATCACATACTCCTTGAAATAAGACAGCGGCCAGGTAAGATATTTTGAAGTGTTTTGTAATTCTTCGTTGGTGTGGAAGCTCTGTCCCCCCAGATCTTTCTTCAGCTGCCGAAAAATATGAAAGTCACTCGGCACGGGAACGAGTTTTTGAAACCCATCGTAACAGGGAATGAAACGTGGTTTCGTTACGAAAGTCCAAAATCAAAAGAACAATCCACACAATGGATGCACACAAATTTCCCGAACAAACCCAAGACCTGGCTTCCACACCAACGAAGAATTTCAAACCACTCCCAAATGCCGCGAAGACCCTTCTCAATACGCTGGCGGCAAGCTTCTGTGAAGAGGGTATTTGAAAGTTGCACCACGCTTCGACAAATGTCTCGATCGGAGCGCGACTATGTAGGGTAGAGGTGTACATAAATCTTCGAAATAAAAAGTTCTGATTTTCACTGTAGTTTTCATTTTATGCCCCATCGGAGGTTGAAAAAAATAGCCCTCGTAATAAGTATGCTTGATAAAGGTCCTTACCATCCGGAAGAGCTGTCTGGCAGTGAGCTGTTGACATTTCGTGGAACCTTTCATCCAAATTATGTCTTTACCCATCGACAAAATCACAGAACACAAAATAGGTTATTTCTATTATCCATATAACTTGAATTATTATTTATGCGTTTAATTTCCAATATGGTTATGTTCCTGTTATAGCGTAGTTATTCTTCTTACTGGCATCCTTACATAATATATTTTTATACTATAAAATATTGCTTTGCACATGGTTAATACACTTCTGGTACATTGCCTTTAGCTTCAGATCATCTGCAATTTTTTTAAAAATGTTATTTGTTTGTTTGTACATACGTCTGTTCATTAAAATATTAACAATTACATAAATTTAATTGTGAACGAAATGTATGTACGGTAGGCCTTTTTAATACATTTGCTTAAATGGTTTGGATTCAACTCTGTCCGTAATGTTCATGTACATAATGTACATGTTGTGGAATGCCTTCGAGCTCGATAAATAAAACGAAATAAATTAAACATGTAATATAGGAATGATTAGCACAATTTTTTATTTTGCGAACGCTTAAGCCTTTCGGGAGTGTACACCGTCTACAGTACACACAATGGTGAAAGCAACACCTGAAGGAGCGTGTTGGTGTGTTATAAAACATTTTAAAGGTCTTAATGTATTTTAATCATAATGATAACATTAAAACACCACACTGGTTTTTTATAATTTCAAAATCTCCATCTCCAAAGCAAGGTGTCTTGAAGAAGGTATAAACTACCGAAGAGCCTAGGCGTTGAAAAAATAAAAAGTTCAGCTAATGGTATCTCATATTTATATTTTTGCATGACGTAACTAATTAGTGGTACTTACGAATATTGTTGCCGTGGAACGTAACTTGACATTCCCACACGCAATCTGGTTGATATGAAAATAAAAGAAATCTCAGTGCTGTAAAAATTACAAAAAGCACTAGTGTCGTAAGTAAAACCATTATAATACAAGCCTTTATCGAAAGCCGGAACCAAGGCCCCAAGTTTGTGGCGACTTTAACAGGACAAGTATTCAGTCCCCGTAACAACCAACACATGCGAATCACTTTCTAATATATAACATCTATTTCCAATAATGTATATACATAATATTTTCGGTTAATATCTCAATTAATATAATTGAATATATATAAGTAATCACCGTGCAAAAAATAGTATGCAATACTCGTTCCGTAAGCGCATAACGGATCTCGGAAATTTTCAAACTCTTTCCTCGATCCGTATGCATCGCTTACGGAAGTATAATAGTGTCGCAATATACTATTTTACGACGAGAGTGGGAGAATCTTGAATTATTTTCCTGCATCCAGTGTTGTTAATTTAACCTACCTGATTCTTTTGCCTCTTTGCAGCTTATATGCGACATTATATTATCAAACCATCTAACTCTTGATGTACGGTACGGTAATTATTATTGTACGATTATCATATTTGATAGTAGAATTTTATCATTTCAATCACAACTGTAACTCATTTCCTTTTTATTCCTTAACAGTGACTTTATTTGTTCTATCTAACTGCTAAGTATGATGCGATTAGTAGCTCCTATGCGCTAAAGCGCTCTTGTGTTGCGATATATGATTATCTGTCTGAAATGTAGAAAATATAATACAGGTAGTGCTGGAACATTGAATTCTTGTTATGTGAGCGATTCCTTTCTTTGCCCTGAAGTTATATCAGGAGATGAATCCGCCCACATAACAAGAATTCAATACTCTAGCATAGCTGTAAAACTTCGATTATGGAAAAAATATAACACTGTCTTAGATGATCTACTTTATTCTGAAAGTTATGCAATTGGTGCAAAATCTTACAGTAAGCGGAATGTCTGTAGGTTCTTTACAGGACAACGCTTAGCATTATGTTAAAATTTATACTTATATTCAAATTTATACTTATAAGTTCAGAATATGAAAATAATGGCACAAGATTAAATTGACACAGAAATAGCTATACATAGTTTTACCTACAAGTTTAAAGTAATTAATTGCGAATGTATTGTTGCTCTGTGTCATAAATGATGCTTATGTTTAAATGAATAAAACCTCCTTTAAGAAATTAAGAAAAGTAATTTCGTTGCCAAGGAATTGTATTATGTCCCTAACTTTCATAAAGTTCAATTTGCTAACAATTTGACAAAAATTTCAGAAATCGAGCACTAGTGATGAGAAGGTAAATGAACGCAGATTTTAATCTAGCCTTTTGAGGTTCGAAGAGCTGAACATATTAATAACTTAATATTATTCTTGTTAGAGGAAAGTTATTTATTAAAAATACATATTCTGTAAATTTTTCTGAAGAAGGTGTTAAATGTATTTATAGGGGGAAAAGGTAATCTGCGCCACTTCTACCTTTTCCCCCAACCTACACGATGTAAACTGCGTCACCGACATATGTAAACTGCGCCACCGACATTTAAATGGCGTCACCGTCATACTAACGCACTAACATTTTCCTTCCCACTTCTCCAGACTTAGGACTGGCTATGAAATTGCATAGGTGTGGTAGCTTTGTCATTTTAAAAAAGGTTAAAAACAATACTCTAATTTCTTTTGCATGAACGCTTCGTCACTTATAAAATTGTTAAAAACACAACCCAGATTTTTTTTTACATTAGCACTTTGATCTCATATGACGCCTTCTTAATAAAATCAAAACGGGATATTTCATTGTTTATACAGTATATTGTTCTCCCCATTTGAGTAGAAGAGAATACTTGTCATTCGTTTTAGCTATTCTTCTTACAGATATCCCTTGTTCAATACTTCTCAGTTTTATGTAGGCACTTGTTTGGAACTGGAGAAGTGCATCTACATATCTCCGTGGCGCAGTTTACATATCCGTGTGCCGCAGTTGACATATCTCATTTTTATTCCATTTCAAATTCGGTGTCAACCGTGGCGCAGATTACATACACCCTTTATAGGTACGGTATATTAATCTAAAACGCCGTAATAATTGTCATTTCTTTTCGATTATGGTTGATTTGATGTTACCTAAAGTGAATTGTGTCTTGGCCAGCTTCTTGCTAAACTTTTATATGTTTATGTGTGATTAAAATAAGAATAATACTTCCCTAACTTATACATTATTTCATACCGATGTTTTAAAGGATGTGGGGTGGAAAATAAATATTTCAGATGTATGGGTATAATTATAAGATGATCATTATTAATATAAAGCAGGAAGAACTCTATTTTTTACTTATTTCTGTGTAAACTCTATTAATTTGGCTCTAAGCACTCGAAACTTTGATCTAGTAAACTAGAATATTATGGTAATTATTGTTGTATTGTTGATATCATTATATACAGCAAGAGACCGGAACTTATGACGAAGGAAGTTCGGAAATCTCGGTTGATACAGTTTGTCGCGTTGTGCTGGCTGACACAGCCTGTAACATTCGTTGTCTATTAGGTGATTTTCGAAAAACTGAGGATTGAATTGTGTCCCTTTAGATATATTACAGGAAAGAAAATCCAATCAGGCCGGTGCTTAGGATTCCATACACGCATGTATTAGATGCATCTCCCAAGCACAATTGGGGTCAATAGGACCCTTAAAGCAATTTTCAAATAAATACCTTCGCTGGTTGTTGTAAAACTATAATTTTCAAAATTTATGAATTTATCCCTCTGAATCAACTGTATCCAATGCCGTTCTATTAATTTTTATATTTTCAACACATTAAAATATATTCCTTGTATTTGCACTGAGTGTCTCATCTCCGGAGGTCCTTAATCCCAAATTATAATATATATATACATACATACATACATAATATTTCATTCTTGAGAAATGTGTTTACATACATACGCACAGTCAGCCACACAATATGACTCCATTCAAAATTGGCTGTTTTCTTCTTTGAATTTAATATTATGTAAAAATGCTTATACGCATACTTGTACTTCATTAAAAAAAATTGTAATACTACCAACATATCCCTTGTAAATTACTTGGGGTCTTTATGATTCAAATTAACAAAGATAACCTAGTAGGAGGACGGTTCAAGCTAAAAATATTTATGTACATACTTGTCCTGTTTTCAATGTGAAAATGTATGTTTTTACGCTTGTTACGCTAATTATAACAAATCGCAATTCTACCGGACATATGCCATGTAAATGTTACGCTAATTATAACAAATCGCAATTCTACCGGACATATGCCATGTAAATCACGAAGGTTTTATGTCCCCAGTAGTAGGCCTATTCAGTATAACACAGATTTCATGGGTAGTAGAAATGTTAAATGTTTACTTACCTGTACAGTAATTTTTTTCGACCTGACACTGCTGACAGTAGGCTGAACGAGTGTATTTTTAAAATATTGTTATTTGTAGGGGTGATGGCTTATTCATACGCCATTTTTCTATGGAGTTAGACCTCTGTTGCACTGCCTTCTAGATACCTGTTTCGGGAGAGTACATGACTGGCGGTGATCTCTCTGAATTCACCTCCCACCTCTGTAAGGACTTCTTCGCTCGCGTTTCATTAGTGTCAGGTCAAACAAATTCTACTGTACTATAGATACTATAAGAAGAAAATATAGTTATTGAGCTCTATTTTTAAATTTAATATAGATTTTATATGATTAAAACAGGTTTTGACTTACCCTAAAACAAAAAATAAATTTTCGGAATCATGTTTTTGTGTGTGGCTGTCTGTGCATATGTGTGTAAACATATTTCTCATCAGGAGAGTTATAAACCAGGGCCCGGATTCTGATGTCATGTCATCTTTTTATTGTTGCTGCATAGACATTGCCAACTTGTAGATAAATCCTAATCATGGCCTCTAGTTTACAGAAATGCATTTTTATCAGGTAATTTTTTTGTCATTTTTATGCAATTTTATATTTTTAGAGCATTTATTTCAATTTTACGTCGTTATTTTGTAATTTTCGTGTTATTTGCTTCCTTATTTTGTCATTTTCGTGCATTTATTTTAAATAAATGACTAGGTTACTATAACATTTTTGTAGAATCTACTTTAAAAATAATTTTCTTACTTTTCTTCTCAAATGTTCCAATCAAGAACAAAGATTTTAGACCTACAACATCCTTTCTAAATTTACAGTTTTTACAATTACGTACACATTAGTCTAGCCTATATCTTTGTGTGCACAATAATAATTTTTATAAATAAAATATCAGTTATAGGTAATTCTTTGTATTTATTAAGTCATTTTCTTTAAAATTTAGGGTCATTTTATAGGTCATTTTTCAAACAATTTTAGGTCATCAGAATCCGGGCCCTGGTTATAAAATTTAAGCTACACATCTCTTCAGAATCTAAAATAATTTCAGGTCCTGCATTGTGAACAATACCGCGAATAATACTGAATACGTACTTGCGCTATCGACTAGTACGACTACTCGGATTGAGGCTTAGACAATTGAATGCACACTCCGCGAAGCAGTCGCTTACTCATGTAATAAGAAGGATAGAGAAAGTTATGAGAGTGTTTAACATAAAATTTAACAAACGTTCTATTATTGCAAACCAATTTGAAAGCCACATGTCCTCAGAAAGACATGTGCCTTAGCTAGTTTGAGCTGAACAACTGGTGCTTGTCAGTTTTATCGACATGTGGCCAGAGTAACTGGTCTCTTGAGATTCCAACCCTCTCACGTGATCGATCTGAACTGACTGATGACAATCTTGTGACAGCTTCCGTCCAACACGTGCTACACCTTCAGAGCAGCCATGTACATTGTTTCAGATTAAGTCTGCTCTACTGGAGTCCCATTTTCTTTTAGGTTTTTTGCATAGGGCTTCAAGTGGTATTGTTTGGATTGAAAGGTACAATATAATGTTCTAAAAATTTGAGCCAGGCCTCGAATGTTCATTCCAGGAACTGTTTGGTTCATTAAGCATGTCCTATAGGAGAGGTGGGAGAGTGTATCACGCGGTGACGACGACAAGCTATAACAAAAGCGTGCGCTTAGGTATAATCAGGTAGGGTAAGGTGGTACATTTTCGAACATGGTACAATTCTGAACGGACTAAGATTTTTAACCATTTTTGGGTTTCAAATGTTAGCCAACCTTTTTTTAATTATATAGCGTCCATACTGATTGTTTTGTTGATCTGTATCCGCGAGAATGATGTTTTAAGTTGACTCATTCGGTCATAAAATATTAATTTTCCAATCGAAGGTAAGAACTCCATGCTGGAAAAATGGCACGTTATAAAATTGCTTGTAATCCCACGTTGTGTTACTGGAATACATTGTTGAGGACCAATTTTTAACTCATACCAACAAATAGCGTAGTCTTTAATACGTAAGTCATTGGCACAACAATGGCCATTCGTGAGCGGAATTTGCAACTATGTATAATTTACAAAAACTTGTTCGAGGTACAAATACGAACAGATTTTAGGTACAATTTCGAACAGTACTTTAACCCGCGGTCGCTTGCATGGAAAAGCTGTTTTGCCATCACAGCATGCTGCATGTTTATTATTATTAACTGTGCCAGTCAAATATTTAAAGGATGGCATTCACACAGCTTTCAACAGTGGTATTATTTCAACGAAGATTTATGAACTGCACTTCCTCTGGATTGTTATTACATCTCAGCAATTATGCAATACAGAATAGCAAACAGAATTCGTTCTGGAGTTGTTAAGTATTTTTTATTATTGCTCTTGATGTTATGACAGACCCGCCTGCATGGTCTAGTGCAGGGATGGCCAACTGGCGGCCCGCGGTTATGTTTTATGCGGCCCCCGAACAACTTTTTAAAAGTATTACGGTAGATATTTTTTAACAGAAATATAAAATACAAAATTTCCTACAAGAGTCCAGGTTAAGTTCAAATTGTATATAATTACGACCTGATAATAAATTTTTTAACAACTAGCAAAATAAAGGTTTAATTACTTTAAGAGAATCAGTAGGAAGTATACTTTGAGTAGGCCTATAAGGCAAACACGCCAGTTTGATGTCGCACGGTGTGGCAACTACGCTTTCCGAAAAGACTGACTGCACGGTTTGGCAACTGCGCGTTCGGAACCAAACAAAACACTCAGTGACTCTGAGATACTAAGACTGTGCGCACGCGAGGCTAGCTACTGTCAAACTGCTGGTGCTTCATCACTGTGTTTAGTTTTAACTTACAAACCTAATTACGTTATTTCACGATGGGTAAGAAAAGAAAAGTTTCAGAAGAAAACAGAGTGTTTCAAGACAAGTGGGAAACCGAGTATCTGTTTGTAAATAACAAGGACAATAAACCCCAGTGTTTAGTGTGTTTGCTTGTACTGTCTGTCCATAAAGAATATAACCTCAATCGGCACTACACTCAGCACCATGCAGCTAAGTACAAAGATTACACTGGACAAGCTAGGCTTAATATTGTATCTGACTTGAAGAAAAAGGTTAGTGCTCAAAAAAACCTATTTAATAAATCCACAACTTTGCAAAAAAATGCACTCTTAGCTTCTTATATTGTAAGTGCAGAGATAGCTAAAGCCAAAAAACCCTTCACTGATGGTGAGTTTGTAAAGAAATGCTGTATAGAAGTGGCTCAAGCTTTTGGTGAAGAAAAATTTAGTAATGAGTTTAAAAACGTCTCACTTTCAAAACAGACTGTCACTAGAAGAATTGAAGAAATAAGTAAACATGTTTCCAGTGTAATAAGTAATATTGTTTCTGAGTCTTCCTACTTTTCTCTAGCCTTGGATGAGTCCACTGATTTAACAGACACTGCTCAACTGTTAATTTTCATCAGAACAGTAGACAATAATTTCATGATAAATGAAGAATTACTGGCTCTAGAGTCACTGCATGGTCATACTAAAGGTCAACACATTTTTGATGCACTTATGAAAGCCCTCAACAGCTGTGAAGGAACAAAAAAGTTGTCAGCAATTGTAACAGATGGGGCCAAAGCTATGGTTGGCTCTCAACTAGGCCTAGTGGGCTTGTTAAGAAAGGCTGGTATCAGCTGTCCATCATTTCACTGTATTATACACCAGGAAGCTTTTTGTGGGAAAATGCTGGAAATGGAAGACACAATGAAAACAGTTATGAAATGTGTCAACATGATCAAAGGAGGAAATAGGTCATTGACTCATAGAAAGTTCATGGCTTTTCTAACAGAACTCGAAGCAGAGTATGGAGACTTGACACTCTTCACAGAAGTACGCTGGCTAAGTAAAGGGAACTGCTTAAAACGATTCTTCGCTTTAAGAAAAGAGGTAGCTGAGTTTCTCAATGCACATATAAATACGCCTATCTCCAAAGAAGTTCAAGAAAAACTACTAGATTCTAAGTTTTTATGCAATATGGCTTTCTTAACCGACATAAGTCACCACATGAATGAACTTAACTTAATTGCAAGGTCGAAATCAAACAGTACCTCAGTTAGTTGGACACTTAGATGGATTTGTAAATAAACTTAAGGTTTTCATATCAAGCCTAGAAAAAGCTAATCTAGTACATTTCCCATCGTGCAAAGAAATTATGGAAGAAATTCCAACCAGTGATTTCAGTTTTTGCATACCGAAATTGAATATGCTTTTGGAGTCATTCAATGAACGATTTTTGGATTTTAATGAACTGCGACCACATCTCTTCTTATTCAACAATCCCATGACATGTGACATTTCCCAGCAAGATGACGACCTACAGTTGGAGCTCTGTGATTTGCAAAGTGACCAAGTTTTCCAGAAAAGACCAGAAACTGGTGTCGAATTCTGGAGTAGGTTGCCTGAGGACAAATATCCCAAACTACGTGATTTTGGTAAAAAAATTGTTTCAATGTTTGGAAGCACCTACATTTGTGAGAGCACTTTTTCCTCGATGAAATTTATAAAATCAACTCACCGTAACAGACTTACAGACAACCATCTTCAAGATTTGCTTAAAGTGGCCACCACCTCGACAAGAATTGATTTTGACAAACTTGTGAACGATTGTGCCCGCCCTCAGTGTTCTCACTAGTGGTTTTTTTTTTCAGTAAAATTGTTGATTTTGTTCTGCTCAACTCTTGTATGATTAGTAGTATATATTATTTCAACATTAAAGTATGTTCAATATCCATAGCGTTTGTTTATACATTAATTTATATAGCCTAAATTTCCCTTTAAGTTCTTGTGCGGCCCCTGCTTTTAGCGAAAGTATGGAAGTGGCCCTTTGGGCAAAAGAAGTTGGCCATCCCTGGTCTAGTGGTTGCTGACTACGGACCCGCAAGTACCTCCTCGAATTTTTCTGAGGTAGGGCGATTAGGAACGGGGTGCATTCAGCCTCCTGACACCAACCGAAGAGCTAATTCATAAAGAAGTAGCGGCTCCGGTTCAGTAAGCCATCAATAACTGACGTAGGAGTCGGCATGCTGACCACATGCTCCAAACCTGTCATCTGCCTATTCAAAAGTGACACTTCATTATTACGCTCATATTAATGATAAATAATGATAATAAAATATAATATTTGGAAGAAAGCAGTTCGTTCGTTGAAAATTCCACTGTTCGAAATAGTACCCACTGGTGTTTAGAATTGTACCTACTGTGGTACATTTTCGAACGATATTCTGGAAATGAAAGATTGATTGCCATGACCAATTTTACAGCTGTTTGACTTTCATATTTTTGTGAAGGGCCAACTAGATTGCCAACTTTGTGAATACAATACAGTTGAACTTGTCTTATGTTTATTGTGTTCATAAAATAAGAATATTTGTTAAGTGTTCGAAAATGTACCACCTTACTCTACAGATAAATGGTGAAAACGTTCCTTATTCCTTTTATAACGACGGAATGATCAAATAAATAATCTCCTATGTATACTTTACACATAAATGGTGACCAGTGACATTTATGGATGTAATTAAACTTTCCTTTTATCATCTTCATGTACACTGCAGTAGATGCATTCGAGGCGAGCACTACTTATGCTGAGGAGTGACTGTCCATACAGTGACGTCATGAAGGTTACATTTCAAATAAAATTCAAATATGTTCATGTTAATTTTAATATTACTATAAATTGAATTCAAGTCGTTTGTTGTAATGCACGTTGATTTATTACTAAAATGCCCAAGCGAATCCCTGCTGCCTGCATAGCTTTGTCGTCTGCCATCTATCGCAACGTACGAGAACAACTAACGGCTGAATAATCACTTTGGTTCTTGGGACCGACATTCCAGTGCTAGTGGCCTATATGTTCTAAGTATGAGGATAATCTTAAAAACATTTCAAACACCTAATTTCCACAGGCTAAGAAAGGGAATTCTTTCTGATTCTGGATCTACTCTGCTCTGCTTTGCTCCCTGAGAGAGAGAGAGAGAGAGAGAGGGGGGGGGGAGAGAGAACGAGAGAGAGAGAGAATAGTTTGTTTGGTCAATTACAAGGTATTCTAAGAACTCAAAACTTAGACATTTAATAGCTCCTCTCGTTTGATAAACACAAACGCGTTTAAATGAATGTTATTATGGTTCTTTCTGCACGACTTAACTAATTAGTGGTACTTACGAATGTTGTTGCCGTGGATCGTAAGTTGACATTCCCACACATAATCTTGTTGCTATGTGCGGTAAGAGTTTCCGTGCGGAAAGAATTTACTTACGCCACACCTCATAATACAAGCCTTCATGGACAAGCCCCCCCAGGACAAATATTCGGTTCCCATAAACAACAACAAATGCGAATCACTTTCTGAAATAAACATCTATCTTCAAGAATGTATATATATAATATTTTCAGGTAATATCACAATTAATATAATTAAATTGATATAAATAATCATCGTGCAAAAAATAGCGTTCAATACTCGTGCCGTAAGCGCATAACGGATCTCAGAAAATTGAAAAAACTATTTCCTTGATCCGTATGCATCGCTTACGGCACTTGTATCGCAATATACTATTACATAATACAATATTGTGAATTCGAAAGGGAATATTATAATTATTAGTAGAAGAATAATATGTGCACAGTATTGGCTTACTTATTGCAAGCGAGCGATACAATTAAATCGTAAGAAAGTGTTAGTACATCGCAGTATACAGTAGAATTATTGTTACCACACCATCTAATTTAACATGAATCCGTATGAGTCAACTCCGCTTGCTAACAAGAGCTATTTGTAAATTCATTAAAATGAAAAATTATACTGGATTTAATACTGGAATGTTCTCAAACTGGTGTAGAATGCGAAACCGACTGAAACCTGCACAGCTCGAAACAGAATATTCTATTTAAAAAATGTTCCTGCTAATATGTGTAATAATTAATTCTCAGGTTTGAACCCGTGTTAATGGTGTTTCATCAAAGCTGCGGTACCGTAAAATCGCGGACTGCATTCGGGAGGTCGCTCCTTCAAATCCCATGACCGGCCCATTTGAATGGCGGATTTCTTCATCATCACAGAGATGAATTCTAGATTGGAATCTAGTTACCCTTGATTTAGGAAATTATGCCTCAGTGACTTAAGACGTTGAAGAGCCTAAAATTAAGATATTAGTAATAGTAGCTATACCATTAATTGCACGAGTACTATATGTCTGCTGACAAAAATTAAGTTTATGTTACTTTAATTAATTTTGTCATAAAATATTTCTTCAGAAAACCCCTAAAATGGGTTGTTGAAGTCATGGGTAAATTATCGTTGGCAAGGATAAAAACCTGTAGCCTTAAATAAAGTAAAACACTCTTGTTTAGAAGGCGAACGTCAGGACACTTTAGGCCCCTGTGGTCCCCGGACATATCTGGTCGTCTTCATCACATCCGATTTTTTCAGAGTGGCTGTCTGAGCGATAGGAATGGCTTGTCTTCTATGCTCATGTTGTCTCGGAGATAAATTTGGAATCACCCATGTCCTTGTCTAATCAAGAAAGTTTATGTATGTGTTGAAATGACCAATCTCAACCACGAAAGATCGCGGTTTTGAAAGGCCCGGGGCGTGGACCGCTTATATATTTTCTAAAAGGGAGGGGTAAAACTGAGAGAAAGAAGAATCTACTTCCTTCTCCAAGTTTGTACTCTTCATGAAGACATAACCAGAATAATTATTTTGTGTTTATTTGGCCATTGGTAAGTACCCGACTTATAGGCTATAGGCCTATTCATTATGCGATGGGTATTCAACATTAAGTAAACCCCACTCTGCGACGAAACCTTAATTTTATACCATGAAATAATGAAAATATGTAATAATATAATATTAATAGCATTGTTATTATTATTATTATTATTATTATTATCGTACTACTGTATGTGTTTTGTAATTTTACCATTGACGATAGCTCTGTGGTAGAAAAGAAGTCTGGTATAATCTGGCTATGCTGAATGGGTACTTACATCAGCTGCTCCAGTCCGGAAGATGGTTTGGGCGCCAGAGTGATCCTTCACTCGAATTTATTTTGTTCCACCTACCCAGGCTATCAGCGGTGCGAGCAGTCGATCCTTTCTCAGAGCCGATGTGAATCCTGCAGGAGTACTATTCTCTACTAAATTAAAGTCCGTAGCACTGGTAAAATTAACGACTTTATTCCTTTTGAATGTCTAAATAAATGCAATATAATTTGTCACTTACACTGTTCTGAAGTACAATGGTATCCTAGGTTAATAATCCTGGTGGTAAACACTTTGAAGTTATTTTATGTGTGTGGCCTACTGCAATCTTTACACTACACAAGTGATTTGTGCTTCTACCTTACAACTTTCTGAGCTGCCCCTAAATGGTAGTTGTCTTACCATTATGCAACTGTACATTTTTACTTGTTGTAAGTTTATATTTATTCTAACCTATTCACACACATCTCCAAATTACCCGTATAGAGTATTTTCCTACAGTGTAACCTCTCGCTCTTGAGGTTGGAAAAAGATTCTTGTTCTTGCATTTCCAAAATACACTATCTAGCTTATTTTGGAAATTTAGTTAACGCCTACTCTCTAATTATTTCAATTAGAGGGTTGGATGCACAGCTTCTGCTGCATTTCATTGGTTAAGCCTATTAACAATCTCGGCCAATAGAAAAAATTACATTTACTTGCAGAATATTCTCACACTGCTTAGACATGATTACGCATATATTATTCCCGCATGGGAAAATCGAAACACACAAATATCTTATCTGATTTTGCAAACTTAAGAACTAAATTACATCTATAAACTTATTGTTAAACATGACAAATTATTCCTTGTCGGCTTTCTACACAATATCCCAATAAACCTTCTCTCTGCCTCTAAAATTCTACAAAACATTTAAGCTCCTACTTTTATTGCCTTCTTCCTTGGTATTGAAAATGCCCAGCTACCTGCTAAAATATCCCGTGAGAATTGTTTGAAATCTAGCTTTCGCTAAAATTGAACTTATTTAAAAATTATTACTAAATGATACATTCCTAACTAAATAAAATAAGTATTCCAATTATTCTTTGATTAACTCCCTCCTAATTAATTTATATAGCTTATTAAATTCCATTTCATATGCCCGATCATCTGGGTGCAGAATCTTAAAATAATCCATTTATTTTAGGGAATTATGTAGACAAGTGATCTATTCCCCCAAAATGGAATTGTGACACCATTTTTCAAGAACTATCCTGCCTACAAGCACGAGTTCATTCATCTGACTTACTACCTGAGCGTTTTACAACTTCTTGTTGTCACACCACCTCTAGTATACCTGTGTAACAACTTCCTCTTTCATTTTTCTTGTTAAAAATCTTAGCATGTTGTTAATTCACTAAACACTTAAACATTAACTAAAATACAAACAAAGCCATACATCACCCATACTTCTTGTCGTATACATCACTCTTGTAATATTCTGGAAAACAGAAATGACTATACACTATTATAGCTTTATTTCCTTTTGTAAAATCTTGGGTTCGATTCCCGAAAACTTACACTCGCAGAGGATTCTTCACTCTGTTCACTCAAATTATGTAACGTGTTTTCACTTGACCTAAAGATATTTATAAAGCATAGATATATGCGTAGTAACCGATGCCTTTAAACGTCCCCATATCTGTTCTATAAAATACCTTCACTCAATGTTTCATCTCACATTTTTTTACACCACATACTTACATCAATTTGCTTACAGATTTTTTCTTAAAATTCATATGCTTGCAAACCCAGTTGTGTAAAATTTTAGAATAACTAGGAAGCAATAATTCTACAGGCTTCTTTGCCATTTAACATTTACGAACCTGCACATAATTTATTCCATCATTTGATAATTTTCCTTAATGAAATGAAATATTACTTATTCATTCCAGAGTATTTCTTAATATGAAACTCGATTCCTCCCATCTATCTACTTTTCTTTTTATACATAACAATTAACTTGTAATGTTAACATTTAGCATACTGAACTATTTATTCAGTTATTTATTCAACTAATCATCTCCCATGTTTACACCGTTACTATTATCCCCTTGGTTTCATACTGCAAAATCGACATTATTCAATGATCTCATTCTCATCTTCGCTTTTCTCAGTATCTACTTAACTTCAAAATTTATAACTTTCAACAACTATTGTTGCTTATCAGCTTATCCTGTACTGATTTATTTTATCACGAAGAACTTTTCTATGTTCCTATTTGCAGTCATTCTACGGCTTTCGTTTATTATTTAAACTCTCTATACCATAGCACAATAATATTATTGAAAATATTTTCTTCAATCAATAATCCATTTATGAATTAATTTTTCATTTGCCTCTGCTAAACATAATACTTTAATCATCATAACTGCATTTTTCATTTCAATGCTTAATAATCCTTCATTTTATTCGTCTTCATTTCTCTCATGTACCATAAACTACTCCATAAACTAATCCTAGTGAACACAATTCTAACCTCTCATGTTATCAACAACTTTGTTTTCAGTGCCAGGTGTAACCCACAATTCTTTATGAACTATTTGCCATTTTCCAAAACTTATTCTTGACCTTTTCTCTTTAATTTCTCATTACACAAAATTTTCGTCATTATCCGCCATAATAGCATTTATATATACTTTATATCAAATTTATTTCATAATATTTCAACTATTTGTCTCCTTGCTTTCCAATGCATTAATTCATTTTCGCTAATTTTCCACCCTTTGAACGTAATTATCTATTTTCAACTATTTTTCTGTTTAATCGACATACTATTTTACTATCTTAGAATCCACATCTCTTTATAATACTTTCTTTCAATAAATATTTATTTAACTCATTTGGTATTGTTATGTAGCTGCGAGGAATTCTTTCTATTCTCAAATTTCAATTATTTTTCTTTTCACATCACATGCATTTCGTACGTAATTATATCACAGGTCAACTCTCTTATTTTACACGGTTCATTATTTATTAAGGCTCTATAAAATACATATTTTAAATGATTTGGCTGTTAAAGTTACTATCTCCATTATCTGACTTCGTTTTATTTGATTCAATACAGTATTTGTTTCAACACTTTAGTCACTGTTACTTTTCTCTAAGTTTCGTATTTCCAAGTATACCGTATTTTAATTAATTGCGTTTTCCCCTGAAAACTCACCATCTAACTATCCGTTCAATTCTCCATTTCCTACGAGGGCATAAACTTCCTATACAACAATAAACCAAGTGAGCTCCTTAGCTTCACTGTCTAAGACATTTCACATCGGCAGTCGTCCCATCGACTCTTTTGCCGGAATAAAAACTTCGCGCGAGCGTATTCCACAACCTCAACGCTTTTAACTATAAAATCGCTCGTCCATCCGAGCTATTCTCTCCTCATAACGCCTCTCTTCCTCTCAATAACATAATTATCATTCAAAAACGGTACTTGGATAATACTTCCCTCCTTTGATTAATAAAAGTGATACATTTATCATCTCGATCCCATTCTATATTCCAATTAAAATAAAACACAGCCTTGCTTATTATTTCACTGTCAAGAAATATATTGTATTAAACTTCACATTTTCCAATCAAAGATTTATTATATGACCTGATTATTGATTTTATTATTGTTATTATTTTTTTCGCCTCCTCTCGCTAGCTTACAAACAATCCATTGACTACCAGATTTGCATATCGATCTCATTTTCTTCTAATTTATCATAAATTTATCAATCATCTCTGGGAACACACATCCCGTATTACGAAAATGTCTACGTCTATATGTGCTATTCTGTTTCTAATTAAGAGGAGTATTCATTGCGAAATTTTCATTGTGTAAATATTTATTTTCATCTTCTATCAACTTTATTTTTCTTTGGCGTGTCGCCTATTCGTATAATCCACTATGGTCAATAATCTTGTTTATTTTGATTTACACCTGTCATTCACTGAAAACGTTTAACTGTGTCACTAGTTAGTTTTAAAGGTCTCTCCCCTCGGACATCTGGGCTCCCTTTATTCCGGCTAATCCTACCTGGAATTTACTTGAATGACTAGGGTTCAATGTTTCTTCTGAGGAATTTTGTTTGCATCTTTTTGCACGTCCTTTCACGCTATCAATGGGCTCTTTTCTCTTATTCGTACCGTTAACCATGTTGCCATATTTCTTTGAGATCTCCCTTGTGAATTGTATATTGCTCATCTGATTTGGTTGAATGTACCAAAAATCGTACTTATTTACACCCGGATCAAACAAATCCCTCACAATACACCCAAAGAGTTTCGCCAACAAGAACATTCTACGCTGCTCTAAATTCAAACGTGATTCATAGTACTCCTCTGAATCCCTAAGAAAATTATTTGAACTAATTACCTCTCTCCCGCGGAATTCAACAACATTTACCTCACTTCCTAGTAAGTTTCTCAATTTCATACAACTAGAGTTCTTTACAGAAACCTGTGGCACCCTACACATTTTACAGTTTGCATACATTTCGTCAGTATTCTGATCAGTATTGCCTTCAATGTAATTTGCTACAAAACATTTCTGAGGAATGTCAGTGTCATCCCTTTCGTTTTCATAATTAACCCCTGCTATTTCATTGGCATAGCTAACTACCTCTTCATTTACCAAGTCAACTTTCTGAATAACTATACTTTCTGATTCCTTTACCTCTACTAGCCTTTCTTTCTCATTATTTTTACAAGTAACTTCTCTGTTAACTGACTCTAGGCCTACTCCCTCGTCAATTTCCCACTCTACTTCATGTTTCTCAATTTTCTGATTTTCTTCAAGAGTCCTGGCTTCAATGTTTTCTACGAACAGACTTTCTTCGGACAAACAATTATGTAGTTCACCCCTTAATTCTTTTACTTCACTTTCAGTCCCCTTATTAAAATTCACTCCAGTTTCACCAATATCTCCGGTTACCTTAGTTACCTCCTTACTTAGTTTCTCCGTATACTGGTCAATTTTATCTCCTACTCTTTCATTACACTCTAAGATCAACATGCTAGTGTATGTTACTTTCTTATTTAAATTTTTATTTATCGCCTGTATTCTTTTATTATTGTCGTCCAATTTCTTATTCAAACTGTCATAGTTCTTTTGCATATTTTCATTAGTTTCCTTACTAGTCACCTCTATTTTCTGATTAGTAGCCTCTATTTTCTGATTCGTTTTTTTCAAATTATCGTTAGTGTTCTTAATTTCCCCTAGTATATCTTTCCTCATCTCCCCTAGCAAATTAGCTAATAAGGCTTCCATACCCACTGATACATTTACGTCTAAGTTACTTTGGCTAGAGTTTATTTTTGGTTCCCCAATATTGTTTACTACCTCAGAATGGACATCACTATTTCCCAAATCACTTTCGCTTTTACCAACACCTACCTTTGGTGTATCCATCTTACTGGCCTCCGACTTATCACCCGTAAACATATTATTCCTACTCTCGCTGTCCATCTTACTAATCTGACTATTTTGTGTAATTCTGCTCTAACTTCTGGCCGACTAACGTCTGCCCTCCCCCAAGTTCATTAATAGGGTGCATTTTTCTAACTACCTTACTATTTGCATACACAAAACAAGTCTACCCTTCACTCTTAGAATCTAACATCTACATAGCAAGCACAGTATGTTGTCACAAAAATATCTTTGACTTAAATTTTCCATAATAATGTTTGAAATTTGATTTAAAAAAAATTAGCAGATTATTTATCTAGCTTTACCAAGTGCTGAATATATGTGTATATTTTAAATCAGTGTCACTTTCTTTAAATTTCCAATTTCAAGACTATATTTGTCTTAATAATTGTATTCTTTGTACTTTAATAATTACTAGATTCTTTTGTTTTTTTTAACTAATATTTGACTTTAAAAACTATTTAACAAAACAATATTTATTTTCTTAATTCAGCACTTAGTAAAAATATTTAAATTCTTATCTGTCATTTTTGTTGTGAAGTGGTCCCTCGATGTCTTCAATGATGTACCACGAACTTGCATCTCCTCTTCTTTACAGCAGATTATTCCTCCCGTCTTCGTACCGCCGTTTCGTCGTTTTCGTCGTCCTAGCGCTCTCTGCATTCTTCATCATCTCTGGGTTATTCTTCGTCTTTTTCTGGTATCATACCAATTTTACTCGTGCCCCACGTTGGGCGCCAGTTGTGATAGAAAAGAAGTCTGGTATAATCTGGCTATGCTGAATGGGTACTTACATCAGCTGCTCCAGTCCGGAAGATGGTTTGGGCGCCAGAGTGATCCTTCACTCGAATTTATTTTGTTCCACCTACCCAGGCTATCAGCGGTGCGAGCAGTCGATCCTTTCTCAGAGCCGATGTGAATCCTGCAGGAGTACTATTCTCTACTAAATTAAAGTCCGTAGCACTGGTAAAATTAACGACTTTATTCCTTTTGAATGTCTAAATATATGCAATATAATTTGTCACTTACACTGTTCTGAAGTACAATGGTATCCTAGGTTAATAATCCTGGTGGTAAACACTTTGAAGTTATTTTATGTGTGTGGCCTACTGCAATCTTTACACTACACAAGTGATTTGTGCTTCTACCTTACAACTTTCTGAGCTGCCCCTAAATGGTAGTTGTCTTACCATTATGCAACTGTACATTTTTACTTGTTGTAAGTTTATATTTATTCTAACCTATTCACACACATCTCCAAATTACCCGTATAGAGTATTTTCCTACAGTGTAACCTCTCGCTCTTGAGGTTGGAAAAAGATTCTTGTTCTTGCATTTCCAAAATACACTATCTAGCTTATTTTGGAAATTTAGTTAACGCCTACTCTCTAATTATTTCAATTAGAGGGTTGGATGCACAGCTTCTGCTGCATTTCATTGGTTAAGCCTATTAACAATCTCGGCCAATAGAAAAAATTACATTTACTTGCAGAATATTCTCACACTGCTTAGACATGATTACGCATATATTATTCCCGCATGGGAAAATCGAAACACACAAATATCTTATCTGATTTTGCAAACTTAAGAACTAAATTACATCTATAAACTTATTGTTAAACATGACAAATTATTCCTTGTCGGCTTTCTACACAATATCCCAATAAACCTTCTCTCTGCCTCTAAAATTCTACAAAACATTTAAGCTCCTACTTTTATTGCCTTCTTCCTTGGTATTGAAAATGCCCAGCTACCTGCTAAAATATCCCGTGAGAATTGTTTGAAATCTAGCTTTCGCTAAAATTGAACTTATTTAAAAATTATTACTAAATGATACATTCCTAACTAAATAAAATAAGTATTCCAATTATTCTTTGATTAACTCCCTCCTAATTAATTTATATAGCTTATTAAATTCCATTTCAGCTCTATATTATATGCAAAATGGATACAAATGTGATGTTTTCCGATAGCCTACTGAATAAACTTATTCCATTTCAGAATGACTTCTTGACTTACAGTTTTCCTGGTTCCACACGACATAGCCTTCATACTTTCCTCATGTTTGCTTTTATTTCCTTATATTGCAATCTGTTCGTCTCTCTAGTTCCTAACAAATCACACTGCGAGTTAACACATTTGGAATATAATTAACTTGATCCCAAATTGTTGTAAATTTTTCGGTGAGCTAGGCCGTTCTTAATTTGTTACCAAACTGAATAAAGAATAGTTCCGTTTAAGTGGCATTAGTTGCAAGAGTAACAAGTCTGGAAAACTGCCTATAACAGGTTATTGTTATAAGCCAACCTCTGCCTCCATATCTTCTGGTTTCTTAACAGGAACGCTGAATGCTGTTACGAGATAGGGACGATCATAAAATGTTATTTACTCAGTCTTCTGACCTCTAAGAAGACCGCTAAAGTAGTGTCGTTTACATTGGGAACTTATTCTGTGCAGTTTATTCCTTTCTTATCTTTATACCCGCGCTAGAAGCGTCCAAGGAAATGATATGAGCATGTATAACGGTGCACGCCGCATTCTGCCTCAATTCGGTGCTATCCTGGTTGACACGATACAGCTGTAACTTGGTGAACAAAATAGGAAGCGGGCTTGTCACCTTACAATATTAGTCTAGAAATAAGAATATCGTACAAAGTACGTGCAAAATGGAAGGCTGTTCATGTAGCCAGTGAACCATACATTGTGTATAAAGTATTTGATGTACCGGTACCCAAACAGCATTTTATTAAAAGTGTTAGATATGACAGAATATAAATAGGTACGCCGGGCTATTGTGTACTCGAATTCAATTTATGTTGTGGAAAATAATTAGCATTATTCTTCCTTTACCCCTGAAAGATCTGAATTTATATACAGTTATAAATAGGGCAAAAGTAATTTAACGGATGGCAGTGCGTTATATGTTATGAATTTACAATATAAAACACACTTGTTTTATTACTAAAATGTAAATAAATCTACACTACTTGCATACTCTTAGCGAAAGAAAATCTATCTGAACTGGCATGCCCATGAAATTGCCCCATAGCAAATATGTGCCATTTAAAAAGAAAGAAAAAGTAATTATATATTGCTACAAGACAAACTGCTTTGGTGCTTATAATAAACCTGAATTAAAATTAACTATGAACACTTGGCGGAGATTCTCAAATAAAAACGATTGTCTGTTATCTGAAAGTAACGATTTGTACATGGAAAAGCTCCTCTCTACCTCCACTGAAACGTGACCTAAAATACCGAAAAAGATCTAAAAATGCCTAAAATGACCTAAAAATGCTGTAAATGACCTAAAAATTGCCAAAAATTACCTATCTCTAGAAAATGATGAAAAATGCAAAATAAAGCAAAAAATTCAAAATAAAGCAAAAAAATGAAAAAAACAAATTGCCCTTATTATCAATTATTTCATGATACACATTTGTATATATTCGAGCCATATTTTAACTTTCATATAAAAAAAGATGCAAAATCATCAAATGCCGTGCCCTAGTAATAAACATTCATCAACCAAAAATACTAGTGAGTCATAAGTTTGAAATGGACAAAGAACATTTCAGTAGATTGGGTGATTTCGTCATATATCATCCTCAGACGTAGATAAAAATTCTCATAACTTACTTTAATTTAAAATATCAGTGTTTCTGGTAACGCATATATACGTAAGTAGAAGCGAGAAGGTTAAGTTTGTATACAATAATACAAGTAATACAATATTTACTTAAGAATAAATAAATTATCGTTCTGATGAACGATGGCTGCAATATGTTGTAAATTAATTATGTTACGGCGTTATTTCGTTTATTCGGTCTTCGCAACGGTATCTTACAATACTAAATCGGAAAGTGTTTGATAACAGAGGCGAGGAAGAGTTAAAAAAATGTGGGCTTGAGCAGAGCTTTTTACATGAGATGCTGTTATGCAGTTGTTAATGCACTTGTATTTCATTCTATCTTATACGATAGTGAATAATAACAATTTTACTTACGTGAAATATAATTAATCGCTAGCAGCTGCTCAAGATGTGAAGTTGCCAACGTAGTGATTATTTTTAAGCCGGTTGTCGACCAAGAGCTAAGCTAAGCTAAGCTAAGCTAAGCTAACTTAGCTAACTTAGCTTAACTCTTGGTCGACAACCGGCTTATCTTGGTGGCGATAGATACATCGATTAATTTCGCGCATCCATTCTATTGAAAAACACTTATACTATTCTGAGTTAATCCATGCTCGTATTTGGAAAAAATTCTGGCCTAGTGAGTCGCTCATATAACGGTTTGACAACTTGAAGGATGTCAAAATACAAACCTGACTTATATAATATATGTCAGGTAAATAATTGTTATGTAATGATTAAGCTGCCCATTGGCTTCCCCTACATTGCACACCTATTTACTCCTACTGTTCACCCAAGATGAGTAGAACAATCGTTTGATGCACTAATAGTGAAACATGCGGAAACTGTGCCATTTAAATTTATTTTTCAACGACTTCCTTTTGGAATTACAATGTATCTTCACAATGTTAAATAGAACAAACGAAATGTTTGGCGGAAAGTCAGGAATCGTCTAAGAGATATTGACAGGCAAATAACGGAAGGGGAATGTAGGGACAAGGTTGGTCTGGAGATCCAATCAATGAGTAAAACCAACTGGGGAACAGAAAGATATCTATATGAGGGGAGCGCTGAAAGCAGGACGGGTTTAGCCTGGTTTCGTCTAGGAGCCTGGAAATCGCTGAAACGCGTCAATGCAGAAGGAACCAGAATATGTCCACTATGTGACAAGGATGAGACAGCACAGCATATTCTCTCGGAATGTGAAGTCACTGAGATACTTAGGCAACGATATCTGCCAGACTCTTTTGTTGTCTCTAGAAGAGGTCATATGGCCATATTCGAGCTGTTGAGTGACACAAAATTTTCTGAAGGGGTGGGTAAATTCATGTCTAAAGTCCGACAGCTCAGGGTAGAAAAGGATGGGAGGGAGGGGCAGGGGGAGTAATCGTTGTCTATGTATTATTATGTGTTATATTGTATTACTATTGTATTATTATTGTCATATACAACCTTTTGTCTTCTCTCTTTTCTTCATCTTTATATAGCATTATTATATAAGTTATCGTATTATATTGTTTTGTATTATTAATGTTACTTTTCTCTTCTTTTGTTTGTTTTTGTCTTGTGCATTGTAAAAGCACAAACGGCCGTCTAGGCCCGTGCGTTGGATTTATTCTATGGATAATGTATTTAACATGTATATAAGAATAAAGATGCACCTTACCATAACATATACCATTTCTCAAAAAGTACGAAAGCTAGGCACTTGATCTTTTTAGTTTCTAGATTCTTACCCTGTGTCATTACTGAAAAATGGATTTTTCATAAATATTATTATTCACTGAAATAAGATTTATTTCATTTATACGATTTTAAAAGACTTTTAAGTACCTGTAAATAGTTCATAGTTTAACCTATGCAAAAAATGTTCTTTTTTCAGTGTAGGCCTATGTAAGATATTGAATAAGCAAAGCCTGAAAATGTCAAGTTTCTACGTTAAGTAGCAGCTAAGAAAATCTACCATTTATTTAGAAAAGGTAAACTTATGGAAAACGAGCTTCAAAGTTAAAACTTCCCTGCTCCGGATCTTCTCGAAAGAAAAAAATAATAACACGGATAGAATTATAGTAGAATTATGTATGACACACCATTTTGAAGATGAAAATCCAGAGAATAAAATATAATAGCAATAACAGAATCTAAATTTTCATCAAAAAACCAGTTGAACTTCAAAGTTAAAACATTCTAGCCCAATGGCCTGGATCTTCTCATAAAAATAAAAATAACATGGATACAAATAAAATACAATTATGTTCGATACGTAATTTAAAGAGGAAAGTCCATAGAATAAAATACAATGAAAAGAAAATAGCAATTTTCATCCAAAAATCTATTCCATTTCCTCTCTATCTCTGGAGGAAGATTATATGAATCCGATAAACAGAAAAGAAATATGTCTGAAAGCATAAATGCTTGAGACATCTATTTACACTCCGCTTGACTACCGAAGGGTTGACTTCGGAGTAATTCCTATATTACCTGTCAAGTGGTAAGTTAGATGAAACAAAGGAACTGCGGTTGCAGTGAGTACGGTAATGTGTAAATTGATTGAATAGGAGCGAGTGGGCGCCTCTGTCTGCATGCACACCGCACATGTGGGTCAATGGGCGCCCGCGCGCCGTCTCAAGAGAATTGCGATTCATTTTTACTTCACCTGACAGACCACTGTAATATTGCAGTCGCAACACTCGCGGATTTTTAACACAGAGATTTCTGCTCTGTTTTTAGCTTTCTCGTTGTGTGGAGCTCGTCCAAGGGTTGAATAGCTAGCAAGCTCGTCTTTAGAACCAAGATTATCTGGTTTACACTCATGTAGGGGGGTGGGGTATATGTTCGAACATAATAGCATAAATTCAGAATGGAAGTATAGCAATTGGTTTCTTGTCCAAGATGATTCAACATGTTAGAAACCTCCATATCAAATAAGAGAGGATCCCCGGAAAAATTGAAGATAATTTCACGAACTATCTCTGCTTTTTAGCATCCTTACCCTTTTGCATCCGAAGGCGATGGAGTTAATCCTTATCAATAATACCCTTGCTAGAATGAAGAAGTTTTAGATCACGTTTTTAGAAGGATTTGGTTTGGGTTCTTGAGAAATGACATAGGTCTACGCTCTACACCACCCTCTGATATAGGCAACATAACTACAAATACAGGTTCTAATCTATGGGATTTTACTAGTTTGTCAAATCGCAAAAAATTAACGCGCTAACTTCTATAACATAAATTAATTTTCAATATCAAGTAGAATACATCTTATAATTACTTAAAGATACATTTATCATGCAACACATTTAAAATGATACGAGGATGCATCCAATCTTGATGCTATTTTCAGTAGCAGTAGCAGTAGTGATAGTGGTGGTGGTATTATATTACAAATTACATAAGTACTTGCATTCCTTTAGGCCTATATACATATATATATATTCATTATATATAAAAGTACCTTGTATGAATATATGTATATATATATAATTATATATTACTATTATTATATTGTATTACTATTAGCGGTGTTACTATTTACTTTTTCAGTGTCGGTAGGAATAAAATATAATATAAATGTTATATATTTGAAAAAAAATTATAAAAGAAACAGTAATAATAATAATAATAATAATAATTTCTAGAGTTCTTTTAAATACAGTTCTGATTTATGCCATAATATAAGTTGGAGAGAATTAAATACTATATTTTGGAGCACAGGTAATACGGAGACGATTCCAAGAGTTTAAAAATTTGTTTAAAGTATAATATTGATTTTTTTCCTTGTTGCTTTAAGAATGATAATCAGAATTAATTTTGAAAAGGTTTCTGTGGGAATTGGCAAAAAGTGAAGTTTGCGAAATGATGCAAGGGAGAGGGAAGATCTTGTGCTCTTCGAATAATGATTAGAAGAATGCAGGTGTTTGACTCTAGAAGAACAAAGATTCTGATTAACAGAAGATGGTTAGCTGCTCCTAAGCATTAATAGGATTTTGATTTAAGTACCAAAGTTTACATAGCCTACGTAGTAATTTACAATAAAATTAAGCTATAAATTGGGGTTCCCTGGATAAATTTTCCTCTACATAATACAATGTGCATACAGTGCGGTGTTTGTTTGCAATTCTGCAGAACGCCCCAGATTTACAATAAAATCTCTGCAATGAGATGGTGTAATTGAAAATTCGTTAGTAATAACACATTATTGCAGATTAAGCCGCTATTTCTCAATCACACGAAGGAGTGAAATGTTCTGCACTTTTACTTAAATGCTTCAATACACTGCAGACATTAACTGATAAACAAATTAATTTTTATAGCATCTGGTCTGACACACACTTCACAGGGGGAGAAAAGAGAGAGATATTTAGTGAAGAAATGCAACATCAGTTTATAGGTCTATTTTGTCCTCGTTTAGTCGCCAAGACAACAAAAGCAGTAGACATATCCCTATTTTGTATTTTATTTATTTAATTATTCGTTATATATCTTTTTCCTGTGTTTTGCATAAGCATGTACGGTCCATGTGGACCCGTGCGAATGTTTGCATTTGATAATGTAAAAAGCAAATTAATATAATAAACACTTTCTTCCTTTGCCCGTATCATAGATACTATAAGTAAAGATAGTATCGTTTTCGACCCCCAAATTCGAAGTTAAGATTTTTACATAAATATAAGTTTTGAGGTCCTCTGAATCATAAATACTATTTTCGGAAACATATCTGTGTGTGTCTGTGTGTCTTTGAATAACCTAGCCCCAGAACGGAAAATCGTATGAAAACAAAATTTTCTATTTCGGTTAGGTTCCTTCTGATGATGTGACAGGAAGATCAGCGACAAGTTCCTCTTATTTTTAAGGAAAATTTACATAAAGATTTTTTTTTGCGATTTTATCGAAAACTGCTCTATAAAGATTTTCTTTAAATTTTCTACATTGGGTGCTTATACCAAGAGCTAAAACTTTTTTTAAAAATATTTTTTCGTAAAAATTCTCTGAAGAGTAATAAATAATAAACTACCCACTGTTTACATAAATCTGTTTTGGCTGGTGAACAATATAGCTTTGCAACAGCTTGAAAGAACTGAACACGCGCTCTTTCACGGCCTTTTATTCTATATCAAAATATAAAGTAAGAATGCTGTATTGTTGGCCATGCTTAGGATAAAGAAAGTTACATGAGTGCATCCTTCGTGGATGCGATACGATTTGGTAACAATATTCTCTTCATTTTTATAATCAGTTTACATGAAGAGAAAGAGGCAAACTTTATTTGGGCAGAGGAAGTTACGTGAGATTCATAAAAGATTTTCTTGGAGTTATTCCACCAGATCTTTCCTACCATTCCAGCCTTTTTAATCGTACACATTACGGGAAGACTAAGATGAAATTTGGCAATCTAAACTACTGATGATAGAACCGTGATTTATTGTAAAATTACCAGTAATATGTAATCTCAAATCAATACTGTATCTCTAAAGATATTTTAAAGTAGCATTTAAATTATAATTTTAGTACAGGAACGAACTGTATTTAATCATCGTTAAAATTTAATACCTTCTTAATACCTTTTGCTCAAAACTCAAGATGATACCAGTAAAAACTTAACCATTTTGGTCTGAGATTTAATGGTTTGTTTGCTACATGAGATAATAGTGATATCTATAAAGTAATAAGACATTTTCATTATCCTTAATGCAATGTTTTGTTAGTCCTGCACTTGACTAAGTCTCAAGAAAATAGATTTATGCCAAATATATCATTATTAGATAACACGTCCAATAATTTTATAAGCTGAAATGCTGAGTGTGTGGGAATCCCAAAAGCTTGTAATCCCGCCGGTTTAGCAAGACCCCTTTCGGTGTATTGCAATATTACGGCTATAACCGACGAATTTATTTAAAACACTTATATTGTTGCTTTATATCTGTTGACATGTATCATCAATATCATACAGAAAATACCTTACACTTCAGAGAAGACGACGGTAGAGTCTACTAATATGAAAGAAATCTAAACACATTTGGCACTAAGTATCTATAGGCCTATCGTTATAAATTTTACGTATCTGCCGTATATGATGAAATCTTCTATATATCTTCTTAAAAGGGAAATCTTTCCGAAAGAACGTCATCTGGGGCGACGACGAAGAGTTCGTTTTATGAATATTAATTCCTAGAGAGTCTGCACTGCTTTATATTAATGTTTTGCGTGCTTCTCTCTGACATTCTTTTAAAAGTAGGGCATTTTCCCCCTTTTCATGAGTCTCTCCATATGTTAAACATAATATCTTGAAGTAATCGCTAATAAAGCTTTTTACATGGGTTGTTTATATAAAACCTTTCTCCTTTCTTCCTGTCTTTTCGCTGTAATTTTAATTGCAAATTACCCTGTCCTCCTCTTCATTACATTTAAGTGCGATAGTCAGTAACATGGCTACAGTTTTCGCTTTTATGTATCTTGCCTGGGGGTAGCTAATGGCTCATTTTTATGTCATTATGTCTTAGTCTCTCGATTTCGTTGACCTGAGACTAGGGGGGAGATGAAGGCTCTTCTTTATTGCCAGGACTCTGACGTTGATTCATCTAGTATACATAGAGCGACAAAGACAACGCTGAAGATTAGCATTTTAAAGTCTGAATTGCCTTGTACTTGATTACCTAAGGATTTCCCTAAAGTAAACACCGTTGATAACGTTCATGTTTATCATTTTGGGAGATTGCTTTTAATAAAATTGTACTCTAGTCATTTTCAAGAATGAAGATACAAAATTGCGTTTCTGGCGGCTTAATGTAATAATCTTTTACAGTCTTTTAACGCCTGTGCTAATAGACATTGTAAACATAAAACGAGTATTAAAACTTGATTTAAAAGACGTGCTAAATGCTTAACAAAAGATAGCGATGTTGCATTTGATTCTTCATTATGCTACTTAGCAGTCTTAACAGATAAATATGTATTCTCTCTGCTATTTTGAGAGTGATGGGCAGAATTGCATGATTTTAAGAATCGAGAAATCTATTCTCGAGTAATATAATATCTAACTAGTATATATCGGATAAAATACATGCATTATATATTACCCTGACGAATTTATTACTACAGATGATAAAATACCACTAACTCTTATTAATTAAATTATGACCTATGGCTAGTTGATATTCAACTAATATTTAGTAATTTATTAATATAATAATTTTACAACTGACTGAAAGTTGACAAAGGTTTAAAGTGTACGCTACCTACAACAAGAAATATATTATATAGAATTTCAATTTTTAGTATAGGCCTACTGGTATACTTATATTTTCAAGAATTTCATTACTAAGATTAATAGTACATGTTGTTAACACATCTGTGTAAATTAATTAGTATTTTAAAATTTTATGGTATATGTAAGTCATTCTGCTATCAGTCAGCAATACTTTCCTCAAATAGCAACTGTCTTACATAGGTCTATCCATACTTAAAAATGTTGATGAAATATTTATTGTTATTGAGACCACTGCACTGCACTATGTTCTACACTTTTCTAACCTAACTATAGGCTATAACTACATAGAAATTACACCTTGTGAAATACGCCACTGCAAAACGTTATAATATAATCTATGTAAATAGCATCAAGATTCACTACTAGGGATTTTTTACATATTAGTGCTCTCAGGCTGAAATTCTACTCGTATTAAGCTCAGCACTAGCGGAATGAAATTCACTAACGACACTGACACATTATACACACATTAATTAATTCTTGCATTTCTGATGAAAATCTGTATGGAATTTCAGAATCGAATAGATTCTGGATCTATAGTGCGAGTATGGAGGTTTTGGAAATTCGAATGCTTTTCATTTAAGATAAACATTCGGGAGATCTTTCGTGGTTTCTGCAGTCGCAAAGGCAAATGCCGGATTGAATAAATACTTACCATGATTCATCTCCGCTATTTCATCCTGCGTCATATTCGTTAAAATTCGTTAAAATTGGATATAAGTAGAATTAAGATACGCCATAAACACATGAACAATAGAAAACAGTTGCACATTAATAGTTGCATGGCCTACTGGTATTCACTGTGGGTATTCACACAAAACCTGAACTCCTGATGTGACCTCGATTTTCAAAGGAGTATAAAATAAAGCTGTTATTAAAAGGCATCTTTATAACATTATATTTACATTTACAAACGAAAATGTCTGGCATATGCCTATTATCGTACCTATTCATAGCACCATATTTTCGTGTCAAATATAATTTCGTGAATGCTTGGGGGTTGTGTGTCGTGTATAAAATAATTCCACCTATTCCCTCGTATAAAATTTTTTGGTTAAAATATCAGCTCATAGCTTTGTCAAATCTAAAATTTACACTTGTCAGTATTATAAAACATAATTACAAATTATAGCTGTCAATTTTCGTCTTTTTTGGACAATATATTTCGGCTATTCAGCCATCTTCAGGGGGTTGTGGCTAGCTGGTCCTTTGGAAGATAAAGTTTACTGTTAAGATCTTAATGGGAGTCATAATCTTTTGTCCACAAACTTGAAGTCAAATTCTACTTGTCTAGCAACTTCCTCTTCCTTGAGAGAAATGTAGTGGGCTGCGTAGTCCTGCAGTATTGCCGCTCACAAATACCGGAATCTGAAACATTAAATTCTTGGCAAAGAAAGTTATGTGAATTACGTACGTGTATAATTGAGCTTCTTATCTAGAGAAAACGAGATTTTTTCTTCTGTAATTGCGTATATAAAATAAATTAGATTAGTAAAAAGGCCAACATCTTATTATAATATTCATTGTTTTTACAAAAGGTATATTATATAACCACGCTCTGAACATGTTTTGATAATGTTCTCTAAGATTTTATTAAACCCTTCCGTATTTATGAACAAAAATTTCAAAGTATGTCAAAGAAATCTTTATGAACATACTTTTACTTCTATTGAGAGATTGTTACTAATTCTGCAATAGATGTACCTTAACACGCGCGGTTTTAGTACCCCAGAACGGATGTGTAGTTCGCAGTGTAATTCCTGGTTCCTGTACTAGGCCTCTGTTCGGATTTCCCTTCTGCCTCACCATGCTGGCCTCATTTCATTATCAGCATTATCGTATTACTGCTGACCACATAGGATTCGCTATCTGAAATGAATGCAGCCGACAGTGAAAAAAGTCCTTTTCCACATATGTCAGTCCCCTATTGTTAACGCATATCTTCTTTAATAATGAGTCTTAACGAATCTTATTAACGGTTAAAACGAATTCTCGTGCAATTGTTTGAAGTTTTGAATATGGTACTTTTAATACAATATGTATTGTACAGTGCAATAATTAAGGCCATAATACAACTATTATCAGTATGTAATACTCGTTTTAAATGAGACATTCCAGTAATGCCGTGAAAATTAATTTTTGTTCGATCATACTATACTACACTTATTACAAGTGCCATAACAGTATCCTAATGATATCCACTACGATACAGATTTTCATTATATCACAGGTGTGGTATCGATTATTAATCGAAAACGGAACGATCTTGAAACGTCGAGAGTAGCAAATGAAATTACATAATAAAGAACCTATATTATATCAATTCTGTTCTTGTTAATTTCAATATTATACTAAATTGTATTCATTTCGTGTTTTAAATCCCGTTATATTCAAGAGAACTGCCAAGAAGAAGCTTCGACTTAACCAGACGCCATCAGCTGCCATCTTTCGCTAAATGCAAGGACTACGAGAACAGCTGATTGCGAAGGACAGCCGTCTCCATTTGTTTTGAATTAATTTAAAATCTCAAAAATTAAACATTGAATTATGGTAGAACAGAAACAGTCGTATGCAATTTTCCTATAATGGTAATTAAGATACTCATATGAAAATTATAATGATAATATTAGGAAATTCGCACAATGTGCATGTTTGTTTATTCCTAACAAAACTTCGTCAGTGATTGTGGTCTCTTCTTGCATTCCATCACATGGTATCTGCCACACTTGTTCCCACATAGCTTGACATTGATCACTTAGTTGATGGAACCTTTCCGTTCTACACACTTTATGATGGAAACCATGGACAGCATGTGAAAATTATGAAACTATCTTTGGTCGTTTCATAAACATACTCTTATCTTAATAATTGCTCGATACATAATGTACTTTTATGTAATAGAATGATATAATAAAAAATCAATAGGCCTAAATATTCAGTAAGCCTAATTTAAATAGTTATAACTACAAGAGAGTACCACGTTAAAAATAATATTAACGATAATTAATTACATTTTACTACAGTGTACGGTATTATTATATAATTCGTTCATAGGATTAAGTTACACCGGTATGTCTTTATATATATAGGACCGGTGTTTTAGGACTATAGGACTGTGTTTAGTGTTAAGTGTTTTCGAATTTGGAAGAGCCCTTTTACGATTAGCTGAATGTAGAGCACACGCAGTTTTCCAAAACTCTTGGAACTCTTGGACTCTTTGGATAGTTCCAGACAGTTATGGTACAGTTCGAAAATTACAAGAATTTTTTTCTCCGAGTTGGAAACGGTTTGGGTGGATTTGGTGTTAGAACAACTAAGCGCTTGACTCCTCGTGACTAATGCAGAAACGAACGAAGCGGTCATTGCAAAAAGGTCACGAGTCATATTTTTTTTACGAAAATGAGTTATACAGTGAAAACGATGAATTAAGGATAGCTGGATGTGTCTGTGTAATATGTACATGAGTACATATTGAAATAGTGCTGCAATCAGTGATTGAAATCTCCGATCTGTAGAGAAAGATCACAAGTTCATGACAATTCAAATGTTGGTGGTTTCCTGTAAGATTTTAATTTAATTTTTTTAATTTAATTTATTTGTTTTACCTGGTAGAGATAAGACCATCAGGTCTTCTCTATAAGGACTCGTGACTCGTGAATTTTTTAAATGATCAGTTCAAACGCACGTAACATGATAATAAGAGTGCCTGTTACGTGTTACGGTGACTAATGGCTCTGTGCTATTATTAGTCTATACGAGGAACGGGGCATAAGTCATGGCATATATTTTTTCTTAAAGTAAGACTATGGTACCGTGAGATATCGTATGTCACTGTAAAACTTGACATCTCTAGTATATGGACACATTATTTGATGGCAGTGTGATATACAGTTATACAGATACAGGCGTTGTAATTCAGTTGTGAGTCATCTGCCGTGCAGAAGAGGACGTGACAAGATAGGAACTACGGCCTTACTCAAAATAGCTGTTCCCTGAGGGAGAAATGCAGAGAATGCCACGAGACCTGGTGGAAGCTTTCGGGAATAATACCCTTCTATAATATTGTGGCACGATGCCATTTATGGGCATCTGCTCCCTTCTATCCGACACCTACTACCCACTATATGCAATAAAATTTACATACATTCCATACCCTGCCCTTTCATTTGTATATTTCAAAATTTGAAAATGTTTCTACGTTTTCGAAATGAAAAATTGTTGTCATATCCTCATAATTAACATTGGCAGTCCCTACAACCGACCGCCGGCGTGGTCTTGTGGTTAGCGTCGCTAACTACAGATCCGTCGGCAGGGGTTCGATCCCCGGTACCTTCTCGGTTTTTTCTCAGGTAGGGAGGTCTGGTAAGGGTTCACTCAGCCTCGTGATTCAAATTGAGGAGCTACTTGATACAGAAGTAGGGCAACATGATCTTAAAAATAAAGTTTTCACATAATTATAGCAACTTGATTCTTATAAATGTCTAGTGACCCTCCTGCTGTGCGTCTTTTCGACTTTTGAGGAATATAGCTCAGTAACATGTATTAATAATTTATTGCCAATGTAGCTGTCTGTTTTTGGTCAATTAGCAGACTGGGTATCAATTTCCTGTGTGTGCTCTTTTGGAATGTGACGATATAAGTTATACTTATTGTTTGAATGATCAAGCTGTATTAATAGCGTTACATTACATGGCAGATTAATGACAAAAATTAAAACGAGTTGACAGTATAAAGTAGTTATTTAATGAACACCTTTGATCTGAATTATGTGCAGCGATTCCTTTGTTCGGAGCTAAAGCAGTGTGACTCACTTGATAGGCTGATGTTCCACTTCAAAGTATCACTGGATCGAATTTTGGAATTTTCCGTTTAAATTTTAATTAAAATCCATCCTCGCCAAAGCTCTTGATATATAGCTACATGAACACAAAACCGTGTTATGGTTGCTGTGAAATTCATTTCACACGGGCTTAGACAAAGCGGGTTCACGCGAGTTGCTAAACAAAAATACTGTTTATTAATCCTATCAAACAATGCTTTTTCCTAACCCAATGGGATCGTAATTTTTTGTGGATTCCATTCCGTTATAAACTTACATTTTTGGTTTGTCTCTTAGAAATTTATGCAGTTTTGCTTGAATACTGGAAGGGAATTTCCTATACGCATCTAATTAATGCTTCTAAATTATTGGAGTTTCGAATTAAGTATATGCTTAATTGATTTTGGAGATATTTGCAACAAGTTCTTCCAAATGTGTGTGAAAATAATTATGCTACAAAGGATTTTATTTTGCGAGTGAAACAATACTACAAGCAAAATAAAATCATTTCACCATGTAGTATATCATACACTATTTTTTAGACAGGCATATTTTGTGAAATAATAATAATTATGATATATTTTAATACTTGATTCAGCTTTATTTACTGGCTATTTGATCATCGAGGTTATAGTCAGGAGTCAGGTTGTATGTGTATACCAGTAGGCCAGGTTGGTGTAACTATTGAATTTTTAATGAATTAGATACAGGATGAAATAGCGGTTATAAGTCTTGATAAGTAAATATCCAATTCGGCATTTGCCTTTACGTCAAAGGAAACCATGAAAAAACAAGTCATGTTGATATGTGTGATTTCTTTTTTCTTTGGTTGTTGTATTGTTATGATGATGGTACAATTACTGCAATTGCTGATAGGTAGGCCTATTCCTTATGATTTTTGCGACCATCTTAAAAAAGTTAGCATTCAAAAAGGTGTAATGTTTTTTTATATTTTCAATTTTCATCAAACCAACTCTATTTAATAAATCATATGCCAATATTTTTACTAAAATAGTGTTTTACATGTGACGGATACCAAAGTTGGTCCCAATGGAATGGGATAAAAAAAAATTATGATAAACTTTATACTTCGAGTGTCTTGTGTTACAAATTCTACTTTTGATTCAAACTGTCTTAAGAAAGAATATTTCGCCTGGATGAGCAGACACTGGCGATGGCACTGGCTGTTTTTTTTCCAGTTCGATGCCAGATTCAATGCTGGTCAATTCGAAGACGTACGTAAATACAAGCCCATATCTGTAGATTTACAAGCATGTAAATGTACTCCTGCTGGTAATTTTTTTCCACACAACGGAAAAGGAAACAGTAGAGGCAAACAGCCTTTTAAGTAACTAAATATGGCAGTCAAACAAAGGAAAAATAAATATGTTTTGAGAATAGGACTCTTATAAACCTAACTGGATTGATCGCATTACCGATTTAACCCTTTCACTGCTACTGACGTATAGGCTGTATGCCTCAGCGCCAAAATTGCATTAAAACAGAGATACAAAAATTAATACAGTATTGATTTATGTTAAAATAAAATCAGGTAAACTGATGTAACGAAGTGCCAGTATGTATTTGTTTAATCAGTTATGATTGCAGTTATGATATGTAGAATACAAAAAAAAAAGTCAAATTGGCCGGTTTCGGGATTTGAACCATGGAACTCCAGAATGTGAGGCCAAGACGTTACCATCTTAGCTTCATGGGTCAGTTTAACGTCTAGTTTGATAAGCGCATGTAAAGCAATAGTGTTGTAATTGCTAATTATTTTAATTGCCAAAGCCTTATAAGATCACAGTAAAACAATTGACTATGTTGTCATGATAACTGATTTGCATTTCATAAATTCTTTCGAATACGAATATTACCATAAAATAGGCACTAAATTGAGCATTACTCCAAAACAGGTCAACCGATTTTATCCAATATCAATAGACGTCTTCCCATGGACATTATAAATGTGTATACCAAGTTTCATAAAAATCCGGTAAAGCGTATTTGAGTTACCGCGTCTTTAAAATAGACACTAAATTGGGTTTTACTCCGGTACTGGTCTACCGATTTGGTCCAATATCAGTAGACGTCTTCCCATGTACATTATAAATGTGTATACAAAGTTTCAGGAAAATCCAATAAAGCATATTTGAGATATCGCGACTTCTTATATATATTAACATAAAAGGCACTAAATTGGGCATTATTCCGGTACTGGCCAACCGATTTAGTCGAATATTAATAGACGTCTTCCCATAGACATTATAAATGCGTAGGCCTATACGAAGTTTCATAAAAATCCGATAAAGCATATTTGAGTTATTGCGCCTTTAAAATATACACTAAATTAGGTTTTACTCCGGTACCGGTCAACAGATTAGGTTCAAATTATTCAATAGGGTACTTTTCATGGGCGTCATAAATTCGTATACCAAGTTTCATGGAAATCCTATACAGCGTATTTGAGCTTTCTAATATAATCTATTAAAATAGGCACAAAATTGGACATTACTCCGGTACCGGTGAACCGATTTGGTTCAATATCAATAGGGCTCTTCCCATGCACATTATAAATGTGTTTTCCAAGTTTCATGAAAATCCGAAAAAGCGTATTTGAGTTATGGTGCGTACAGACACACGGACAGACGAACAGACGGACAGACAGACGGACAGACAGACGGACAGACATTTTTTCGTCCCCCACACAATCTCATAAAGTACCATACTGGCACTTAATAAAGGAAATTTTATAGGATTACCGTTCATAGAAATTAGTTATTCCAATTAAATGTTCTTAATTGATTTTAAACTTATAAACCCACTGATGTAATTTGGTGAATGATTAAATTAAAATAAATTCGCCACTGAAAGTGTTAAATAATGTATGTTTAATTATTGTTAGCTCACTGATAAAGTTAACTAATATTGAAGTTGTAAATATACAGTCTACCCTACAATATTACTTCTTTGTTAGTCCTTTGTTTCCAATCATTATGTTACTTCGTGTGGTACCTAACTATTTACTGATTCGCTGGGCGTGGAAGTCTGTACTGAAATGTATTACTACAGTTAATAACATAGTGCCAGATTGTTTTTGCTTAGGCCTAATCAGTGATGATTGCAATTGTGATATGCAGAATATAAATTATTTTTCTAATCGAATTCAGAGTTAAGCTCCAGATCGATTCATTAAGCAGGGCTTACGGAAGACAAAGGTCTAAAGTTTGATAAGTATATGTGAAGGAATATGTAGGTAGTGTTATTTGTCAAAGCTAACTGTATTGCAACTTCCAAAGCCGTATACGAACACCGTAAAACAATATGTAGTCGTGATAACTGATTTGCTTTTGATAAATTTTGTCTAATATATTACCATAAAATAGGCACTAAATAGGGAATTACGAGGTACCAGTCAACCGATTTGGTCCAAAATCAATAGGCCTTGACCCATGAACGTTATAATTGTTTATACCAGGTTTCCTGAAAATCCAAAAACGTGTATTCGAGTTATCGCGCGTACAGACACACGGACAGACATTTTCCCATCCACCATACAATCTCATAACGTACCATATTGGCACTTAATGTAATGATGTAACAAAGTGTCAGAATGCTTTGTTTAATCAGTGATAACTGCAATTATGATATGCAGAAAATAAGTTATTTTTAAATAGATTTCTGAGTTAAGCTCCAGATCGATTCATTAAGCAGGGCTTACGGAAGAACAAATGTCAGGTTTGATCAGCATGTGTGAAGGAATATGTGGGTAGTGTTATTTGTGAAAGCTATTTGTATTAAAACTTCCAAAGCCGTATATGAACACTGTAAAACAATATGTTGTAATGAGAACTGATTTGCATTTGATAAATTCTTTCTAATATTATATTACCATAAAATAGGCACAAAATTGGGTATTACGCCGGTACCAGTCAACCGATTTTTGGTCCAATATCAATAGGTTTCTTCCCATGGACGTTATAAATGCGTATACCAAGATTCATGAAAATCCGATAAAGCGTATTTTAGTTAACGCGCATAAGGACACACGAAAAGATAGACAGACGGGCATACATTTCCCGTCCCCCATACAGTCTAATAAAGTACCATTCTGGCATTTAATAACTGAATGATACATCTAACGCAGAATACGCCTATGTGCATATAGTCCAGTTAGTGTTTGCATACCCAGGCAGCTTCCTATTGTTAGGAGGAAAATTTTGCCGACGGCTCAACCCATGCACTTTATTTTTGCCGTACCAATCAGCTAATCAGCCAATCAAAAGCTAAGAATGTCCTATGGCAGCTGTGACAGCTACTCGTCTACTCCGCGTGGAGTGAAACGCGGGGTTGCAAGATCTAGTTAAAGTAAACAATAACACGAGTGAATTGATTAAAGCGAGGGAAGAACTAAGGTCAGTGATAACAATGAGAGAATATTGCAACATTGCTTTTGTTTAGGAAAGCGGAAATCAAGACCGACTTGGTCAGATCAATCAACATAAAGACTCACCGACTTACTGGTTTATTTCTTCGAAGCCGCCTGGGTATGTAATGAAAAACTCCACTATAAATATAACATTTTCTACACTTCTCTCCATCATTATTACACTTTTCCTTGGTTTGTACATTCATAGTTTGACGCAACATTGTGGTTCAACGTTGTTAGTACAGTTGAAGTGGTTAAACGATACACACATACTGACTCAGGGTCTTCACCATTATAGAACGGAAGGTTAGAAAGATAGAATGAAATACTTAGAAGGTAGAAAGTATCAGATATGAGGGAAAAGGACAAGGTATATTTTTGCTCACATTTTTAAATAGCTTTATGTAGTTATAATGCTATGCATTGTAGCCATAAATACTGTATATAGGTGCTTTATTTGCACAAATATGTGTGGCAAAATACTTTAAACATGCATTCTGACCAGTGAAGTTCTTCAGAAATAGAATATAACACAAAGAGAACGTACGAATAATGGGTTTCCGAAGCCGATTGTGTAATGAATTCACGGGACACAAGTTGTCATTTACAATATTTAAAATTAAATATCATAGATATAAGTATTTGTCAAACCAACTGTTAGTGAAATTAAATCATGTCAAAATACAAAAAAATTAGAAGTTGCTAATTCATGTGTATTATAATATTTTTACCTTCTGAAGTGGATGTATCTGCTTCTTCCTGCAATTGCATTTACTTGCATTTACTGAGGAGGAGTTTCACTTTTCACTTATCCATAATTACTTTAAAGAAATATATCATATATAAAAGATGGATCTACAACTAAGAATTCGACGCATCATATATTGACTACCGTACCCTAAATCAAGCACCGGCTTAACATTCGAGAACAGAATTCCTAACGAAAAGGGCAACTGTTCATCTGAATTCTAGATAATAAACATCCGCATTGCCAAAGTAAAATTCTTCCCTTTAAATGTTTTTCGAGTAATGACGCATAATCGTTATTACGAAATTATATTGCACCAATAACGCTTATCTATTTCGTACTGCCACAAAAGCAACTAAATTGAACGAATGCGCTATACTACCTTTTCATTAAGTTCAAAGGAAGTTTGCACAAACGCACATGATGTAATTTCGAAGTTCATCCCCTCGTATTACTATTCAAAGGAATTTGAAACACGGAAGCTGAAAGCTTGCCATCATATTTCATTACCATTCGTACTAGATGAAATGATCTCTATCACAGAACCAGGACTCTTGTTAGGATATCATTATACATGCGTAATTTGATAATCTCCTTATATGTGCTCTAACTTAATATGTCAGTAGCATAAAATGGATCATTACATTACACTACCGGTATATCAGTAGCATACATTGCTCATTATGTACTACTTCCACACCTAACAGGATGAAGCTTATATAAAGGCTTATATATAATCGAAATCTGCTGTGTTTAATATTTATTTTTTATGCCCATTACAAATGGACGTTTGGCCGCCATCCGCAGCTGACCACTTGGGTTCAGAATAAAGAAAAATTCAAAATTATAACGTTTATCAAAAGGAAGGGTCATGCTAACAAAATCCTATTTAAACTTCTAGATGTTACAGTATAATGGTAATGAAAGATCGATAGTGAGTCCTTTAATGTACTTAATGACATGTCGTATATCCTCGGTCGCAAACTGGAGTGATTTCAGATATTGGTTTGTCAACTTAATAAAGGATGTTCCAAGAACACTAGAAAGAAGACCATTTACTTCCCAAGTAGTTAGGACTACAGGAATATCGTATTTCTCACTTAAGTGAGGAATGCATGGGACATGAATTGCCTTCTTTTCTTCGTGTACTTTATGGAATTATTTGGCCATCCTGCTCAAACCGTACAGTGGAATCTAGGATTAACTCTCTCTTCTTTTGCCGATTTAAGGCCACAATATCAACTCTTCCTATAGATCCTTCCTCCGACATACAGACGACTTCTTCACATACCTCCCATTTCAGTGTTCTCATCTTAGTTGCAATGAAGGTTCTTTGCAGTTCTCATATTTTAAAAACATGCTATAACGATGCTATATAGATCGTACTTACAATAGGGGTGCCCACAGTAGTAGTAGTAGTAGTAGTAGTAGTAGTAGTAGTAGTAGTAGTAGTGGTACTAACTATTCTGCCTTTCGACAGGTTCTCAAACTTGGTACGCGAATTTTGGTTTTCTTAGCTTTCTATCCTCTGCCTTCTCCTTCAGCAACCAATATTTACGTTTTTACCGTATATCACTATCCAGTGGCTGAATTCTTCATCTTCCGAATCTAGTTGTTCAGCCTTTTTTCTATGACTCATGCAATAAACAGATTCATTTTAGAATGTGCCCTATGCAGTTTGCTTTCCTCCGACGGATTGTATGTAGGATTGACTTCTTCTTACCCACTCTACTCGGAACCTCTTCGTTTGTCACCATGTCCGTCCACTTTATCTTTTCTATCTGTCTCTAGCACCAAATTTCAAAACAAGGGGGGCTAAGACGCAGAGTGCGTCATTGAAATTTCTGGGGGTTGAAAATTGTTGCAAAATTAGCATTTTATATGTTAAAAATAAAAGCCGTCAAGTTTTATAACTTCAAAAGTTAATAAAATCCTGAGATTCTAATATTTTACACGTGAATAAAGTATACTGTACAACTAGAAGTTATATCACAGTTCGCGAAACGCATTTACTTGTAACCAAGTACCGCGCCGACGAAATCGATCACTGAGTTGTATGTGATGATAGCAATACCTTTTCCTTGGGAAGAAGTTTTAGAGTAGACCTACTGTTATTCCACTAATACTAAAAGGGGGTTACTTTTCCTGAGGTTGAGATAGTACGAAGTTGGTTAATTTTCATGAAACTGGGGCTGACATGAAGTTACGACGGGGTGGGCACCCCTGCTTACAAGAATACACTTCCACTTCGGTTTCTAACTTTGAACTAGCTTTCTAACTAGCTATTGCCTGCAGCTTCGCTTGCGTATATTTTGTACTTCGATAGAAATAACCCTTCCTCAGTATCGCAATCTTTAGGTGTTACCAAGTTTGCAAAATTACTATCTGATGTTTTAAATTAGGAAGTGTAAAGAAAAATATATTGTTTTCCGTATAATCTTTGAACCCCCTTATGACCTATTTTACTTTATAAACCCTTAGGGGCTGAATTTTGAGAAATGCTTAAATATGGGTGTCGTTAATTGTGTTGGCGTTTATTTATGTTAAGCTTCAGGAAAATACGGCCAAAAGTAAAAATATTGTTTCCAACCCAAAAATGTATAACTCTTTTCACTCCCTTGGAGTTGATTTGTAAAAAAGAGTGTTCAATTATTTATGTGTTGGAGTTAGCATATTTTCTGTTTTAATTGTTCTGAACCAGATCCAGTTCACTTTTGAACGACTCTCGTACATAAAGATGAAACTGTATACGACTTCAAAGATGCTGGTATTTCTATACCTAGAATTAAGAACTCTGCGAATGGTGCATATTGAATGGTGAATTGTATCTTGACACATAAACAATTTCTTTCAGTGCTTTAAAGAAAAGTATGTATTAACGAACATATTCAAAGTCAGACTTTGAGGGAAACTTATGAGAATACGTATTCAACACCTGAATGGAAATTTCTAGACATGTACTGGATAGACGGAATTTGTAACTTGACTATTTCCGTAATGAATTATTTTGTCGACTTGGAGAACACCTCTTTAATGAACTACAGAGAAAGAATACATCTTTCTTCGAGCATCCACTTAGAAAGTTACGAACGTCGACTAATTAATTTCCATTCATTATGAGGAATACCTTTTTGCGCTTTTGAATGAATGCCTTTTCTCTATGTAGGGTGTACTAATCTTGCAGTTAGCATGATCCAGAATTGTATACACCACAGAGATTCTAATTAGCAAGGAAGCGTACATCCCATTGCAGTAATAAAAATTATTTAAAATATTAGAATTTTCAGTACTAATAAGAAAGATGATTCAAGAATATTTTTACTATAGGCCTATTGTAAGTAATTTTGTAAATAATTTGTTTTATGTTTATATGCGGTTTATCCTCGACTGAGAGGCAAACTAATAATGGCGATTAACAGCAAGATATATACAGAGTGTAACAAAAAGGTAGGCCAAAGCTTCTGGGAAACCCTCTTTGCATATAGAGGGTGAAATTATGGTATATGAACATGGTCGAAAATGTACAATTTCCTGATTAGAGCCCTTTGAGTAGAACTCTGGGCAGGCACTATCGGTGACTGTTTGGTAGGACATATGCACTACCACATCTTCTCAATGGATGAAGGTAAAGAGCTGTCTTAAAAAAAATTACCTGGCCTGTTTGAACGCTTCCGGAATCTAATAAAGCAAAACCTTGAATTTTATTCAAAGAGATGTGCACCAAAGGTAAATGACTAGTTATTTTGGCTTCAAAACTGTAATTGCAATTACCAATGAATAATCATAAATGATCCGACATATTAGTTCTAGAAAAGACGACTATTACTCGGACGGCTATCATCACCAACATTCTGAGGTCTCCTGTTCCAACATCTATCACAGAAAAAATACCTACGACCACTTCGGTCGGCACTATAATTATTGTACACAGGACCAACTTCCCGACGTTCGGTAGCATTAATTGCTGGAGCAGAACGCAAGATATTGTTAGCATTATCTCTATTACCGTGAATTGGGCCATCATGTCTTAACACCCTATCATTAAGCCGGTGTGCCAGGAGCTTTAACTGTTTCCATGCAGTGAGAGGAGACAGCCCTCAAAATAGACCCAGAATCTCAGACAATACTGAAGCAGCCCATACCATGGCAACAGATTCTTTTTCTGAGTATGGCGGTCTCATTCGGCTGCTCCAACTCAGGGACAACTTCAACGTTTTAACCGATGTAGACCTCATAGTGGTAGTGACATCCTGGCTCAGGTCATTGGCGGTAAAAGAGTATAACATTGGCATTGAAAAACTGGTACCACGTTATAATAAATGCCTTGTCAGCAATGGCGATTACGTTGAGAACTAGGTTAAGGTTCTGTATCTTTGTAAATAATGTTTCGTGTTGATTTATTTTGTTAAGGGAAATCGTTCTCTACTTTCTGGACGACCCTCATACATGGAGTAGGTAGCCTATTTGTTAAAGAGAAAAATACCTTGAATTATCTTGTGCAGAAACTTTAATTAATCCAGTTCTGGCCACTTGACTGATAAATGATTGTAGAACTTTAAATTACCGGTACTATAGCTGTCTTTCCTTCATATATTACTCTGTGACCAGTCGGATTGGATTTCTCTGTGATATCCTCCAGGATGTAGTGGTTAAGAGTTCCTATATAGCCGGAGGAGAGAGAAGATACAAGTTCAGAAATAAAAGTTTGTAGAGGATAAGAAACTTTGAGAACTTGAGTTACATTTACTCTACTCTCCCCCAAGACTAGTTGATAATAATTGATCATGTGGACCATTTAGTCATCTTCTCGCATGTAGTATCTTTCTCATAAATTAAGCAATAACATGTTCGATGTCCTGCTACCACATGAGTTGTGAGAATTACACGTATTCATTTCCAGAGGGTCGGTAAATTCTGGACGTAGCCATTATTAATTACATTTCCATAGCTATATCACCCTTGTGCAGTAGCTACAGTAAATTTACATAGTATTTGCATTCATTGTGACACATTCTGTTCCTTTTGCTCTCCCATCTCTTATTTTTCTTACCCTCTCACCCTTTTATTCTACATTTTCTCTCCTCTCTCTCCCTTCCTCTTTATGTGGCATTCACAGTTACACCTTTCTGTAATCCGTTAATGAAAAGTAGATAAATATGACTACTATTTGAATTACCGGTACCATCGAATTCTCGAACGGTTGTATAAAGAATAAATCACTATAAACACTATAAAACAGTAAATAGTCTGTTTAAATTATACTTAGAATGTGTTCGTCTTTTCTCAGACGTGGCACCGGCATTGGAATGATCACTTATCCAGGGAGGTGTGGTCAGAGAGGTATGCAAGTGATCCATAGAAACTCCATCCTCCGATCCTGTAAGGCATCCTGTAAGGCCTTGGTGGCGTGGGCACGTAAATATACCTACAAGGGGGAGGTTAACCCAGGGACAGAAGAGTTCATATTTAGAGCAGTAATGAGGTTGCTGATAGAAGGGATCATTTCAAACCAAATAGGCTGTAACTGTCGTTACAGAACCGATAGATTTATAAAAGATTTCGCTAGTTATACTTCTTGATACTATTAAAGATCTTAATATTACAGAAATACAATTTATAATTCACTTCACTTGAAAGTAATATAATTTTAACACAATATTTTATGACTAAGTGGTAAAGAACAAGGCATTGACAGTGCGAACTAAAGATGAAGCCATCGAACTTCTACCGTTCATATCGTGGGGCCGTGACCGGGCATAGGACAATCGATTCAAGGAGGAAGCAGATAGCATTAAAATAAATATAAAATTTACTTTGCGTTTCGTTACTGTGTTTATGATTATGAGATAATGAGATTGTAAGTTCCGAGGAGACAGGTAACAGTCACTGCGAGATAGCAATGATTTCTGACACGCATATAAAAATGAATACACTACATGTAAAACACTCTCGCTGGGACGTTGCCTTATGTCACGGATTATGTCGTTCACCGTGATGGGAAGTAGTTGAGTAAAAGTAATCAGATTACAGTAACAGTTCCTTTTTTGGTCCCATTTACTTGTAATCAATACTTTTTAAAAATGTAATTTCTACTTGTAATTTACTTCTGGAAATAAAATTGTAATTGTTACAATTTAGTAGTAATTAATATTAGTATCATTCTCGCTTGCTATATCGTCATCATTACTGATTTTGCAACTAATATCCAAATTAGAGTTAATATTAACAACAAGTTACTCAATGTTTCTAAAAATATTCTCATTGATTTGTTTTTTTGTTTGTTCATTAATAATTTGTGCCCAAAACAAACCAATAACAAGGAATGTTTAGGTACTGCCATTTTGTAAAGTAATTGTAAATGTAATTGTAATTTTACTGATTACTTTTTGAAAAAGTAATTTGTAATTGTAATTAAGTAAAATGTCTCTCAGGTAATTGTAATTCAGCCCAATTACTTTCTTTTTGTACTTTTCCCATCACTGGTCGTTCAGATAATAATCTTTGTGTAATAAGCACGAATACTACTGATTTTATTGAGAAAAAAGAAATAGAAAATAAACTATATACCATATTCTTTCCTTTCCTGACATGTGATATATATATATACTATATCAAAGTAAGAAATAATTATTATTTACAAAACCCATTGCATTTCATTCGTGGAATAATCTTAATAAATCCCACTCGATATTACGAGTTTCAACAGAAAAATTTGCTCGAACTTCTCGCAATTATATCGTGTTATGTATTATATCGTTCTCGCAAATATATCGATAAACTCGTAGTCTCTATTACCTGAAATAAATTTCATTCCTATTAGTGTTAATTAAATATCAATAAAACCAGTGGCGGACGCAGGGGGGGATAGGGGGGTTACATCCCCCCCCCCGAAATTTGAAAAATGCAATGCAAGTGGCTGTTTTATAAACTAATTATATATGTAAGTTGGTTAATTTTTTTTTAGTATTCTTTCTACCTATTCAAATCCCCCCGAAAAAAATTTCTGCGTCCGCCACTGATGGGGACACAGCGCACATGGGGACATTCAGAATATGTAAGAAAAAATATATTAGTAAAAAAAAATTCAATTCCAGAATTCGTTAGCACAAAAAGGTTATTCTGTGGCATAATGAACGACGAAAATTACCATTTTTTAAGGAGTGGAAGGTGGAAGGGGGAGCTGAAAACGCAAGAATGGACGAACTTGAATAAGTGTACTCCCAAGCAACAAATATACCATTCAATTTAACCAAACACAACGCCAAGTTGATACAGCAACTTGTTCTGAACAAGTGGGCCTATGCATATGGATGCAGTCTCTTACCATCTCTCTGTTAAGTCCCCGTAGGCCCAAGTTTCTAAAAGAAAATCTGAGGAATAATATAGTCTACACGTGACATTTCATGGGCATGCTTTCCGTTGCAGATGGTTTTTAAATAACATCTCCATTTCCTATATAGAAAACAGGAAAAATCTTGCTAACTTCAAAATCATTCGATTTATTCTCATGTTGTGCAGTCAAATGAAATTTGTTTTGTAAGATTGACGTTTTCCAATTTCCGTTTTAATACACAGAAGAGAAATGAACAAACTCCATTTCTTTCCCTAAAATTGGAACCGCGGTTTCTTGGTTCCATATAAAGCTTGTGGTATCTAAATGTCTGGCCCTCGTCACAAACTCTGTGTATTTTAATGACTTTAACATTTCAATTACAACCTGTGTTCCATAAACTATTGGTAAGACTATATATTTACATTATCAAGTCAGAGGGGTATGGAAAATAGTCTAAACGGATAAAATTAAAAAGATTAACATAATGCATATTAAAGCGAAAAATCAACACAAATATTGTACTTTTAGACAGCTTAAATATTAAAAGTGTAATTTCTAAAACAAATCACACGAAGTAAATGGTGCACATTATCGCACTAGTGCTACAAAATCTATATGACACTCCTTTGTCACCAATTATGATTTCAGTCACATGGAAAGTACTCTTTTAACTAAGATAATTGCAAGAATCAGTTTAATAAAAATGAACATGTTAAAACTCATTACGCCTTTTTAAATGTCAAATTTCTCAGGATGGTTGCAAAAATAGTTAAACTGGGTGACTGAAAAGCATTGTCCACGCCATCCCTTATGTTGGCAGCCATGTACCAGGAAGTCAATAACATCTGTCTGCGCAAGTCATGCTAGATGGCAAAACAGCTCACGGACAGCTGGAAAACTCCCAAATGGCTGCACGGTATGCAATAAAATTTTATCTAAGAAATATTGACTGCTGTCTAAAAATAATGTATGATACACTTGGAAAAAATATGTTATTTTTCTCGTGTGATCCCTACACTTGCCCTTACGTTTAAATGCAGACATGTAGTCATACGCATGGACACATCAATGACATTGATATTGGCCGCGATCAAACCTCGACCTTGGGCATAGAATACCAATACTTACTATCACCAGGCAGAATCATACATTTATGTATGACAATAATTCTTATCATGTTTTGAAAGGTTTCTCTAATACGAACGTATGATTATCGTAGATAATAGAAAGAGGGGTTCGGATGTTATCGATAAATTCACGAGCAACCAATTATCTCGAGAGAATCCGGTCTTCGAAATATTTCAATTAGGAAATACTCGAAGAATTAAGCATGTAATGATCATCATAATCATCGCTTGTATTTACCATAAGAATGTTTACAAATTCATGGCTCGTCACTTAAATCTAAGAGCCAAGATTTGTATGACCTTATAGATCAGTGTCCGGCAGATGCTGCAGTTGTGACGTAAGAGCCGATCATCTCGCAAGAGCTTGAGAGAGCGAGCAGTTGAGTTTCATTCCTGTTAATACGCACTAGCGCAGTGGCGTTCAGTGCAGCAGTAGGGTTAAGGTGAGCCGTGATGGTACATTGAATTGCGTGCATTAACCATGGCAAGGGTGCAGAGGTCAGTTAATCAGTGAAATGTATGGTAAATTTAGTGCATTCAGATTAATACTAGACTTACGGAAACGTCAGGTCACCCTCGGAGACACGCCACATTTTCCAAAGTTGTCTACAGTATGTCATTCAATTACAGACATTAATAATTATGTACAAATATTAGAAGAACTGGATCAGGATATTTTATTACAGATTTCAAGATTTTGCAAAACTCCAATCCGATATTTGCATATTTGCGACACCATTTTCTGTGGATGTTGACAGTGTTCCAACGTCATTGCAACTAGAAGTCATTGATTTGCAAAAGAATATTGAAATGAAAGACCGCTTTCAAAACAAAAAGGATCTATCTATATTTTATAGAAGATTTCCCCAGGCAACTACATAATATATTTGCTGCTAGAATGTTGAGTATATTTGTATCGACGTATGTATGTGAATAGTTCTTTTCTTGTATGAAGATCTGCAAACCACAACATGGAAACCGCCTATCTGATCAGAACATGAAAAATGTTCTCGTTTGTGTGTTAGCCAGACTATGTCTCCTAATATTGCAAAATTAGTGCGCGAGAAGAGAGGGAAAAAATCTCGACAATGCCTTGAGCTTGGGCACGATAGTGACACAAAGTAAGGGTGTGTATCAAAAGTCTGAATAGGCCTATACTTGGCATAGTGCTCACAAAGGTGTATAGTTTAATTTGTATATTTTGTGTATTTTGTATATTTTGTATACTTTAACATTTTTCAGTTTCCGAGTAGACAAAGTTTTGCAGTACTCCTTAAAGTATTCTTATGTTTTATGTATTTGTATGTTTATAGTAGTTTCGGAGCCTCATTTAAATAACCTGACGCATCCGCACCTGGATGCATTTCAGATTAGTGTAAGTAGGGCCTGTATTAAATTTCATTACAAACAAAACTGTTCTGTTACATTGATTTATCACAGTTGTACTATTTTGTTTTCGTACAAATGCATTGTAATTGTGCTATTCCCATACTATCTACGAAGATCGGAGCGCACTCTGTCAATGCATAGGCGTCGTTCCGCCACTGGCCAGTTGAACCCTTCCTCCACGCTCAGTACGGAGATATTGCCGAGCAAAGAGCGCGGCTGCTCTGTAGTATGACGTCACAGAGCACGGAACATGCCGGTCACTGTTATAGATCATATTCATTGCTAGATCAAACCTGACAGGCGAAGTAAAAGGCCCAAAGTTCAATCTAGGACGCTTGATGAGAAAATAGTGGTTTGTAAAGATAGGTCTGAAGCTAATGTATGGTGCATTCTATGCTATAAGAGCGTTAAAAATGCGCGCCCCATTAGCAATACAAGTAGAAGTAATAAGTATACCTAGGTAATTAAAATCATTAAAAATATAATCTTCATTATAAATAAATATATATTTTTTCTACAAATCCTTTCTCTTTTACATAGCACAGAATCGGAATTTTCTATTAAATACAAAATGAAATGAAACATTAGGCCTAATGATCTATTACAGTATATTACAAAATATTCTCAGGGTAATTATTACAAAAGATCTTCAGTAAATATTAATTTAAAGAATATTAGATAGGCCTTATACTGTAAATTATTGTGGAATTTCTCCTTACAATTAATACACAAGTCACAATTATACTGAAATAATTAATATAATTGAATAACTTATGGGTAACTGTTTCTTGTGTTTTAGATTCAACGTTCATTCGCTATGGTCACAAAGGGTGCAACATGAGAAATGGGTTATACCGGGTATATGTACTTCTGGTGAGTACAGAAATGCACATTATGCTGTACTTTGCATGCTTTAGAGTAGAACTTCGTCTTGTAATAGAATACTTGTCTACATTAAGTTCAAGTGTCTTTCATACAATTACATTGTACTGTACAGTCACCAAAAGAAAAGACAAAAGATTTTGTATGCTACTTTCTGTCTAAGCCCAGATAAAAACATTCCGGTAAGTCCTTAACGAGAAGCGTTTACAAGATTGCGATAATCCTAATTCAATGTAGTATGCGTCGTAAGGAACTAGGCCTATATTTGTCTTAAAGAATAACTAACATTAAATTTTATGAATATGGAATATTAAATAAAAATCAGTACCATATTCATATCCTAGAGTAGTGCTTTATGCAGCGAGCCTATAATGACACTTGTGAGTCCTTATGTTTGTGAAACGAGCAAAGTGAGTTTCATAATTTTCATAGGAGTAGCCTATCTTAATTATCGTAATAAGCAAGTTGCATAGCCTACGACTGTTTTTGTTAAACCATAAATAAATATTTTTAGATTTTAGATTCATTAAAAAATCGGATACCGCTGTTAGAAAGTTCTCCTCTGTTGTCCTCTGCAAGAGATGACAGGTGATGGATTACGGTCAGGTCGAGGATTGTTCATAGTAGTTTTCTTGACCGACAAAATTAATTCAATTTAACATAATATAATATTAAAATTAGCAGGCGCAGAATTGATTTTATTTTAAATACTGGCAATTTATTACGCAGTTTGACTGGCTGCTCTCATCGTTTCACGATCGTTCCGTGTTCGATAATAATAGATACCACACCTGTGTTAGAATGAAAATCTGTTTAGAGATGAATGTCATTATCATACTGTTAAGTCACATGAATAAGCGTGTTACAGATGGACGAATGTGTTACCTTATTTGACAGTATTTACCGGTGTTTGAAGAAAAAAAACTTAGGAGTGTAGCAAGGTGGCAAGAATCCAGTAAGCATATCATTAGCTCAGAGGTTAAGGCGTAGTAGCATTAGAGAACATTTATGTTTCGTTAGTTCGAACCTCCGTTAAACCTTTTTCGTATTGTAAAAACAGAAATTAAAAAAAAATAAAAAAACGTATTAAGATAGTTTTTTACTTTGTGCGTTAAGTTTTTGTAATTTATTGCACTAAATGTCTAAGTTCACAATGTTATTTATTAATTTATGACCATCTTTCTCATTTTACATGTAATATTCAAAATGTTGTACAGATATATTTCACTGGTACCTTGTAAAAAATAGCTGGCATGTGAATCGGTTGAACTTGGAATGAATCTGGTTGGATAGAGAACACAGGGTACTCGGCTATTGTGTGGTTATGAGCGGCATCCGCCATTATTGCTCATGAATATTCATACATCAGAGTCACACTCGTACTTTATATTGAACACTTCAACATGTTTCAGGCGTTCATAAATTGTGCGCTATTTTAATATCCTGTGTGGAGTCGTATTATATACTGAATTTAATTTATTATTACTATTATTATTTTTATTATTATTATCACTTTCAAACAGTAGTAACTTGAGCAAGCTGATGAAACTACAAGCGACTAATACTGAAACAAAAACCAAGTAGAGCAGAAAACACATCTGAATTATTTTGTTTCTGAGTTGTAGAAATCATAAGTTTTCATGCAGTTAGAGACTATCCTTTTCTTCTCCATCCCTTTGTTTCACATTCCTCAATTAATTTCTTCTTGTTCTTCCAACATGTCCATATTTCCCTGGGATCGTCTACGGAAACAGAACACAATTTCATGGAAATGTTATGGCAACAGATAAAGCAAGTTTTCAGCTATTTCTTAACATATTCGCCACCGGAAATGAGACGTGTGATAACTGATAACCTTCTCCGTTTCTCTGTCAATATCTATCATTCTCTGTCATTTCTTGAGGGGTAGGAAAAGATGGCAATCTCTGAGTGCGCGGTCCGAGCTGTAGGGTGGAGACTTCAACACCTCCCTGCAAATCTCCTGCAAACGTTCGGCTAGGAGATGTTTCATCATCCACTCTACAGCCCGGACCTCGCTCCCAGTGATTTCCATCTTTTCCTACACCTCAATAAATGGCAGAGAATGACAGAGAAGCGGAGATGGTTGTCACACAGTGGTTCAAATCCCAGGCGGCAGACTTCTACGACACAAGTATTCAAAAGTTGGACCCACGGTATGACAAATGTCTCAATTCCTGTGGCGAATATGTTGAAAAATAGCTGAACACTTGTTATATCTGTTGCAAAAATATTTCCATGAATTTTTTTTTTTTTTAAACGGCCCTAGGGAAACTTACTTTATGGAAGCGCCTCGTATAATCAGCTATAGTTTATTTTGTTTCCATCACAAGCGAAATTACATATTCCATTTGTTTCTTACTGTGCTTTGGTAAAGATTAATCTTGATTGGTATTACCTTCCCTTAGGACCCTTGGAAGCAAATATTCTGCAGTGTTTGTTTATTACTTTTGAGGGAACTTTAGAGATTTCTTGAAATCTCAGTTTACATAGCCTATCTACTCCATGACTTACCCTTGTAAATATATTTTATCTCTAATGTCTTTCTATGTAAACAATCAAAGTAAATGTACTAAAAATAATGCAGTTCATATACAATACCAGGCACAGGCATGATCATTTATGTCTTCAGCTTCATTGTTCTGTTTTCAGAAAGAACATAATGATTAATTGTTTGTTGTCATCCTAACGAAATAAAAATGTTATAAAAATATACTACCGGTATCTTTTAAAACTCTCATAGCTGATATGGCCATTTTTGCAATTGTTCAGGAAAGCAATATTTTAACAAAGTTTTTAATTTTCTTAAATCTCAGGTTATGGTTTAAATGCTAAATGTTACTGATCGTTTGACAATAGAATCTAATCCTATTTAATATGCAGTTATTTTATCCTGAACAGGCTTATAAAGTATGTAATGTTTGACATGCCAGATTCCTCATCTCTATAACTATCCCAGTTGCTGACCTTTTGTAATATTGTTTAATAGAAGAAAATAAAATTTCTGTCTTTACCTAATACAACGAAACATTAAGCCTTCATATTTTTTAACAACACATCTGGTACAAAGTAAATACAAAATTTGAATTCGATAATAAATGTTAATGCCAAATTTTGGAAAGCATATCACGTGTCACGTGTCAGTTTCTCGTGACACTTGCTTTCACTTCTCCTCATCATCTTCATCTGATGCACAGTCAAGACTAACGCAAGATGCCATTTTACCCGTAATTAAAGCGTGGTTAAATTTGTTGTAAGCAGGGTCGAAATGAGGCAGGAAATTCAACAGGTTATTATATCTGTGCAACACTTACGTGTACAGATATATTTTTATTGATAGTATTTGGCTCATTAGAACTTATCGCACCATTCAGTCTTCCAACGTCAGTGCTGAACGAATTTTTCAAATGTATTCCATAGTGCAAATATTATTGAAGCCAGCCAGAAATCAAACCATTTCACTTGTCGTCTATGTAGCGGTCGTCAGGTGGTACCAGCATTAGCTATATAAGGAACCTTAAAATTGGACAAGTCAGTCAGTCAGTCAGTTGGAAAAAGTGAAGTTTTAGGTGATTCGTTTCAAAGTAAAGAGTAAAGACCCGTAAGATGAGTACACTGTCTCTTCTGCCCTTGGGCCTTCTGTTAAGAATCGGCAGTTTGGCAACACTGCACTGATCTGTGCGCATGGTAACGTGCATTCATTGATATGCATTTCTTCCTTGCAAAACTAACACCGCGATAACGAAGTTAACCGAAGTGATAAGGCTGTGCTTCACGCTTCTTCTAGCATAAATCATTAGAATTATCATTCAAATACTGTCTATAAGATATCTCGGGAACTTGAAAAAATCTAATAAGTTAATTCCGATTTATCTTTTGAGAACTCCTATGTCTAGAACTGATCATGCATAATACTTGTTACAAATTTTACTTGTTCTGTAATCAAACTGTTTGTAGACATTACTTTAAATCCTTTCTTTCTGTCTTTGTCTCGTAGTTTTACCTCTCCCTTTTAGGATTTAAACGACCCAAGCCGCCCGGGCCTTACAGGACCGCGACCTGTCGGGAGAGGGATTACCTATGGATCACATACATACTTTTTTGACCAGACAAGGACATGGAGGGCCTCCCCGGATGAGTGATCGGGCCAATACAGGGGCCACCTCCGAGACAACACGAACACATAAGACGATACACACCATTCACAGACACGCACTCAATCAGAACAAGGCGAGGATGGGGATGAAGATGATAATGACGGCCAGATAATATCCGGGGACCACAAGGGCCTAAAGTTACCTGACATTTGTGTCACAGGTGAGGGAAAACCCCGGAAAAAACCTCACCTAGGTAAATTGTCCCGACCAGGAATCGAACCCTGGCCCGCTGCGTGAGAGGATTGAATGCATCCCCTGAGCCACAGCACTTTAAATCATGGAATGTAATATATTTTATTTTATCTTATCGAACGTTCTTGCATTATCTCCTCTATTCTTAAATGATATAATATTGCATTTTCCTTTTCAGCACGTAGACCATTTTATCAAAGAAATAGTAAAATATGACAATTAGGCCTCTTCATATAGTCCGACCTATGCGGTCTTGCCTATCGCATAAAAATAATTTGCATGTGAATTTAAATAAATGAAATTGGATTTAAAATTTTGATATAATGTTGTAAGTTTTACGATGTATATACAGTACACATTTTATATTGATTAAACACCGTAAAAATGTTAGAACATTCGTTCACAGCAAGTTTCTGCTTTTGTCTCTATGTTTGTGAAAAAATGGGGTTACGAGAACGAAGATATTGCATGATACGATCGTAATAATGCAGGCATTTCTTTCATTCAGAACAATGGCGATATAATAGTAGCGTCCACTGAAGCGCAACGCATAGTTCCAATGAATGTTCCACATATCCGACGCTGCTAGATTCCATCCTTCTTCAAGCTCTTTTTCAGTTCGATCAAGTGCATCGTTACTCTATTGATTCTTTCTTTCCAATTCGTTAAATGAAAGTTATATTGGAGTAATATTAAGTGGAATGGGAAACGGCTTAAGAATTTGAAACGCTTCTAGTGTAATCAGTGTTCAATAAAGACTTCTTAAAGAGGAAGTTCGAGATTTATGAAACTTAAAAATGAGAATATTATATGAGAAAAATTCCTGTGACACTGGAAGGATGTTCATTCAGATCCTATAATTCTAAGCTACATATCGACAATATCAAGTTGTTGTCTATTGAGAAAGGATATAGACCAATGACATCAGTATTTTCGTATTCACATTACAAGCAGAATATTTTAAAGACCTTTTGAAATGATATGTTGCAACATTCCTTTTCATAATGCACAGATTGGCCTGTAGGCTCTATGGAAACACAGACGAAGGAAATTTACTTGCGTATTAACATTACGTAAATGCTATTTATCTCCTAATTTCGATAAGGTTATAAATAGACCTGGGATTTTAAGGCAAATACCTATTTTGTTCCTTATGAAATAACATGAAAATTTTAAAATAATGTTGACATTTCATGAGGAATCACTTATATTTAAAGAGATTTATAGTGCCTTAAAATGCCTATTTGGACCTTTGGAGCCTATTTTTACTATTTTAATGCCTAAAATGCCTATTTTGTACATTTAAAATAAAATTCAACTTCTGTAACTTTTACAATCATTCAATGGACATCCCTGAATGAAGAGTAGAACAGCAGAGGGTGGGTTTTTCACAGAAACTTGATTTTCCCAAACAATTGTCGCCAAAGGAATGCTGACTGACGGGGGAGGATTAGCTCAAACAAGTAGCAGGTATACAGTAAGAAGCGGCATACTGTGTCAATTTTTTATATAATCCAAAACTGTTTTTGATAAATGTATTTTTAATTCTGTGTTAATTTTGCAATTATTTCTGTTCAGAATAGGTAGGCCTATACCACGTTTCTTACAGTAAAAAAAATCACATTACAGTTTAAGAGCATATTGTAGTATTTTAAAGTCTATTTTCTGTCTATTTACACATTTTTAAAGCATATTTTAAGTGCCTATTTACTTGTTTTTAAAGCCTATTTTAGGTGCCTAAAACTAATCTTTTTAGAGTCTAAAATACCAGGTCTAGTTATAAAACAACATTAGAACATCTCTGTCGCAGATGATAAAACTACAGACAGCCAACGCTCCTTGTCAGTTGACGTACCTATACTCCATTCGCAGTGAACATTATGGCAGTGAGGGATGGAATCCGAGTCCTAATAATAGTAATTCAATTTAGATTAATTTATTGAGGAATTGACCGAGCGAAGCAAGGTCGTGTTTTAACCTGTTCGTCAGGCATTTCGTTTGTTTGTAAATTTGTGTTACGCAGCTACCATAAAAGCCGTTGTCCGATTTTCTTTTAATTTGTCATAAATGTTCTTTGAAGTAATTAAAAATGTCTTATGTTCAATGATTTTTATTTATTTTTATTTCGTTTCAAGATGGAGGCCGTTTTAATGGTTAATTTTTATGTAATGTTAAATTTCTTTAAACGATTCTAAGCCAAACGGTTCATGTTATTAAAAAAGTTCAGTTCAACTCCTACTTTCGAATGCAAAATTTTCTACAACTTTATTCCGGTACGTTTTTATGATAACTGTAATGGTTTACCGGAATTTCGTCTGTTTGTAAATTTATTTCTTACGCAGACATGACCAAACGCGTACTTCAGTTTTCTTCCAACTTGGGATGAATGTTCCTTCAAGTCATTAAATAAACCTATGTGTAAGGATTTTTATTGTTTAATTTCGTTTAAAGATGGTGGCCTTTTACTGATGAAGAACTGATCTTAGATATTGTGGACTCTAGGTCTACTGTTCACAGAAATACTAGTAATAAATGTTTTATTAGAAAATAAAAAAGGGCATCTTTCGAAAATCTGAAACTCTCAATAGGTGTATGTGAGGGAAATTATGCAACATAATTTGCACCTTTTATATCTATTTGTGTATGTATGTATGTATCGGTATGAATGTATGTATGTATGGATGGATGGATGGATGGAACCCCTCGAAGGGGTTGAGAACGACCCTAAGCCCGTAGGCCACATTCTGTTTGTGGTTATTTAACGAAACGTTTAAAATCGTTGGTAGTACGGTTCAATATAGAATTTAATTAGCAATTGCATGCTTTCTACCAGCAAATGATTTGTAAGTAGTAATTCACAGGGGCGTATCCAAGATTTTTTTTCGGGAGGGGCTGTGATAAGCCTGAAACTATATCACTAGGGCTCAGAAGTTGATGCCCTAAAATGCCTGAAAAATGGCCTTAAATTTATGAAAATATGACATTAAGAATTGAAAAAATGACAATATTTCTAAATACACATTTTGAAAAAGGAGTATATTCATAAAAAATAATAAACAGAGGAAATATACAGTAGTATAATCATAAATAATAATATTAATAAAAATAAAAGTAATAAAGGACAAAATTTAAGTATTTCATATTACTACTTTTGTTATTATGTTTTCTATAATTGTTATGTTTACTGTATTAATGAATGCCTCATAGCTAAAGAATTATGAGATCGCTTTGTCTGTAACGTTGGAAAAGTTGATTCTGAAAACAAAATAGGAAAAATGCAACGGAAAATTGAACACTTCTTAAAAATTGACTTGTAAACAAAAAAATACCGAAAATGCAAAAGAAAAGTAAGTTATTTTTGTTAATTTTGAGGCGAGACGAATTTATACTAAATCTTTTATTGTCTGTGATGGTTCAGAAAAAAATTATGACATTTCATCAACTTCCGAACTTAAATTATCACACAAAATCACCCTATATTGAATCTTCACGTTAGAATAACGTAAATATGCCGGCGCGGTGGCTCATGCTGTAGCGCGTGAGCCTGGCATGCTAGCGGTCCTGAGTTCAAATCTCGGGGCCGGCGGGTGTGTCATTCGTGGTGGACGAAGCCGTGCCTTGGGGGTTTTTCTCGGGGTTCTCCCGTTTCCCCCTCTCATTCCACCAACACTCTCCACTTCATCTCACCTTTCCCCCTTTTCATCATCATCCCGTTTCCACTTCCGGTATCGGGCCTGCTTTGGCAGTCAGCGCCCTTTGGGGGCCTCTCCCGTCCTCCCCGCTGCTTGTGGTCAAGAGGTTGTTGGTGGTGTGTGTCGCGGACCTGTCGGGGCTCCGGTTGGAGGGACCGAAGGGGGTGGCGTGTGTCGCGGACCTGTTGGGGCTCCGGTTGGAGGGACCGAAGGGGGTGGCGCATACGTGGCATGGTAATAGGGCTTGCTGGATGTAGGGGAGCTCCGTAGGGGCCTGCGGGGGGATCTGCAGTCCTGGGCGGTCTATGGGCACGCAACTCATTCCATCCCGGAGGTAGGTACAATAAGCCTGCGGCTTCGGTGCTTAGGGGCGTTCCCACCCCGCCTCCCGCCTAAAGGGCACTTATTCAATTCAATTCAAACGTAAATATACTCGTACAACGATACCTAAACAAAGCATGCAGGTTTATTTGTTGATGTCTACGTCGCAATCACACCTTAATCTAAAATAAAGGCATTAAAAGTTGAGTCTTACAATAAAATTAGGTTTTCTTGCTTACCCACTGTTGGAAAATTTATCAAGCACCATTTCAAACACTGCTCGCTCTGCCGCTATAATATACCCGAGATGCAGCACTGCCAGCTTCATCAGCTGTTAGCATTCTTGCCAGCTTGAGCTACTTAGGTAAAAATTCTATGTTAGGCTGAATTTTCTACATAATGGTAAAGTAGTGTTGGCATTTCTATTTCACGATTATGAGTCAAGATGTACAATTAAACTGTCTACTATCTGAGAAATTAAAGTGTCCTTATGTGGAACATATTAGCATGACTCAACATTTCGGGGGGGGGGGGCTGCAGCCCCCTCAGCCCCCCTCTGAATACGCCCCTGGTAATTCAGTTAGTTGTCACTAGGTGATTTATACATTCAATGGTTCACACTTCCTTTTGAATATCACTGGGGGGGGGGAGGTCAGTTAATTACGCTGAATCAGATCTACAAACGGCATTGGACCGCGGTACATTGTTTGGGATTCAAGAATAGTGCGATATCTTTATTGGCGCCAAGGAAGAATAAGAAGATAAAAAACCTTGGTTCATTTACAGCCAGGAATAACTAACTCGTCTGTGCTGAGCGCAAGTCTGTAAATTGTATTGCTGCAGCAGAAAACAATTTCTGTATCGGAGATTCGTTGTATTCCCTCGAGCGAATTATCGTTCCATGCTCTTTTCTCTGTGAGCACAAACCTCTGTAGTTTTTTCCTGACCGAAACCTCAGAATGCTAAATATAAACACTTATTATTTTATAAGCGTGGTGTTTTTTAATATCGATGGCTGAATAACACCTTACCTTAATTACTTCACCGGAGAGATAAAGTCTGGTTTTTAAAGGGGATAGTGAAATATTTGTATGCATTAAAAATATTACTTTTTATTATCTTTATCCTATTATATTTTGGTTTCCGTTTATATTTATCGGCAAATGGAAGGTACTTAACGAGATTCTGTCAATGGCCTTGTGCATGTGGCCACTCATGCTTACAAACTCATCAACGCTTTTTAGGCGTGGATTTAAAAGTATTCGATACATACTTATAAATAGAACCCCGGATTTTTAGGGGTTTATAAACTTTACTAGTTTTGAAACATTCTAAAATAATTTTATTTTAGTGTTTTACCTTTTTAGAGAAGTGTTTTAAGTTTCACTAAACACATTGAAACAATCATATAAATTAATTTTACTTTTACTGAGAATATTTTTACTTACTATTTTCATAACTCTGAGGTAGAAAAATGTAAGGACACTTTTTGCCTAATTTTCAACAGTATATAGTTTACACAACACAATTAATTTTAGAATTTCCCCCGTCGTATTCAACACCACCGCATAAACGCAAGAAGAACTTTTTCAGTTAACTAACCAACTTGGTTAGTAGTTTATTTTCGGCAGCTATGTCTGTTTTATTACAGGTTACTATTTTCGATAGGACTGTAGGAGGAATTTTGGATACAAATTAAAATTCAATTAAAATTAACAAATGGAAAGAGAACTAAAACTTCGCACATAATGACTCAAAGCAATGGTCAGGCAGGTAGTGTACGAAAATTCAGCCAAGATTTTAAGCGAAAGCTTTGAGTCTCTAGGTAATCCCTAGCACATTTTCAATAAAAGCACAGTTTATAAAGGACTGTATTTGGAGGCGATTATGTTATAATGCTTTTCTTTGGAGTAAATGCGGAAGACATATTTTCTTATTATAGGATGGAATTAGGGGAAATACTATTGAACAATTTAAAAGGGAGGAGATTACTAATACCAGGGCGACTTCTGATTCGCTCCCTCGGCCACTTCTTATTTCCGATTCCCTCTATAGCAAAAATATATTGTGGATCGATTCCCTCCTTGATCCGCCGAGAACAAGGATTTTTTTAATAAAGCAATTCTCTTCTCACCAGAAAACGAGTAACAAATTAAACGTTAATCGACAACACTAAAGCATTGGGTTGGGAAGTACATGGCCTACAAAGACTGTAATCTGATGCTTCCAAAATTAGTAACAAGGCACAAGTCTGGAGTAACATACTTGAATCCTTTTTTGTCGTCGGGGAATCGCTTTGTACAGTGGTATTAATCAGACGTGGCAGTCCAAGCATGGATGCGCAGTAGATGGAGACGAGTCCAGTACATATTCGTACTGCATGGAGGGTCAGTTGTGTCGTTGCTTTCAGTGCGGTAAGATCGTATAATGTAGTTAAGAAACAAGAGACCGTGTTACAATAGCTTCTCCTCTCTCGCTAGTGCAGTTCAACATTCTTACCCCTCCCCTATGATTCCTCCTACATGCGTCACCTCTCTCACGCGCATCTGTTTGCCGCCTCTGATTAATACCACTGTAGATAACTTAATTTTTCAAATCACTAATAGTGAAAATCTAAGAGCATACTATGACTATCGATGAGACAATGACATTGGTAACGTCCTTTTTCTCGGTTCTATGGGCTAAAAGAATCTGGTGCTGCTCGATTCACTAATATATGTGGATGTTTTCACACCAAATTTAACTTAACATCAAATTTGCTTTCGTTATTTTCAACTGAACAAGTTTATTTTGTGTTACATAAAATTCATGAAAACGTCAAATAAGAATTAATTCGGCCATCAACAATCCATCCCAGGAACGGCGACACAAATCGGTTAATGTAATGAATAAAATTGAAGATCAGTTTCACAATAGTACAAAGCCGTTTCATACAAGCACCTTCATAATGTTTTAATGTAATAAAAGATAAACACACCATGGTTATTACTATCTTACTATCATACATGGTTATCCTAACAGTCCGAGTATGTATGCCTATTAAGTGCGACTGAATATTGTGTGTCTGGTTAATGAATGTTTCCAGCATTGGGAATTATACTGCACTGGAGATAAGAAAGTATATTATAAAAACCGGAGAGAAAAGGATTGCATTCTTTTTGGGTGGGAGAATCAGGATATGATTTTTGGGATGAAGTAGGCGTCAGGCCTACTCGCATCACTATTATAGCCTGTTCGATTATGTATTACCTTCAAAATGTTGTCATAGTTCCGTCTGAATGATTTGAGAAGAATTCACTGTCTTTGTCTCCTCTACAAAAATTCTTCATACTTCATCACGATCATAGTCGCTTCCCAAACTTTTCCTCTCCTCACACCTAGAATGTACCTAGCCTATTATCATTCTATTCATCATCATTCACTGTATCAACTGTTTGCCTCTGGATTCCATCCCTCGGAAACTCAGAGGCTGGCGAACGTTAGGCGAATTTCAGTTTATCTGAAACTGCATTAATTTGAGATCAGATAATTTAGTTGTTCCTTTTCCTCTGTGTGTGTGTGTGTGTGTTTTTTTTAAAATTTGGAATCTTTTTCTCAAAATTATTATTGTAACACTCAGTTTTTCTTTTGAGTAGTTTAGAGATATCACAATTTGTACATTTTAATGTTTTCTTTCAGTAATTTAGAGATCTTATTCTTAAACCGTAATTTTCAATGTTTTGTAGTAATTACTAATTTTCTTAGATTTAGGTCTATATTGGCAATGTGACATAAAATTTAAAGTGTTTTTACTTTTATACAGATCTAATTTGAAGTAATTTGAAGTAATTTGAATTTATGTATTACATAATTATAATATTGTTTTGACTGGTAGAGAGGAAGGGAAGGGCAAACGACTTTAGCTCTACGAGAATAAATACGGTAACTACGTAATGAATAGAATGAGAAAGTGTGATGACTCGGCCGCTAATACAATGGTGGGTATAGGGAGAGCGACGGTCCACCGAAACACTGGCAGCACCTTCGTTTGCATTCAACTTCTCAATGCTGCATCATTATAGTTTGGCATCTTATGATTAAAATCGCAATCTTTAATTAACCCTTGGTCCTATTTCTGTGAAATTTGTGCAGAAATAATCTGCACACAACAGTCCTTCTGAAGGTTAAAACAGAGACTTAAAAAATGCGGACATAAATGTTTTTATTTCATTATATAAACATCACCAATTACACAAAATTCATGGAGGGTGAAACGGAATTCGACTATGCGACAATTTGTTTCATTTTTGTGTCCCGTAAAAACTTCAAGCGAGAAAGTTTTAGTGAAATATTTCAACTTTATTTTAAATTCAGTACCACCTTTATATCTTGAATGGTTTACGAGTAATTGAGTGGTAATTATTCCGGGCGCTACAGCTGTCTGAATGATGTGGGACGATCGTGAAAAGTCGAGGGTGAAGCAAATTTGACTACGCGACATTTTTTTTTATTTTTGTGTCCAGAAAGAGATCAAGCGTGTAAGGTTTAGCGTGTAAGGTTTAGTGAAATATTTGAATCTTATTATAAATCGAGTACCACCTATATATCTATAATGGTTTACGAGTAATAGTAATTACTCTAATGCTAAAGCTATCAGAATGGTATTGAGGTATTAGCAGGCGTCTTTTCCATAAAATACCAGTAATAACGTAAAAATTTTTACATAATTTATTCGTGGACTCAATAACAATACTATATTAACTGACTACTTGTACCCATACTGCAAGATTGACCCGCTGGGGAAAAGGAGTGAATAAAGCTTTTTTCTTACTGCGTAAATCTGCACTACTTTTATTTATGCATTCATTGGATTATTTATCATATTTTCTGTTCATTTATGTTAGTAATTTTTATGCCTCATTATCATAGCAAATGCCTTATTAGTTTAATATCTTGTTCTTTATTTTTATTTTTTTAATAATATAATTTAACAACATAAAACGTAGGCTACATTAGTTACAGCGAACGGCGAATTGTCGAGGTTTTAAGAGCAAATAGCGGGCTGTAGTTAAGGCAAGAGGATTTAATTTTTTTATGAAAAAATCAGGGAAAATGCTTTGAAATATTGTGTGATATAAGTAGAATACATTGCAAAACAATTTTTGCGTATGTGCGTCTTTATCGGATGTTACGCCATAATCCCTCTATTGAAACAAACGGAAATACCAGCATCAACCAAAGGAATCCACCCTAGAGACAACTTCATTGATATAGATTTCACTGGAACCATAGGGAATGCCGACTACTTAATCTTCACGGATGGATCCAAAACTGCAACCCACGTGGGAGCTGTCATGGTAGTTGAAAAAAACTCAAAAGAAATTTTCATCAATGTCAAAAGACTTGACCTTCAATGCTCAATCTTCCAGGCCGAACTTCTTGGGATTCAAATGGCCGTCGATTGGATTAAACTACAAAAAGAGGCAACCTCGTCATATGCTGTACACGTTGACTCTCAAGCCGCACTGCTAGCCTTAGCCAACAGAAAAACTACCCACCCTTTGGCAGTCCAAATTAGAGGAATGCTTATCACACTCAAAAAGACTACAAAGATAGACCTCCATTGGGTCAGAGGACACGCAGGCCTTAGAGGAAACGAAAGAGCTGACTACCTTGCCAAAATAGCCGCCAACTACAAATCTACCGTCGACTACAATTCAATTCCTCTAACCCTCGGCAAAAAGTTAGTAAAAGAATATTACCTAACCATCTGGAACTCCATTTACACAAATTCCAACGACTCCCTTCACACCAAAATTTTCATTCCGACCATACACCATAGACTGTCCTTATCCTTATGGCCCAATTATATCACCACACAATTCCTCACCAACCACGGCCGATTTAAATCCTATCTACATAAAATGAACAGAACTGCCTCACCCTACTGCAGCTGTCCGGAAAAACCTCTGCAGACGGCCTACCATCTAATGACTAAATGCACTAACTTCTCCAGAGACCGTCCAGCTGTACTACAACTTGCTTCACCACCAAATATTCTGAAGGGACACTTCAACACAGTCAGCGTCGCAGAATTCCTCACGAGCATCTTCCATCAACTTCAGCATTAATTTTGGACAATCAAAACTCTGTTAATACCCCGTGATATACTTCTGGTAAAACACGGGTTGTAATTTATGCTAAATAAAAAAAAATAATAAAAAAAAAAAAAAAAAAAGACGCCAATTTTAAAGATCACGCGCCCTATTTTTGTAGTGCTGCTTATGAAATTTTCCGTGCCCTGCAATTCACAAACCATCCCTTAGTTTATATTATGTGTTCACATAATTTGTACACAGATCTACATTTTTGACCTTGTTTCACCTACATAACTTACCCCATACAGCCAGGAGAAAATTAATATTAATATAAATAATATTACTATTAATAAAATATTAATACAAATTAATACTCAGTAATATTCTATACAATGTAATATTAATATTAATTTATAAAATATCCCTTAGCGGTTTTCTACCCTAATTATACGTTGTTATTTCTATACAAATGTACATTCTTTAACAAATTCTCATCAAATTATACTAACATACCCTCTACCCTATTTTCTAGGCAACAAAATATTAGATCAAATCATCCCTCAGCTGTTTCATACCTATATTATATAATTGTTCATTGCTTGTGAACATCTTCGATTTTTTGAAAGATGTGGAACGAAATGTTACGGTCAAGCTTCTTGCAATCTGAGAAATTACTGTTACACACGGCCATGTTTATTTATGGAGATCAGATCTTCCAAGACGTGTAAAGCAGCCCGAAAATTGTCAAAAGTGTCTAACAATTAAATTTAGATAAGGTGAGTCATTTTGAAATAGATTAATGTATTATTTTGTTTAAGAGTGTTTACAATTTTTCCTATACCGCCCGTAGTAATCTTGCTCCCGCGAATCTCAAGCAGAGTAACTGCTACCTAGCGGCAGAACCAGTGAACTACCTCAGTCATCACATCACACTTTCTCCTCTATTCATTATGGTAACTAGAATAAATATAAAATAAATATTACTCTTAGTATTATTGTTGATATTATAACTATCATTGTTAATCCCTAGATTGAGCAGAAAAATATTTTTGAGATTTTAAAAGTATAAATAACGCGAACTGTGATAATGAGAGAACTCGGGAACAGCTACATGCCGTGGTGGTTACAGATTGCTGTAATATTGGCTGGGCATGTATCGATCCATCACGTAAGTGGATTAAGTGTCTGAGTACAATTTTACTTGTTAATCGCAAACGATACAATGCCAGTGTTAATTTAAAGCAGATTAAGGCTTGAGAGCTATTTTACGCAATTTTGTATCTGAAATTAAATAAGACTGCAACGTGTCCTAGGGATTAATAGTAAGCTTCGGAATAGACGTATGATTGAGACACTTAGTTTATGGAATTACCAGGGAATGGTATTATTTATATAAATGTATACTTTTAAAAGAAGAAAAATATCTATTCTTAATTCATCTGACTAATTCACTCATACGCCGTAGTTTTGAGTGTTCATTTTTTAAACTACCTTGTACAAGGGAAATTCCATTGGCAGAAGCAGAGTATGTAGCCTAATATGTTATTCTACAATAAAACATCAAAATGCGGACACTTTGAAGCCATGTTGCCAATGTAGTGGTATTATAACTGTGGTGGTTATTTTTTTTTCCGCTGCATAATTTTGAACTAGAATTGGCTGACTAGAACTCAAATTTCTGGGATTATATTAGATTTATTTGGGAACTACTCGTCATGGATCACTGGATGGAGCCTGAGGGGCTAGTATTTTTTACATTATTTATTTTTAACGCATTCGCATCTAATTAAGAGATTCTAGACGTTAGGAAAAACGCCTAGGCCTATATTTTACTCTGGCATATTTCTTTAAAATTACGTAGTATAGGCTAAGTTCATATTACGTTATTACGGTTCTATACAGCAAACATAATTTTGCCTGTTTTCTTGTTTAGTGCCTATTAAGATTAATGCATATTACCCGATTTTACAGAACTAATATAGTAATTGAAATGTACAGTAACAGATATTTTGTGTATTCGTTGCATTGTCTTTCCTTGTTTCAAACATTTTCATTATCATTCTCTTTGTGTTTCCTAAAAAAATCTTATAATAGGGTTTCTTCTCCCCCCCCCCCCCAAATTGGGTTGTACGAGATCAGTCGCCTTCTGGAGTTGAAAGCCAGTAACACCCCCATCTCTTTTGTCGACCTTTCTTCATTCACTCGACTGCAAACCGTATGACTGTTGTACTGTGGATTAACTTGAAAGGCCGGAGGATCATCTTTACCTGTCCTCTCTCGTCAGTTCTCTGTATCTGGAGAATGATGATGTTTGTCTTCCATTGGTCCAGGGTTACTTCAGATTCCATGATTCTGTTAAAAGTGTTACAGATAATAGGTTTGAGCTGCTCTGTTTCGAGTTTAATAAGTTCATTATAAACTTCGTCTTCGCCTGGGGTTTTACCGGTGCTAAAAAGAACAAATTCTCTACAAGTTCCAGGATTTTCCAGACATCTCCCAGTACTGCAATAATAACAGTGGAAGTGTTAATCAAGATCGTGAAGAATATGTAGTAACTAGTGCGTCAAATGGATCAAAGTGGCCAAGTGAAAATTTATTCCACATATTAATTAGTTTAATTAAGGGTTGAATGACACCTGTGTGGTCTCTAGGTTAACGTCACTAGCTACGGATCCGCAGGCTCAGGTTCGATCCCCGGTACCTCCTTGGATTTTTCTGAGGTAGGGAGGTCTGGAACGGCATGCACTCAGCCCCGCGAATCTAACTGAGGAGCTACTTAATTAAGAAGTAACGGCTTCGGCCGCAGAAACCATTATTTACGGCCGAGAGTGTCGGACTGCTGACCAGATGCCCTTTAATGCTTCCATCTGTCTATGACGCAACGGTCGGATGGTAGTCCTAGTCCCTTCAAAGATGTTATTCTAATGATAGGTTCATGCTGCAGTTGGAACTGGTTCGACCATTCAGAGTGCGGCTTGATTGACTCTGGTTGCCTGATGCCAGGGAAGTACCGTCCTTTCCTGTGCTTAATTTTTAAAAAGCTATTTACAGTTTTCTCATACTTTTTTAAGTACTGAACGTATTGTCATTATATTATATACTTATGGTTCTTTTCTTAGTTTTTTTTTCCTTTTCCCCATATATATCAGAATCACGCAATATCCATAGATATCGTTGAACATTTAAATATTTCATCTATCAGTAGACCAATGATGAAAATTTTGTGTTATCTTGACATTGTTTTAAAACTTTGCTATGGAACTGTAAATTTGTACTTTATTATTTATTTATTTATTTTGTTGTAATAATTTGACGAATGTCATAACGTGGATATTATGTTCAGTTCGAGTAATTAAAAATATACTCTGATTATACATCTTGAAATTGCCTGATTATTTTCCCAGAATGTATTGCTGTAAATTAATGCTAACATGGAGGAATCGTCAGACATAATTCTGAATTCATGTGAAGTGTGTGGAAAATATTGCGGAACTGTCCCTAGATTTCTCAGCACCTTCTAGTTACTATAGACTTGGAAATTGTTTATGTTCTTGAAAGTTACGGCAAGAGAGAAAGAGTTTCAGTTTTAATACGTAGTTAAACAGTCTTTAATGTAACATGAACCGTAGTTATATAGAATTATAAATGCATTATAAGTGAATTATAAATGCATTATAAATACATTACAAATACATTAATAGACAGTATAATTAATTTATAATGTGCTTAGCACCTCGACATAATGACTGTAAACATTAATATAAAAAAAAATCACAGAATAGGCTTTTCAACGTGTTTTTTATTACATCACGCATCATAAGGGTCATTCCATATGAAATCATCCAAATTTTAAAAAAATGGTTGCATGACCATTTTAGAAAAAAATAATTTTTTGTATATGAGTTCATACATGTTTCAAGATACCAAAACAAGTTTTCCAAAAAATCTTTTGTTCTTGGTTTCCCAGGGGTGTCCATTTTTCAATCCTGGTGTAACACATTTTTTGCGAATGTAGCTGATTACAAATATTTTCATAACTCAACAGCCATAAGAGTTAGAAATTTGAATTAAGAACCATTTTGTAAGTAATGAAGCGTACTTTCAGAAATACTTTATTGTTTTCTTAAAAACAAAATTTTTCGTATGAAAATATGAGTTTGAAATTCGGGTAAATTTTTCAAAAAAAATCACTTTTTGGGCCACATTTTATATAAGAAGGAAGTGATTGAAAACGTTCAAATTTTTGTTATGTTCAAACCTGCATGTGATTTGTCTGTGAGAAAAAATCAGGGTCTAAAAATGCATCCCTCATTCCTAAACTGGCCTCAAATATTAGAGTTTTTCCGATTTTGACTATTTTTGGACTTAAATATCTCTGGTGGGTACTTCAAAAAATCTAAAAAATTGCATAAAAGAAGCCTTTTATTGTGCCTAATTCACAGTTAAAATTTCTATTTTTTGATTCAACTCCTTCTATTAATTTTATAGAACTGAAATATCACACTTTTTAGGGTAGCGTATTTGGGAGAAACTACATATAACTCAACAACCATAAGAGTTACAAATAAGAATTATGAATCATTTTATCATTATTGAAGCTTGCTTTCAGAAATAGTTTGTTTTCTTCAACACAAAATTTTTCATATGAAAATATGAGTTTGAAATTCGGGTAAATTTTTCCCCCAAAAAATCACTTTTTGGGCCAAATTTAATATGAGAAGAAAGTGATTGTAAACATTCAAAGTTTTTTTATGCGCAAACCTGCATGTGATTTGTGTGTGAGGAAAAAATCAGGGTCCAAAAATACATCCCTTATTTCTAAACTGGCCTCAAATATTAGCGTTTTTCAGATTTTGACTATTTTTGGGCTTAAATATCTCTTATGGGTACCCTTCAAAAAATCTGAAAAATTGCATAAAAGAAGCCTTTCATGTGCCTACCACACAATTAAAATTTCTATTTCTAGAAACAACTCCTTCTATTACTTTCATAGAACTGAAGTATCACATTTTTTAGGGTAGCGTATTTGGGAGAAACTACATATATGTGATAGTGTTATATTTCAGTTCTATGAAAGTTCAGGATATCCCTTTAGTCTGGATCATCACCTTCGACCTGTCCGGCAAGGGAGGCCCTACCAGTAGCTAAGCTACCGCCGGCATAGCTATCAGGATCATTTGACCACGCAAGCCCCACCACCACGACAAGGTAGGGATATCATTGGTGGGGAAGGTTTTACTCGACGAGACCCCTGGATATTCTCCAATTGGCGAATTACGGTAACCGGAGACTGTCGAACCTGTTCCTCTAGTATTACGGCTTCCGACTACATTATTATTGCACTGATGTGATGAACAGGATAAGTCTTCTGTTTATCCACATAGGCTGAGTACTGCTGCATTCCTTTGAATTGAATGTCTATTGACCCTCCAGAGAAGGGGTCTGAAAAATACAAAGTGTCTGTCCCATGCTAATAATAACTTGATACGTCAACAATGTAGTTCATCAGACATTTTAAAGACTTAATTTGATGATCAATTAAAATCCATTATTGTACCAAACCTTGGAATTATGATGTAGCCTACGTATTTCATATCGATTCCAATACACATTCAGATATAAATTCAGATATAAATTTTGTTATAATAATAGTTGTTTCCTTAAAATTAAATAAAAAATAAAGGTAATGTGATTCGGTATGGATTTTTAAAACCTTTCTGCGCCGTAAATTTTGATATTTCCATAGTAGCAAGGAATTACTCTGCCTCATTTTTGTTCTGACGTAATAATCCTACATTACATGTTATAAAACATTGCCGTTCCGAGTGTACATGAATTAATGGTGTACTCCTTTATTTCCAGCTGAATAGCCTACCCGTTCTCCAACTGGGAATAAGTGGTGGTGTCTTTATAATTTTTTGTGGGTATGGTATATCCTAGAAAAAGTAATATAATTTTGAATAATGGGTTTTCGGGCTAACTATTAACTCTCTGCCATTAGTAACTGCAATACTAAATTGTTTGTTGTTTAGGTGCGTATTTTTTAAATTTGTAAAATATACAAGTGTGCTCCCATTCAACCTTGTAAATGCAGTGTTTTAAGTACGGGGTTGAAAAATACAAGAGACATATCGCATCCATTTATTGAAGAAAAACAATATGTAATATTTGTTTTTCATATAAATAAAAGGACTATTTTATTTCTGTAAGCAATGAATACTGTGAATTTCAATTGAATTGGCATAATATTGGTATGTCCTATGAAGATAGAATGAGTCAAATAATTTTTAACCATACCATTTTGATCATGACTGTCGTAAGTTTGATCAAGTTAGGAGAAGAAATTTTTGGTGTGGGATTGCAATTTTTATTTTTCATCTGAGATTATAATGCTGGAGTGTACATCACGACCACATTTCTTTCCATGAGTTAACATTGCCATTTGTAGGCGTTTGCGAAACTTTTAGAGTTCTGCATATCCTGCACTTATTTTTGGAGTAGTTTAAAAAGTTGTAATGATCACAAAACATAGCCATAATATAGGATAACAATGTAAGATATGAAAAATATTACTCAAATAGTGAGAATGTAAAACAAACATCTCTAACGAACTCAAAAAGTCAAATGCATTTTCTTGAAGGGCAAAAATCTAATTTTTAAACTGTTTTTCTGCAAATACTGTTTCTTTGCTAACGGCCGTTGTGTACTAGTATGTAGGCCTGTAACCGTCACCAGAAATTTATATGCCCGTAAATTTAGAAACTCGCGCATTTGAGCACACACGACCGAACCCGCGAACTTGGAAAGCGAAGAGAACTTATTTAACTGACTGAATTGCATTGTTCTTTTGTCCGAGATGTCTCAGATGTAGGCTACTTAATATGCTTCTATAAACTCATTAGAGTACCAACCTTCATGATTAATTATCGTTAACATGTTCACAAAGATATAGGTGAACTTAAAAAGATAACGAAAGTGATTATATGGATCATTTCCATTAAAGTAGCTAATTTTAGTGTTACGTCCATTATCTATCCCATGATTTTTTAGAGGAGGGGCCTGACCTTAGCATTATGAGCGGGAAAACAAACGAGCGCTACAAATTTTGCATTGGTAACAAAAGGTCTGTTACCAAAGCAAACCCATGACTGCTTGAGAATTTCTTGTAGGGCCTGCTGCCCATGTCCATATAATTATCATTAACATATCAGTGATTTTACACTTTGGGAACGGTTTGAAGCATGTGAAATGCTTAAGCATGACCAATATATTTCTCACTTCACATTCTGATATAAAATAAGAGGCCATACTGCAAAGTATTCAGAGTGGGTGGCTTATAAGTAGGGCCCGGATTTTTAGGCTTTTATAAAAGGTATTTTAGCCTTTTATTTTCATGGAATAGCCCTTTTTAAGTTTTAAACAAACGAGTTTAGCCGTCTTAATAAAACACTAATATTAACACCGAAAATTGTTATATAATTTTGACACAGACCCTCCTTTACTTCTCTGTCGTCGGTTGGCAACTTATTTGGAAGTTGAAACGACAATGGATTACTTGCAGATTTCAAAGTATTGAAGACGGCTCAAGTTTCATTTACTGCGACGGCGAGGCGGCACATTTCCGAGTTACAAAGAAAAGGGACATATTGACATATACACTGTTAATTTCAGTGCGTTGTATAATTTTATTTTTATGATGTCTTTTTTTTAAATGCATAAATTCCCATGTTTGTTTACCTTTGCATTAATTCGAAAATCTATTTAAAAATCGTGTTTTTCTGATAAAAAAGGTTCTCTTTAGCCCTAGTTTTCAGAAAAAGTCCTCTCTAGTCCCTAATTTTTCAGCAAAAGTCCTCTTTAGCCCATATTTTTCAGCAAAAGTCCTCTTTAGCCCATATTTTTCAGCAAAAGTCCTCTTTAGTCCCTTTTAGACCCTTTAGTCCGATTTAGCCCTTTTTAGGGTCTATCAGATTCGTATATTCGGAAGCTAGGGGTATGAAACGGAAAAATACATTAAAATGTTCTAATTAGGAAGCTGGGGGGGGGGGAATAGGTTAAAACCTTCAAATCCGCGCCTTACTTATAACTATCGTGCAGATAATTTTTTCGAAAACATATTTGAAATAAACGTTTTAGCACTTGATATAAGCATCCCAGCTGTAAAATTTAAACAAAATCGTAAGCGCTATTTTTTTAGAAAATCGCGACAAACGAAATTTTTTTCACGTGAAGTCCCCTTAAAAATAAGAGAAACTCGTAGCCAATCTTCGCGTCACATCCCCAAAAGGTATCCAACCTAAATACAAAATTTTGCTTTCGTACTATTTTCCGATTTTCCGTTGCAAAGGACGCGTATCCAGAATGTGTGGCTTATAACTGCCCGTAAGATAATTTTTTTCGAAAAAAAAAAGTTTCAAATAAATGTTTTAGCTCTTATTATAAGCAAACCATGTGCAAAATTTAAAGAAAATTGTCATACCTCTTTCGAGAAAATCACGAAAAACGAACATTTCTTCATGCAAAGTCCCCTTATAAATAATAGAAACTTGTCGCTAATCTTCACGTCACATTTTCGGAAGGTACCTGATTCAAATACAAAATTTTGTTTATAGAGCTATACGATTTTCCGTTCTGGAGCTAGGCTGTTCAAACACATCCACATAGACACACACAGACAAGCTTCCGAAAATAGTATTTTTGGATTCAGGGGGATCGTGTAATTATGTTAAAAACTCAACTCCGAATCCGGGGGTCGAAAACAATACTTCCTCCACCTATAGTACCAAGAAGTAATAAAGAATAGTACAAATGGCAGTGAGTATAAATTCAATGGAATTATTCATCTAATCAGAAAATATCCTAAATATGTTATTAAAACTATCAGTAAGGATAACAACTGGTGTGCTAAAATAGTATATTCTACAAATAAGGTAAGAGAAATCTAGATCAGTTACAAAAACGAAAGACGATATCCAAAGCAGACGCTTCAGGTGTACTAAATACACTAATAAGCGAAATTACAAATGCAATAGTGAATTTGTGCGAGGCACAAACTCTCTTCCAAATCTTCGAAAAATTACTGGTGGAATAAAGAATGGACACTATGCAGAAAAGAGTGTTTCAAGTTGCAGAAAGTTTAAACGAGCAAAATGTGATCTTCAAGCGCAATATGAAGATACTTATAATAGAGTAAAGTCAGAGTAGGCCTACTGAAAAATGACACAAGCTAAATTTAACAGCTGGAAGAACTTTTGTTCTTCTCAGGCTGCCAGAAAGTCATGGAATTTAGTGTACAAACACTGTAGAAACCATGAAAATTATAACAGGATATTAACAACAAAACTTACAGAAACAGGATTTACAGCAAATGCCCAAGAAACTGCAAATGTCTTAATCAGCAAATCCTTCCCTGAAGATAAAGACAATGAGACTCAAAAGTAAATCCGTTTATCGACATAGAGTCAACCTGATACACAAGATGATTTTGCTTATTTAGTTTTCTCGAAGTGGAGCGCATTATGCTGAAACAAAACTGCCCGAAACCACCAGATGTTGACCATATTTCTGCAAATATCCTGATACATATTCAAATTACTTACCCATCTCCAATGCTAAATATTTTAAACAAATTTTTAGAACTAAGTATTTTTCCCAATTCCTTGAAGTTGGCAGCAGTGAAAATAATACGAAAGCCACATGCCCGCAAAAACACTCTTTCTTCGTTCTGACCCGTCAGTCTCTTGCCAGTAATGGGAAAATATCTAGAAAACTCTTTATAGATCGTATTAGGTTTCGTTTGCTTAGCAACAACTTTTATAATGATAACCAGTTTGAATTCTTACCACAGAAGTCAACAGAAGAAGCAGTCTGCAGGTGGTAAATTGGATCCAAGATGCATTTCCAAGAATAAACGTTGGTTTAGTGATATCACTAGACATTACTGGTGCTTTTGATAATGCATAGAGCATGAAGAACTTCAGCTGAAGCTCAGAAATCGCCCACGAAACCTTTATAAAATAATTATTAACTATTTTACGAATAGAGAAATCCAGCTAACTATAAATGATGCAACAACGAGCTCTGTTAGAGCGTGCCCACACTTGCACCTCAAGTTTTTGGATACTATTATACGATGATGTAATTATTAGAAAACAACTTTACCAGAAATATGTATGATATTTGCATCCGCTGATGATGTTTATGATAGTGTTTAATTAAGTAACAGTGTACAGCTCAAAATCTATGTACTCTCTTCTGTTATGATTTTTTCTATTTCAGTTTGACTCGTAAATATATTAAGACTTGCTTTAATTAATTTTATTTAAAGTTAGGGATAGAGATTGATAGTTATATAAGACAATTCTTCTCCACATGTAATGCTCAGAATCGTATTCAAAGTAAATGTTAGTTATTTTTATTTTCACTCTTGAAAATTCCGTACGGTCATACTTTTTCATAACAATTGTTTATAATTTTGATATCGTTGTACATTTCAATACATAGATTGTTTTCCCTTCCACTAGTATAATTTTGTACCAAATCACTAAAGATTGTTCAATTTGTATCTTATGTTGTTTCTTCTTTTTCTGCATTGCAAATGGTCCATAAAATGTTATCAAGATTTTTTCTATATTTTCATGTTCAGAAATTTATCTTTTTATTTTTGTATTTACAGAATGTGTACTGTTTGCTTGTATTTTACGATTGTTCTAATGACGAAGCCATGGATATTGTATCCTTGGGGCTAATAAATTGAAATTGAAATTGCTTGCTAATCTATCGAAGCTTTATAAATAAGTTATGTCACAACTGGGGAGAAGCAAATATACTCACTTTACAGCTATGCTTATAACAAGATGAAGAAAATTAGACAAAGTTAACCATTCAATTATCTGTCCCTCTGCCCTCTCTCGAAAAATAAGCGTAACAAATTTAGTACAGGCAATGAAACCTCCACTTGGAGGCGCTGTAACCCCTAACCATTCGTCACCTAAAGCCTCCCATACAAAACTAATCTTCCCGAACGTACCTACCAGACAAAAAACAACCCTAAATCCAACATTCGTACTCATGCAATTCCTTTCAAACCACGGAAAATTCCTACAGTACCTGCATAGGATTGGGAAAACACCATCACCGAAGTGCCCATGTTCTGAAGACAACCAAACAGCCATACATCTTCTACTCCACTGCAAACTACAGCATAAACATAGACCACCTTATATGAAAGATTCCAACATAGGTCTGCAAAAAGTGATCTCATCTCCACGAACAATCAAGTATATATATGAAATCTACAAGACACTACCTTAAAAATTTAAAATGATTAGTTTGTTAATTCCCTAGAACACTAACTCAGACAACATGTAATATTTTGTAAATACTATGTATTCTTTTGGACTAAATACCCCGCGATATACCCTCAGGGTAGTAGTAGTAGTAGTAGTAGTAGTAGTAGTAGTAGTAGTAGTAGTAGTAGTAAATGATTTATTTTGCCTGGCAGAGTTAAGGCCATAAGGCCTTCTCTTCCACTCAACCAGGTTTCAGAAAATACGTATATACAATGTAGGTTTGCATAAATAGCAAATTAGTGAATAAGAGACTTATGACTAATACTAAGACTAAGGTTAAGGCTAATCATAATAATAAATTAAATAAGTAAAAATCATAGGTTTCATAAAAAGCATAGGTTGTAGGGTAAAACGCAGGTTATAAATATGAAGCTAAATAAACAAATTAAAAAACCCCTAACCATAGGGGTTACAGGAACAGGAACGAACAAGGGATAAGCATTCAATTACAAGATCAACTAAAGTACCTAGGCAATGATTGTGCTGGATATGAAAGTAACATTTCGAGCTCACTTATTTTTTGGCTACTAAGACTTATCAGATTTCTCAGTCTGCTGTCAGCTGCTTCAAGACTAACATGGGGACCTAATTCCATAATATTAAGAATTATTTCCTAGGGAGTTGTAGAGCCATTGATTCTGTACTGTACTGCTGCATTTCCAACTGCATTGTGCAATAAATGGGCTCAGACGAAACTCCTGGAAAAACAGCGTGGATATATGATAAGGATAATTAAAGGGTATCAAACAATCTCCAAGGATGCTGCATTAATAACAGCCGGAGTTGAACCATTATATCTAACAGGTATTCTAAAATCAAATTTAAGTAACATGAAAAGAGGTTTTGCAACGCATGAATATGTTTTACATATCGAAACCTTTCAAACACCAACAGCCTCAGGACATCCAGCTTCTTTCAAATCTTATTGAAAGAAATGTGCGAGGAATGTTATCATCACATCACAATTTACATTGTCGCAGTAATGAAATTTCCCATCGCAGGAAGAGATTCATAATGGCACGTAAGGAAACTCATACTAAGTGTCACTGACCTAGATTTTAGCTGCCACTACTTACCGTAATGGAGCAGATTTGTTACCCTTCCACACGTCCTTTCTTAAAGCTTTGTTACATTAAAGTAATTTCCTAAGGCAACAATTTCCATAATTGACTTTAGGCCTATCTTTTAAACGTTTTGTGTAGTTTGTACCTTTAGTATCATCTGCATACATTAATAAACACGGGAATTCGATTCCAAAAGTGGTTTGCCTACACAGGTACCGTAGGAGTGTTTTTGAAGTCTGCTCGGCTCGGCTCGGCTATCTGTAGGTACTGGTGAAATCACCTATGACATTAAACCTATCGAGCGACAGCAATCTACCGATCGATATAAATAACCAATAGACAGCAGTGGTACCAGCCACGTAGCATCGATCGTCAGCGATCAACAGTGAGCGTGAGGGATCAACTGTTATGTAAAATCATACGTGTTTGTTTTTCAAACGACAGTTGATGGCAAATGGCGGGTGCACGCCGGAGCTTCGGGGCCACCTGAATTTCAGAATTGATGCTGGAAGATTTAAGTTACAAAATAATGCCAGATTATGCTCACATTTTAATGAAATAGAATTGCGCAAACCGATTAATGTTGTTAAAACGATCATGTTCTTGTAATATTGTAATGTAATATTCCTACATTGCGTGTTACAAAACACAGATAATTGCAGCACCCGCCGTTCCGAGTGTACTTGAATGCAAAACAATATAAAATTTATTTTGTGCACTTGCATATACTTTTGGTGGATCCCTCTTATTACGAAAGTACAACGGAAACGAAAAAGAGAAAAAATTTGTTTAATGTTGGTAAAGTTATAAAACAATGAACGACTTTGCAGATGAAATTAATAATTGGGATATCTGCATGAACATCAGTATAAACGGTTATGTTATAGCTCTATGCTGTGGGGAGGTACGAGAGTGGGCAAAGTAAATGTTCGGTCATGCCACCATTCCCTCTGGAGGCGGAGCTGGGAAACTTGTCGTGCATTCGTAATGTGGCTTCAAATAAAGGAGCTTCTCACATCAGCGTATTCTGTGTGCCTTTGGAAAAATAAACTAGACAATCATTATCGACCATTACATCGAAGATGCGATGATTTGCCTAAAACTAGCATAATATATTTTATGGCTTATCGGTTCATAATAATTATTGAACATAAATTATTTATGTTCATTCCCTCGGCAGGAGATGCATAATGCAGTAAATTGTTCCATCCCAAACGTCATTATTAGCAGAGGTCGGATTTTGATGACATCTCATCTTTTAACTCGTACTTCATGGACGTTGCCCACTAGTGTAGATATTCTGATCATGACTCCTAGATTATGAAAGTTGTATTTTTAAGGGTAATTTTTGGTAATTTTCCCCATTTTTTATTTTTAGGTAATTTTAAAATTAATGTAATTGTTTGGTAATTTTTTGCCAGTTTACGTTCATTTTTCTCCCATCTCATAATAGTAGGCATTTAAAAAAATTTAAAGTAATTTTATCATTGTTTTGTTTCTTGCATTGTACAGAGTTTTTGTGCATTTACTTACATAGGATATTTTCGGAATTCTTAATTACCATATATTATTATAGCCTAAACTTCGATGTCCGAAGACCCGAAGCATTTTGATTGGTTCTCGAGGATAGCCAATCGAGCTGCCACAATCCGTTAAGTAGATTGCACTTTTGAAAGCGAACACTTGTTATTACGTACGTATGTGGTATCAATCGAAATATTTTTTCTCCGATGTCAGTTGAGTTAGGCCTATGATTAGTGTTTTAGCTAATATGTTAAATTTAAATTTCATGTTTTAAAATAGAACAGAACGTTTCGTTTCGGTATCTCGACCCAATGCCCCATAAGCCATTCATTCATGTGCAGTAAACAATGAAACGAAAGATAAATACTAGAGATTGTGGTCACCTTAGAGCTTTTTCACACTTGGTCACTTATGACGCTCACCGGTGAAAAAGCATTGCTTAAATGGAAGCTTTCATACTGGGTCCCAAACACAAGTGACGCTGCAGTATTGACTCCGGACACATTTGTGACGGTCACTTGTGACCGGTCACCGCCGAAGAAGCATTGGTTTAAATTGGAATTTTCACACTAGGACACTTGTAACGGTCACCGCTAATATTGCCAATAGTGGCTACATGATAAAACAATTTGTAATCGCTTTTGACATCCCAAATGGCAGGTCTACATTCCAATTCCCTTATAAAATCTTCAGTATTAATCAAGGCTGGATAACTAGTTTCGCTTAGCTCGATTATAGAACTGAATTATATATTTATACACACCACCGCCGTCTCGAGAATTACACTGCCTGTCCTATGCTTTATTTTAACATGGAGTTCAGAGTATTGTTAAATTGCCTAATTTATCCAGTAGAGGCGACACAGTTCACACCCAGATTGCAGCAATCACTAATCAAAATAAGCATTAAACAGACACAGATACTTGTGTTATTTGTTTAGAACGTAATATTATTCCAGTATATGACACTTACCTTGAAATGGAATTTTGGAGCAATAATTAAAATAAATGTAAATTAATTAGACGCATTGATAGACTATATTATGAGCACCGCCGTCTCGAGGAGTAATACCGTTTAGAAGGCAGTGATTATGAGACGGCGGTGACAGCACTACATAATCAACAATGTCGTAGCAAAAAACAAGAAGCAGTCTGGGTGTGAAAGGTGCTGCCATCTGTAATGTCGCCGAGTACGCAAAACTAGCCGTATAGGACAGGCAGTGTATACACGATTAATACAGTTTAGAAGGCAGTGATACACACACACACAACTTGCATTGTTGGAAATCATAAAATGGGTGACTGTCACTTTTGACCCAGTGTGAACGCTCCCATTTAAACCAATGCTTCTTCGCCTTTGAGCGTCACAAGTGACCAAGTGTGAAACGGCTGAGCTAAAATTATTGTTAAATCTACACACAATTACTTTAATGTGAATAGCTTATACCGGCATTTCAGTTTAAACACAACTTACTTATTTATGTACCAGTATTAATGTATTCGCTGACGGATTATTTACAGCTTGAATGTGGTTTCGCTGAGCGTGTTATCATAACCTACATGTTCAGTGAATCATAATTATTACAAACATTTTCAGTGCATTCTGTGAAATCTGCATATGTTTTTGATAATTTCCTATGTGATTATGATAGGCTGTATAATGGTGAACCTAATTAGTGAATTCCAGGTTTTTCTGGCGCTTGTCAAGAAAGTGCGAAAGTACTCCGAAACATTTTGATTGGCTCTTGAGGACATAGGTTAATTTTCAGTATTAGAAAAGGATATGATTAGGCCTACTGCTGTGATTCCAAATTATCTCCGTTTTTCAGTTCATCTTTATAATGGATAGTAATGCCGAGTAAAATAATTTATACAAGTTAAAATGCAATTTAATGATAATATATTAGTGAAAGTAAAGCATTCTGCAACATGCAAAATCATTTGTGTCTTAATTTTTTTTTTTGTACTGTGGCTGAGTAGATGCACTTCGTAGTGGAAATCGTTTTCAAAATAATCATACCACCATTATGATTGAATCTAACAAATTTTAGCTAGCACGAATTGCTAGTATATAAGTAAATATTATTGTAGGACAAGTTTAATTTCGTTGTAGAAATACTGTGTTTGCTGTTCGCATTTAACCGTATTTAATTAAATTACAAGCCCATAATTGGGTCAAAAACATAAGCGTGGAATAGATACAAATCTGATGAGTAAACTAGAATTTTCATTTAAAAAATTTGGGTCATTTTCTGTATTTTGCAGTCATTGTTTAGCTCACTTGTAAAGTATATTTAGGTCATCAAAATCCGGGCCCTGATTATTAGGTATTTCTGACTTAGGATATGCCTATACCCAGGCCCTGATTTCAAGTACTTTGCACCCTGAGAAATAAATCTGTATTATCGCCTCTTTCAGTTTTTCTCTTTTATCCCCACCCGAAGGTTATTGTTTTAGTGTTTAGTTTGTGTTTAACCCATTGGGTAATCCAATCACAACCTAGGATCTACAATAAAAATTAAAAATATTTTTTCTAAGACTTTTCCATTCATACGCCGCGTGATTGATATTGACCAATAACGTTTCAAGTCGAGGCTGAAAGAATTGGCGGGTTTTTCAGAACAACTCCTTCCACCGACTACCCCTCTTTCCATCCCCTTACAAGTACTTATGGCAGTGTCTCAAAGAACATTCTCTCCCGCACAGTACCTTCTAGTAGGACACGATAGTGTAGCGCTATATAGCATTAATCGTAAAGTTCAGTAACAGTATTATCAAATGAACAGAACATTTCAAAATACTAATTTAAAATAAACTTCTTTAAATGCGTTATTTTCATAAACCTACGCTACTTGTTGGACAAGCCCAACATTCAATACATTTATTAATTTTCACATTTTAATATGAATTTAAAAAATTGAAACTAAACGGATAGTTTGTGTTGATACTCGTAATACTTTCACTATCTTACATTTGATAATAAATTGTCAGTCGTGATCTTATTTACTGTAAAATTACTATACTGTAAATTGTAAACTAATAAACTGGCGTGGCATAGGGGATGCGTTTGCTCCTCTCACGCAGCGGGCCCGGGTTCGATTCCGGGTCGGGAAAAATTACCTAGGTGGGGTTTTTTGGGGGGTTTTTCCTTACATGTGAGACAAATGTCGGATAACTTTAGACCCTTGTGATCCCCAGTTATCATCTGGCCGTCATTATCATCTTCATCCCATCCTTTCCTTGTTTGGAGTGAATGGTGTGTCTCGTCCTGTATGTTCATGTTGTCTCGGAGGTAGCCCCGGCATTTGGGCTGATCACTCATCCGGGAGGCCCTCCGTATCCTTGTTTGGTCAAAAAGTATGTGTGTGATCCAAAGGTAATCCCTCTCCCGACAGGTAGCGACACTGTAAGGCTCGGGCGGCTTGGGTCGCTTGAATCCTGAAAGGGAGAGGTAAAACTAAGATAAAGAAGAAAGAAAGAAATTATAAACCAAAGAATAATGGATTCATTAGGTCAGATTGTAAAACTTATTTGTGTACTTTACAAGCACTATTTTATAACTCCTCTTCATCGTCCCTATCCACGTCAGAACTGTTAACTTACTACAATTATCTAAATTTTCACACTTTTAATAATGTCGTCCCGGCCTATCTCCTTTGGGAATGCATCTTCTCTGAGTCTCCCATCTTCTCCAGTCTTCGATTGTAATACTGTCACAACATTCTTTGACTTGGCAGTAACTGACATTCGTACAGAGCGAGGTAGGATGGGGGCGAGGTTCAGGTACATAAAACATAAAGAGTTAGGAAAGCAGTGAAATTGGAAACTCGTCTTCACAATCAGAAATCCGCCTATTTTTCTACATCTACTATAGCAATTCCTCGGATGTAGACCAGTTTGATAAAACGTCAGTTGGTTACTGGACACGTAAGGTATCAACATGCGGAGATTAATACGTCATATGAAAACAGAATGAAAACGCATTATTTTATACAATAGGCCTATAACTTGTTTGGGAATTGAAATAATATAAATGTCCATTGATTAAAAACACAATTTCGATTCAGTGCAAACCAGTGCGTGTGCTTTTATAGCGTTTTTAAGTGAGCAACTACGACGACGCACTTTATCTTCTGGTACACACTTATCGTTAGCATGGTAACTCGGATAGGTACAGTGCATCGAATCGATTCATAGACTGTTCATTCGTTTAGTATGCTGTGATCTTACAGCTGGCAGAATATTGTCAACAAAGTAAGAAAGTAATTACTATTTACAAAATCCGTTATATTTTACTTATTGAATAGTCTTAATAAATCCTACTCGAGACACGAGTTTCTTCGGATAAATTTTCTAGAAATTAGTTCTCCCAAATATATCGATAAACTCGTAATCTCTTGTGGGATTATCAATGATAAAAGTAGTTACGTTTTTGCGATAAATTCATGATTATTATTGTAATTTCACTTACAAAAAGAGTTCTAAATACTTGTAATATGTAATATAGTACCTCTAGGAAATTTACAAAAAATATATAATCTATTTGGTAATTTTAAAACTTATGCTAAATTATATTTAATTATGGTAATAAAATGTGTTTTATAGGGATATTAAAACCAATATTATTAGAATAAAAATATATTTTTCAGTCTTATTTCTACTTTTATATGAGACTCTAAAACTCAATCTAATTTTTTTTTTCTTTAGTGTTTCAAGTTTCCATTCAATTAAAAAAGTTTATTTTACAATAAAATTTCTCCCTACAAAATTTTCCTCCTTTTCTGGGTTTTCCACCCTGGGCAAATGCCTAGTCTGCCTATTTATTAACCAAGGCCTGTCTATATCCTCAAGTGAAATCCTTCTCTCCTATTCTTTCTATCTTCTACTGCATAAAACTAGAAAATTACCCATTTAGTTGTGCAGTCATCTATTAAGCGTACGTTTAATTTGATTAGCCTATAGAAATACTTCTTTGTAACTTGTTAATGGAAATCTTATTAATAAAATATTGGGTACCATTCATGGCTTTCATGAATGTTTTTATTCAATTTAGTGTTGCCTTAAGATTCGGAAAACACCATCTCCAAAACCTTCTTTCTTAGGACCTAAACATATTATTCTACCTCTAAGACTATAAAAAGGCAGCATATAAAAATGTAAGTGCCGTACTCGAATGAAACAGGTTTTTTTTTAAAGGATAGTTTGTTCATTTCACCACTTATTCCTCGTCTAAAATAGATATTAACTGAAAATATTACCCAGAAATGAAATTAGTATTTTCTAAGATAATAACTATGGCCAGGAAGTTAATGGTCTATAAGAAGACTAAATATGCAAGCAGATATGCTCCAGAATTTGCAAAATATGCATCAGAACCAATAAAGTATGCTTTATAATTTAAATAATTGAAATACTTTGCGTTCTCTTGTTAGCTGAATTATATTATATAAATTACAACTAAAAGTCGAAGTTGTATAAATTACATTAGAAACCTTAAAATACAAGGCCAATGTAACAAATTTTAGTAACAATTTATTATACAACTAGCTAGTTACCTGTCCTTCGTAGGGGAGGAAAATAATGTTAGCGTTATCCGAGAAACACTACAAGGAGGTGACCACACTTCGTTTCTAATTTTTTTGTTTGTTTGTGTTTTTTGTCCTCTTTTAACATTTATACTGTTTTTAAAATAATGTGTAAACAATTATAATCTAAAGAATAGACTTGTGTACTATATTAACTGTTTTTTCCTTTGGACAATATATAGGTCTATAAAGACTGTTCCCTCTAGAAACTTTAGAGCAAGCCGCATAATAATGGCTTGATTTTCCTCGACAGTTTGTGACAGACACTGACAGACATACCTGGCTTCAACTAATTCCTTTCGTGCCCGACGTTCTTCAGAAGTTTGAGAATGATACTGATAGGCATGCCTGGCTGCATCCATTTCCATGCGTGTCTCACAAGATTGCTGGGCAACATGCCTGGCAGAATCTAACAATTGCAATCTCTCTACCCGAGCTTGATCACATAGAACGAGCTTTTCTAGATTTTCTATAAAGATACCAAATTTTGGGGGATTTTGCTTTGTTTAAAAAACAAAGAGCAGTCGACTTGATAACGGTTGGCAACCGTAACGTAATTATGTGACAAAAACAACACTGCTCTGAATGAAAGATTCTTGTATTATAGTTATAATTCTTTACAATAGTCATCTCAATGTAATTATTTCGATACAATAGTCGTGCTAAATTCTGTAGCAAAATAGGCCTATCTTCTCCTATCGAATGCTTAAACAAGATACGGTACAACCGAGCGGGTGGCCGAGATGGTAACGTGTTGGAATCGCATTCGGGAGGCCCCAGATTCGAATACCGTGGTCAGGCAATTTGACATGGGTTTTTTCATGGTTTCCCCAGTCGTAAAGGCAAATGCCGAATCGGGTATTTACATACTACGAATCATTTTCACCTTTTCATCCTGTATCACGTCCAGTTAAACAGTTAGATTTACTAACAATAGAAATAATTGAAGGGGCTAGTTCCATAAGGGCGTAAGGCACAAGAGCATAGTTTTGAGAAAGCTTAATGTTTTTAAACAATGTTACCACTTACAAGCACAGGTCTTTTCTTATGACTGAGCAGAGGTTTAAGGCACAACTATAAATTGTTCACTGAGTATTTAAGAGATATGAGGAGAAGGCAATAAATGTTAAAAGCTCAAACTTCAAGATGTGCCTTACGCCCTTATGGAACTAGCCCCTACAATTGACAATCAATAGTTTCATGGCACTGTATAGGCACAGATCTCGAACTCCTGATATGGCCTCGTAGCTAAAACGAGTATAAACATTGCTGAATTAAGAAAAGAAAGTACCTTAAATTTTTAGGATCTTCGAGTTAGTGTACCGGTAGGTCTTGAAATATGCAACTGTTCATTCGTTTTGTTTTTGTTTTTAATGGCTTCTGTTCTTTTTAACTGATACAGAATTTAATTTGTGATATTAGGTGAAAAAGCGGAGATGAATGATCTCCTAGGCCTCTAGTCCAATAACCTTTCTGGGTATAAAAGCTATGTTCATGCAGAATTTCAGATCTACCAGTTTGGTGCTTTTCCGGTCATGGAAACCACCATTAACGACCGTGGGTATCGGCATGCTGACCACATCCCCGCAATCCTGCCATCTGCCTATGGTAGATGACGCAGCGGTCGGGTGGTAGGCCTTTTCCCTCCAGGGATGTAGCGCCACGGAGTAGTTTAGTTTAGTTTGTGGCTTAAAAACCCGGTTGAGACAGAGATGAACCATTGAATTTATAAATGTATAAGCATCTGTATGCGGCTTCGCCCGCGATTATTTACTCGAGTGCTAGATGTTTTATTTAAGTAATTTATTAAGTGCCAGTATGATACTTTATGAGATTGTGTGTGGGGAACGAAAAATGTCTGTCCGTCTGTCTGTCCGTGTGTCTGTACGCGCCATAAATCAAATGCGCTTTATCGTATTTTCATGAAACTTGGTATACGCATTTATAATGTCCATAGGAAGAACCCTATTGTTATTGATCTAAATCGGTTCACCGGTACCGGCGTCAAACCCAATTTAGTGTTTTTATTTAAATGCGCCATAACTCAAACACGCTTTATCGGATTTTCATGAAACGTGGTATACACATTTATAATGTCCATGGGAAGACGTCTGTTGATATTGGACCAAATCGGTTGGCCGGTACCGGAATAATTCCCAATTTAGTGCGTTTTATTGTATTATATAAATAAAGGCCCCATAACTCAAATATGCTTTATCGGATTTTCACGAAACTTGGTATAAACATTTATAACGTCCATGGCAAGAATCCTATTAATTTTGGACCCAATCGGTTGACCGGTACTAGAGTAACGACTAATTAAAGGTCGCATGTTTTTTTAATTTTTGTCTACCGGTATAATTTGACAGTTAACACTATTCCTTCACTTATGCTTATCAAACGACACCGTCAAACTGACTCAGTTGGCCAAATGGTAACGCCTTGGACTAGTATTCTGGAGGGATTATTTTTTATTTTATTTTTTTATTTTTATGTGAATGCGCGATTGTCAAGGTATCACAAATCTGTAGTTCTGCTACCGCTGGTCGATTTTAATCTAATTATAAAAACTTATTTTCTGCATATAATAATTGCAATTATAATTGATTCAACAAAACATACTGGCACTTTGTTATATCAGTTTACCTGATTTTATTTTTTAGTTAGGCGCTTCGTTCCTCCCCTAACGTACAATAGGATCATCTTATATGAGGCGTGCTTTTAAAGTAAGAACCGGTGATTTAAAGAAAAATAGCAGAACATTTTCCAAAAACTTTATCATTCAATACCTTACACCTTACACTACTTCTCCACATAGTCACTGCCGTTATTCAAGCACTTGTAACGGGAAATCAGGTTTTGTATGCATTCGTCAAAGAATGATGACGTCTGTGATGAAAGCCAAGTCTGCACATCTTGTTTTACAACATAATTGTCGTTGAAATGTTTTCCACCAAGGAATTTCTATAGATGAGGATGGTGCCAAATCCGGTCTTTAGGGAGGGTGGTCTAATTATTCCCAATGAAAGATGCGATCAGAGCTTGAATTTGTTTGGCTGTGTGTGACCGGGCATTGTCATGAACCAAAAGGATTCCACGCGAAAGCTTTCCACGCCTTTTGTTCTGTATTGCACGTCGGAGTTTTCGTAGTATAGTCACAATAGACGTCTCTTTGTTGATTGTCGCATTCCTGGGCAAAAATTAACCAGCGGTTCATTCGATTACTTTGAACATTTCGAAACGCTCTAACTATATTAAAACACAAAATGACGCTCGCTAACAACTGCGTCTGGCTTCCTAATGAATGGAGGAAGTGATCGCACATGGTCAAAATCGCAACGTGCAGCAGCTTCAGTAGCAAAATATTTAAGCGGCACGTACTTTAAAAACACGCCGCTTATGTTGGATTTGTAGGTTATTTAGCGTTACCCAGTGTGCACCACGTGGAGGCAACCTACTTTTGCACACCATGCCCCCGAGATGTTATGGGGGACTTTTACTGGATTCCAGATGGTGAAGATGCATCCTTCTAACTATCGCTATGAATATCTAGCTCTGAATGTCTATCCAAACCTCCTTCCTCTTGCTCTTCCCCAAATATAACTCTGTTCTCTATTTCCTGCTGTAGCCATTCTCTTACATCCCACTCCGCATCTACCCCATCTGGTACCCAGTATTGAAGGGGGTCCTTCACAGGAGCAATGGTCCTTGACCCATTTCTCCTAAGTGCGTGGAACCCTAAAATTCCAGCTCCAAGGGCAATGGCCCCGGCGCCTAAAATATGAAAGAAGCTTGCTTTTGCATTCATGTCTGAAAATTATTTTTTCAAAAGTCAAAGCTAAGTTTATCGCATAGCAATGAATTTATCGGAAAATGGTCATTGTTTGCAAGCCGTATCCCCAGAAACCGTATATGCATAGATATGCGCACGAAGATGCTAGCCTAATAGGATTTTTAAATTAAAAGAATGCAATGAATAAACTCCATTCCCCTGAAGGGAAAAGGCTAATCCCCGCTGTTTCATCTATTTCCTCTTTTGACAGAGTTACCAGATGGCATGCACGTAGACAGCATGCATATACCACGGCCTTATTGAAACAAATTATTTACCTAGTCGCTACTTCTTTATCAACTAGTAACTCAGTTGTCCTCATGAAGCTAAGTACACAGAGTCCTAGACTTATTTCGAAAATCCAAGGAGGTACCAGGGAACAAGCCCGGGGATCCGTATCCACAGTCAGCAACGCTTATCTTGGGACCACGAAGACTTAAGATATCTGATCGTGATCTCAGTCTTGGGACGCATTACTCAAAATTCTTTCCGGAGGGTCCACGCTTAAATTATGCTTTTTGTATTTATGGTATATGTAGTTGTAGGTACCTTGATACTGTAATCAAGGATTATTCCCAAACTTAAGAAATCCTATCATTTTAAAATTGCTCCTTGCACAACTGTTTTTGTTCCATAGGCTTGCAATTTTATACGCAAATTTCAAAGTTAATTTTATATAATCGTAGTTTAGATTTTTTAAAATACTAATTAAATCAATTATCCCATATTAAGAAATTAATATAATATCATATTGTACAAATAAAATAAATAAACAAATATATATACTAAAGATATTTAAGTGTAACGATGAACTTATGATAAATGATTTGCCTAATTTGAAATTTCTTGTACAAGGAATGTTTCTTTCAACATTTGTTGATATTATAGAAAAAATAAATATCATTAAACCTACTCAAGATAACTTACAGGTTCCAAATTCTAGGTGGAGTGCATTACAATACATTGTTAGAAAGTGTTACATCCAAAAATACATTGTATACATTAGCGAGGATGATTCGTGGTATGTAAATATCCAATTCATCATTTGCCAATACGACTGGGGAAATAATGAAAGAAAAAACCATATCAAATTGGCCGGCTACGGGATTTTAACCTGGGACCTCCCGAATGCGAGTTCACCTCGCTCGTTGGTACGAAAATTATTTCATTCGTTAGCATAAGTAATGATTTCTCAAAGTGTATTGCAACTTCCAAAGCCCTATGTGAACACTGCAAAGCATATTGTTGTCATGGGAACTGAGCTGAGACTTGAAAGTGCATCCGCCCTTTCGAAGTTTTTTAGAGGTAAAAATAAAGTAAATAAATAGTGCAAAAATATGTTGCACAAACTTTCTCGCATATTGATAAGGCTAAATTTGATGTATTACATTTTCATAAAACTAACAAGTATTTAGAATGGAAAGCATCAGTGAGCGAGTGAGTGAGTCAGCCATTTGGCTTTATAGGGATATGATATAGTATGGGGATATGATTAGTTCCGTAAACATTAAGCTTTTTGCACTGTCAATTATTGTACAGTCTGTTTTCAATACATTCACCTTGCAAAATATGAATTGAATGTTAGAATTAACAGAGATATGCACAGTATTTTAAAAAATCTGTCAGAAATATGCAGTTAAAAGTGTAATAGATTTAGCCTATAAAAAATGCACAAATATTGTAAAATCAAACAAATATATCGCAAAACTAACAAAAATGCAAAATGAACCATCGATTTTCTGTTATTTCTTTCATATTGTCTTGTACCGGTATACATTTTGACACTAGCATGTAATAGAGTACAAAATTAAAAATGAAATTTGTCATAAATTCCAGGTCTTAATAATATTTACTGCATTTAAGTGGCTGTAGCAGATCTACTTCCACTTCAAAACCCCTTAGAGTAATATAGTTCATGATACCATGTTAATAACTACAAATATGTTATGATCAGCTAACTAAGAATATTACATCAAGATATAAAATATTGATGAACAGTATATTATAATTCTACTTTATAAGGACAATGAGAGTCTCAAAGAGCGTCGTGGAAGAGGTTGAGCACAAAGGCACAGTTTCTGTCTTGATTCCCTGCTAAATTGCAAGGCGTGTCTTATTACCTACAGTCTCCTTTGATATCTACGTCGAAAGGACGTTACATATTTCAGTCGTCATCCTTATGTGAGTTAGTGGTGATAAAATATGATTAATCTCATGCCTGCATTTGAGATATTATTGTTGAGTAAATTAGTACATAGCTGCCTTTATTATATCACTAGTTTGCAATGACGCTCTTGTATAGACGTAGGCTATTCTAATTATTGTTAAATTTTCTACATAAGAAAGTACTGCGCTTGATTAAATCATAGAGAACAGGTGTAAGTCGAGTGCACGGAAACTTTCCGATATTTCTGGTTTCATCTAGTGTTTTTATTTATTTAACGTTGTAATTAAATCTTCTTGTTATCTGTTTTTCACATCAACCCTGAATTTGCTTGAATTCACAACCAAATACACGCCTTAGCCTGTGAACAACGCAAAGGCCAAGGTGAGCTGTAATATGGGAATGGAGTATGGGAACATTTTATTTCAATGTCTGTAGAGCGTGCTTCCCAACGAATGTCCACACCAGCCGCCGAATGAGTCCGACTCATATTGATTTGATGTAAAAAGCCTGGCACTCAAACATTAACTTACGAACATAGTCCGGCTTCAGGTTCAGCATCGAAGGAGGCAAAGGGTTAGCTTCTGCTGCGTATCCTCCAAAGTAGAAAAAAAGATAGGAAGCAGGGGTAGGGAGCAGTGGCGTATACTGATCTCTGATAAAGGGCGTGCTATGCTGTCGTCCTACACATAAAATGTACTTGATATTCCTAAGTTAATTGAGAATGTAGATTAACTTTAACTGAACAGTTAAAATAGCTTGCTTTATCAAAGTAGACTTATTATTTCTTTTAAAATATGAAGGATTTGTACTTATAAGATTTGAAACTTTCGCGGCGCTGACTATTTAAGATGGCTTCTCGGGTTGTCAGCAATGTCAGAATTATTAGACTCGAGCTTTCGGCCATAATCACTCTGTGGCCTTCCTCAGGAACGTGTGACTGAAAAATGTTGTATATATTCTACATTCTTGCATTTATGTATTGTAGAAAGACTTGGTAACTCAGGGCAAGGCCGTTCATTTGTCACAATTTGCAATTTATCTTGAAAAGTTCTGGATGAAAATGTATTTATCAGAAAGATCTTCCAAAATACGGCTGCGCTCTTCCATAATGCTTTCAGAATGAAAGACATTAACTAAAAATTAATTTAATACATTTGACAATAAAATAAAATAATTGTTATAATGTTTGCCTTGAAACTATTAAAATCATAATATACTGTACTAAGCTACATGCTTGCGGGACCTCAGTAGCACGCAAGATACCGGCAAATCTCCACCGTCCGTACCTTGCTGCCTTCTTCGTCGCGCTCAGAATAACACTAAATAAAGTAATATTTACAATTGTTTACTAGGAAACTTCTTAAAAATTATAGACTAAAAATTAAACACTTTTGGCAACATGAAATAAAATAATATTTACAATAATTTACTTTTTAACTTCTTAAAATCGCAATATACTTCGCTACAACACAGCTGAGTGCGGAACTTCAGTAGCACGCAAGGCACTCAAGATACTGCCAAATCTCCACCGTGCGTAAACAATTCCCTTCTTCACCCCGCGGTCAGGATATCGCCCTTCTTCAAAACTCATAGCACACAAGTTCTAGCTTCGAGGGAAGGCCCTGCCTAACGTTCACCCTCCTCCCGCTCAGAAACTCATTCTGATTGAGGAATCGTAGCACACGGCTGACAGCCTCGCAATGAGGCCCTTGTTTTCTCATTTCAACAATGAAAATTACACTGATTTGTGTACAATTTATTGAAAAAATAAAACATAATGAATGTATATATTCCATCCAGAATTAGGGCGTGCGGTGCACGCATAGCACCAATAGAGTATACGCCCCTGGTGGGGAGTGGGCCAGGCTGATCCCTTATCAACGTATTATATCGGAAAAATTCCTACAGTCGACTGTGCATGATAAAATAAAACAGCTAAATTTGAAGGTTTTCGATAGATCAACATGTTAACGAATGTAGGATATTTTCTTAGTATTGTCGAAAATTTTATTTTTTTAAATGTGAATTAGAAGAAAAGAAAGACAGTTGCATATCTAGTGAGTCAAAGGAACGAAAAACTTATTTATAAAGTGATTTTTCTCCATAAAGTCAAAATTTTCATTAAACTGACTTATTGTAATATTGAGAAGAAACTTAATTTTGGCAGACTCTTTTCTTTAGATTTACTTAGTATAAATTTAGAAAAGTAAATGCACAGACCCATGAGATTAGTGGAATTGGAAACATATAGACTAATATTTAAATATTCTTTTGTGAAAAATCTTTTTCATTATTATATTTGAAAATTCTTGGATTCGAGATGACCTGGGCCGTCATATAGTGAATGGCGAGAGGCACTTAAATGACAGCGAACATTTCTACTGTTTGAATTGTATTATTGCGAAGGCTACACCAACTATTCCATCTGTAGACGCTGCCACTGAAAAGAAAAAGGTAGAAGCTCTGGCTCACGTTCTGGGATCCTGTCCTGGTGATTTATTAAGAAAAGTTCGCCACCTAAGATCCGTCTCTTGTAGCACCAGCACTGACTTATAAAGGTTTCCAGGCATTCGAAGAAATGCACGGTTTGGCAGAAGATGGAAGCAACAGAATAACCGATAGCATTGAGTTCCAAAATAACGCCAAAAGGTACATACTGATACGACCATCCGGTTCGAAAGTCATCAGTCTCAACCTTTAGCGGTGCACAGGGAAAAGAAGGGTATTTATACACCCACAATACACTATTATACAGATATATACTAGAGCGTTTTAAGCATTACCAAAACTTTCAATCATAGATCATTCCTATAGTGTAGAGGTCCTCAAATCAAGTTTTAAAAAGTGCGGGCATTTAAAAAATGTTCCATTTTCTTTTTTAATATTACATCAATATAATTTATATAACTTAAATATATATCCTCATTCTAACAAATATACTTTAAAACAAAACATAAGTATGAACTATAATTTCAAAAAAATGTGTATTCATAATAATGAAGATGGGATTGAAATGATAATGTTCTTCATTAGATACACAATAGGTTTGTTTAATATCAAGACTTTCACATAATCCCTTCCTCCTAAAACTTACATCTCTGTTATTTATTTTATTTTATTTTATTTTGAAAATAACATCAACGTCCGTTTGCTATGAGACTGATGTAGTTTTGAAAAATAAAGAGGTTCATTGCACGTTTACGTCCTTATATATTTGTTAGCTAAACTAAGAAGTCGTTAAAATTATAATTTCTTATACTTCCTTTATACAGAGTGGTCCAAAAAAATGTATCCACTGTTTAAAATTCCATAACTTGCAAACTAATTGACGGAGTTGTCTCATCTTTGGTAGTGTAATAGTTTGTAGTTCCGGCAAGCGTCAGATGACAGTCGCCAGATAGTCAGTGTTCGAGTAAACATGGCTGGCGCAAGGCTTACATTCGATGAAAGGAAGTCAGTTTTGAAGTGGTATTTTAAGTACGAAAACATTAATGAGGTTCAACGGCAATGGCGAAATGAGTATGAAACAGAGCCGCCGACACGTTTAACGATTCGTCGGATTCGAGACAAATTTGAAGCCGAAGGTTGTGTTACAGATGTACTCAAACAACGATCTGGACGACCTGTAACAGTAACAAGTCCAGCTAACTCCCGTCGTGTGTTAGAACACTTCACTCGCTCACCACAGAAGTCTGTGAGGCAGTGTGCCCATGAAACCGGAGTGAGTCGCTCAAGTGTTCGGCGAATTTTGAAGACAGCAAAGTGGAAGTGCTACATCCCACGATTGCTACACGCAATGAACGAGGACGACCCAGATCGTCGAATGGAGTACAGCGAGTGGTTTACTAACATGGTGCGCAACGATGAAGAGTTTGCAGAGATGATTGTGTGGTCTGATGAGGCACAGTTCAAACTCAATGGTACAGTAAATCGTCACAATTGGATCTACTGGGCCGCCGAAAATCCGACCGTCCATGTAGACAAAGCAGTGAATTTGCCAGGAGTAAATGTGTGGTGTGGGTTGTCTTACCGGGGCTTGATTGGGCCATTCTTCTTTGACGGCACAGTTACCGGTGAGGTGTACCTTCAGAAGCTTCAGACATCCATTTTACCTGCCATCCGAGACGTGTATGGAGACGGAAGATTTTACTTTCAACACGATGGTGCCCCAGCCCACTACCACAATCGTGTTAGGGCTTATCTCGACGAAACTCTACCAGGAAGATGGATAGGCCGTAGAGGTGCTGTGGAGTATCCACCACGTTCACCAGACTTAACTCCTCTGGACTTTTACCTGTGGGGAACACTAAAGGACGTCGTTTATCGACAAAAGCCACGCACATTGGATGAACTTCGAGAATCCATCGTACATTCATGTGCAAATATCCAACTGAACACGTTGCAGTCGGTAGTTCGTGCTGCAGTTCGGCGGCATCGTTTGTGTGTGGATGTTAATGGTGACCATTTCGTACACGTACAGTGATATCTTTAATTTGGACTTTAAGCTACACTTTCACCAAAGATGAGACAACTCCGTCAATTAGTTTGCAAGTTATGGAATTTTAAACAGTGGATACATTTTTTGGACCACTCTGTATTGAAGGCATTACGAATCACACTAATTGATTAGGAAGTTCTAGGCAGGTGATTGGCAGAAAAATTAGGATTGCACTCCCATATCATGGTAGGGCCGGTAATTAATTATTGTTTAGTTTGTAGAATTAAAACTTCAAGATCGTTCAGAGTGCTTCTATTACAGCCCCATTACTGAACACCATAAGATGAAACACTAGAATAATCTAAAATAATAAGCAAAGGAGATTTACCATCATCCTGTTTTTCATGCAGTGAAAAGTATGCTATTATGCTATGGAATCAATACTCTTTCTATCCGTTGCTGAGTAGAATACATACGTAATCAGAATTTTTCAATTTTTCAATCCATACGAATTTACATTTTTTAATTAAGCAGTTGGTCATATTGCCAACTTTCATTTAGATTTACGCATCCACGGTTTCATGTTTACACATATTACTTTACTTTATGGGCGTACTTACATTTTACTTTACTTTATGGGCGTACTTTTAAATTTCAGGTGTAAGTCGTGGCGCAGATGGTTGAGGTACTACACTACAAACCAGGTTCGATCCCCGATGTGATCGCAGAGCTTTTTAAATTTTCCTAACTTTTCTAGTGGTATTATGCTCCAGAGGTCGACTCAACCTTCAACAGGGATAAGTACCAGATGTAATTCTGAGAGTAAAGGTTGCATAAGGCTGACAAGTTTACCTCTTCACGTGCCGAATTTCTAATAATCTGGGAGCCTCAACCTCCTGGAACCCTAAGGTCATCCACGCCCTGTATAGGGATCACTTTACCTTACTTTACTTTTAAATTTCAATACAAGTCTAGAAAATATTTATTAAAAGCACTGATAATCGTCTCAATCAAATTTGACCTCGCTTAGTATAATTCATTTGTTCAGAAACTAATTTCGCGCACTAGTGTGTTGTAATTTCACTATGGAAAAATGTGTATGGACAAAGGCACTGTACCTTGGAATGAAGAATAAAGTTGAACATCCCCATTTATTCCGCCATGTTGAAAGATATACTTCAGATATAATAATAAAATGCTGATCACACGTTTCTGTTCTTGATTATGCAATATGAAAGAATAATTTGCTTCACAGGGAGAAGCATTTACTTCAAACTGAACCACTTACTTCAAAGTTTAAGATATACAAAAAGAGTACTTTCTTTTTCTTGTAAAGCACATCCTTATAAAATGCAGAGTTTGGTCAGTACATTATTGACATGGCTGAGTTGCCAATTCCCTTCGTTGTGAAACGTTCTAGAAAATACGTTGGTGTGCTGTTCGGAAGCATTTCCAATGTACTCGTGTTATGCATCATTTTCTAAACTAAATCCTGGAAAGATCTGCATTATCAGGCAGCAGTTAAAAAAATAACTTTTATGGGCCTAATAGTTGGAAAAAATATTTCATATCTTCGTTTATTCATATAAATATTTTCTCTTTATTTTCTGTCTTTAATTTTTCTTGCACCTATAATAAGCATACAATATTTACTTCTCAGAATGACTCGGTTCCGGTTATTCCGAGCAATATATTTCTAAACTATCTTCATCCAGGTTGTAAGCGCATTTCTGTTTTCAACGCAAAGTACATTTTGTAGTGCAATACTTTTATCTTCCTACTTTATTATTTTTTATGCAATTTATCATACATAATCACAATGTTAGCCATAAGCTTTAACCCAAACATATCTATCACCCTGCAAATGTTCATAATTAATATTTGTATAATTTTCACTATCAATTTAGTAACATTCTCACGAATAAATAAAGTAAATAAATTACATGGAAATAATTAATTAAAAGTGTTACGTACTTTTCATGCATTATCGTGATTAGTCTATTCGCGGAATAGAAGGAAAACCCATTCATTTCAACTTCAACTTTACATTCCTACTTCAGGCTAGTAAGGTTTCCAGACAACAATAGTCCGCTTGCCCTGTCTGCATGCAGATAATTTAATTGCAGGCTAGGCTATTCAGCCGGGCGCACCAAACTGTCTACTTGGTTTATGAATGCCAGTGTGTGTGTGTGTTTATGTGTGGTTTTCTTACAGGGGTTGTGATTCTTGACACAAACCTTACTGATAAAGGTCGGTATAAAAAGAAACGGGAAAGGCAAGAAAAATTCGAATGGCAAAAGATAAAGCTATATGCCTCGTTCAAGAAAGAAATTTACACAAATAAAAGACAGGAAATAAGAAAACTTCGAGGAAAATATCACAAGTAGACATTTATTTGTGAAATATATTTGTGAGATATAGAATACTGTTAAAATTGAAGTTCACTAGGAATAACGTTTATTCTTCTCGTATTCTTTAAACTAGATTCTCTCTCTTCCCTTGCCTTTTCTTTTCTTACTCTGTATATATAGGCGTGTGTGTGTGAGTGTGTGTCTGCAGTTTTAAAGGGTTTGCTTGAGATTTTGTCTGGAGAACTCTGCAAGCAGCCATCCTAGCTGATGCAGCTTTCCTGCTGTTGATCTAACTTATAAAAGTACGATACTGTGAACAAAAATGGACAAAAAAATATATCGATAAAAGAACAAACAGCATTACATGAAGCCAGATCTCATTTTGGTTCTAAGTTCTTGCTATTTTCGCAGATTATCTGGAAAGAATAAATTCATTACATTTTCTCATACTAAATGTATAAACCCGGATGGTAGTATCGTTTTGAGGGTATCAGAGTTTTTCAAATCGTAATTAATATTTAATTGAACGGAAGAGTTAAAAATAAGTTAAGTATTATAGAAACGAATTGATTGAATACCACTTAGTATAGCGTATTTCGTTGATTAAAATATTTTTAGTTCTTTTCAGCTTTACTATCAGATAGCAAAGAAAAAGAGCAGAAGAATGATATTAAATGCGATTAATCTTTATACAATATTTATACAAAATTTATACAATAATATAAGGAATTATTAAAAACAAACTGACATATTTCGGTCATCTGCTCAGAAGAAATGATTCGTTGGAAAAGACCTAATGATAGGCATCACACAAGGCAGCAGGAAACAAGGCAGACGCAGAATTAGATGGACAGACGGGATTAAGGTCACTCTTAAGATGGAATGGGCACAGATCATTATGCTTGCAGAATCTAGATCTGAATGGAGACATGCTGTTCAACAGGTTACGAAACGCATAACTTTCTTTCTTTCTTTTTCGTAGTTTTACCTCTCCCTTTTAGGATTTAAGCGACCCAAGCCGCGACCTGTCGGGAGAGGGATTGTCATTGGATCACTTACATACTTTTTTGACCAGACAAGGACATGGAGGGCCTCCCCGGATGAGTGATCAGCCCAATGCCGGGGCCACCTCCGAGACAACACGAACACATAGGACGATACACACCATTCACACACACACACTCACTCAGAACAAGGCGAGGATGAGGATGATAATGACGGCCAGATGATATCCGAGGACCACAAGGGCCTAAAGTTACCTGACATTTGTCTCATAGGTGAGGGAAAACCCCGGAAAAAACCTCACCTAGGTAACTTGTCCCGACCAGGAATCGAACCCGGGCCCGCTGCGTGAGAGGATTGGACGCATCCCCTGAGCCACAGCGGTGGACGAAACGCATAACAAGAGACAATATTAGGCTGGCACCCTAAACTGCTGTGCATATCCTAGGGGATCTCCAGAGATTGTTCGCGATCTACGGACCTACTACTACTGTAAGGAATAATAAAGTGAAATCATCAGTGGGATCTAAGTTCGAAATCAGTGGGAAAAATTTCAGCAGAATAACTTGTTTCTGTACATGATAGTTATAACAAAAATATAAAAAATTATCATATTCTACATATAGCACTACCATGTAAATCTTAAATTTCTGTTCTTATTTTTGTTTTCGAAGTGACTAATTTATACGTCAGTAGCAGTGAAAAGGTTAATCAGATTACTTTGAAGGCCAATTTAATGGCTTGCAGACTATGAATATAATATGAGTATGATCCATTATTCTTAAGTGCCAGAATGGTACTTATGAGATTGTATAGTCTGTCCATCTGTATGTCTGTCCGTGTGCCTATACGCGCGATAACTCGAATATGCTTTATCAGATTTTCATGAAACTTGGTATACGCACTTATAACGTTGAAGGGACGAAATCTATAGATTTTGGTCCATATCTGTTAACTGGTACCGGAGTAAAGCCCAATTAGGGGCCTAATTTCTGAAAATATTGCGGCAAAGCATCTAAGGCCGTCGTCCATTGGAACCAATCTGAACCGAAAGGATGTCTGTCCGTGCACGGCCAAAACTAAAGAAAGCAATGAAACACGTCCAGTACACAGGCCAATTCGGCCGTTTACAGCCGACTTACAGCTCGGTCCCATCGAGATGGGATATTCGGTTCTAAATCGGTCGAACTTGTCATAATCCTCGTGAAGTTTATTTTGCAGATCAGTGACCAATATTTTTTAACCTAAGGGCCATTTTCTTTTTTGGTGAAAAACTAGTGGGCCGCATTGATTCATTTATTATTAATCAATTTAATGTCCACCGCTGTGGCGCAGGGGATGCGATCACTCCTATCAAGCAGTGGGCCCGGGCTGGAATCCTGGTCGGGACAAGTTACCTAGGTAGGGTTTTTCCTCACCTGTGAGACAAATATCGGGTAACTTAGGCCCTTCTGACCCTCGGATATCATCTGACCCTCATTATCATCCTCATCCCATCCTCATCTTGTTTACAGTGAATGTGTGTGAGAAGGTTGTGTATCGTTCTATGTGTTCGTGTTGTCTCCGGGATTGGGCTGATCACCCATCCGGGGAGGCCCTCCATGTCCTTGTCTGGTCAAAAAAGTATGTATGCGATCTGAAGACACCCCCTCCTTCGACGGGTCGCGGTCCTGTAAGGCCCCGCGGCGTGGGCCGCGTAAATATACCTATAAGGGGAGGTAAAACTCACGTAAAGAGAGAGAGCATAAATTTATTGATTATTTATATAACAATTTAAATAAATTGATACATTTGATAAATTAATACATTTGATAAATTAATATTAAGTTGTAAATTATAAATTTGATAAATTTAAAATTGATTGATTATTAATAAATCAGGTAAACTAATAAAACAAAGTGCCAGATTGAGTTAATAGGCCACATTTCAGAAACCATTGAATTTTAAACCACGGTTTTTTTTTTAAATTTTTAGAAAGTTTGGTCAGCATATGTGAAGGAATAAGTGGGATAACTATAATATTAACAGAACAAATTTACAACAAATTTCTCACATCAACAACATGCCTTTATTTTTGCCAAAACATCTAAAAGCTTACAAATACGCAATTAATTTTGGGGGAAAAAATACAAATCTGAATTGTATGATTCTCCCATCGGTAAGAAAATAATATGATATGAAGCCCATAACTTCCTCTGCCCAAATAAAAGTGAATTCTTTGGCAGTAGTGAGTAGGGCTTTGCGGCCTTTTCAGCCATTTATTAAGCAATATACACGATACTTTTTCTGTGGGTTTTACGAAATATTTTCGAGTTGTAACCGTGAACAAATTGTAAACCGTTTTTTAATCCATTACAACAAATTAAACATAATCAATTAGTATCGGGTTCCAGGTAAGATACACTCTTTTCAAGTGCCTTCAATCGAATAATATAATTTTGAGACAAATTTGAAGTCCTCTAGGTCTAAAAAGTACTTCAACCTTGTACTAAGAGACGCTTACCTAAATCACCATACAATTGAGGAAATTACAAAATTTATATAACACTTCACGAGGATTAAACAGGTAATTGACGGCCGAATGTCGGCTCCAGTGGTTGATCGATCTGCTGTTCTCTTGGTCGTCCGTTTAGACGGCCGAATACGGGACGGCTAGGCTAATAATAGATTTTAACTAAATAAGGCTCTTGATTTAATAAAGTCACTATTTTTTTTACATTATATATAGTTTTCGTGTTTGATGCTGAAAATATGTCATGGCGCACGCAACTTTAAGTGTAAACTTTCTTGGAGCTAAACGGCAAGTCGTATAAAAATAACAGATTGCAGCAGCAGTAAAAAAATTTGAGAGATCTACAAGTTTGGTCCTATGGCTTTTTTTTTCTTGTACCTCCTTCAGTTAAACCTTGAAGGAATCGTGATCCTAGTAATAAATATCAAACTATAATCACGATGAATATCAAGATAAATAAATAGAATATAAAACCTTCAGAATAACGGGAGCTATTAACATTTCATATCAAATTTAGTATCAGATGATAGAGAATTAAATCACAAGTAATATGCAACGAATAAAGAAATAATATGTAATAAATATGAAATAAGTTAACATTAAATATAAGGATATATCACTGGCTGTAAAAAGTACCAGACAAGATTCCGAGTGTTTCACAAAGGCGAGCTCTCATACACCATTCATTCACTGCAGGACGTCGGCGACACGTATTGTCACGAGTTACACTTCTTTTATGGCAAAAAGCTACACAAAGACAAGTAAAGCCTACTGAAAAGAACGTACTTGGAAAAAGACTTGGGAAAAGTGTAGTCAATGCCGGTACTGAGAAATTACAGCCAGTAAGTGGAATAGGAGGACAGGGGGAACTCAAAGGACGCACCTCATAGCATCCTGAGGCCTGGTTTCAAAGGGCCAATGAAAAATGAGTTACTAACCGAAATAACGATAAAATGCTATAACATAGAATTTCATTTGCTAGTATAAGAGTGGGGGATTTTTCTGGGGCTGGCAAGGCTGTAGAACATCGCCAGTTTTATAATAAGACTGTTCTTCTGGACTCTGATCCGGGTGGACGTATTCACTGCTACTGGACTTCGATCCGGGTGGAAACGATATTAGTTCCACTCGATTTTTATAATTCACGTTGGGTAGTTGCCCAACTTGAATAAGTAATCTATTAAACTAGAAGCACTCAGTAATCGTATGATTCTTGGTAATAGCTCAATTACAGCTATTACCGAATTTAAATTCAGTGCGACACAGTAAGTACATTGTCGACGAAATATCATTAATATAATTACGCCAAGACGGGTAGTTATAATATCACGTGTTATACGTAGGAAGAGAGTAGCAACAGATAAATATTGTGGCCAAGTTCTAGGCTACAACCTAGACATCCTAGCAAAGTATCCACCACGATTAGATTATTAATCTGTTAATTGGACGTATTATTTGATTGGACAAATAAATCACATCATACCAGTTATTTATGTTATCTATGTATATAGTACTAACAATAACAGCCATTCACCAAAACCCATATATCCCTGAGAAATGAAAGAGTAAAAATCTTGTGGCTCGCTGACTCCGGAGCAGGTTCGAAAGAAGGACTACAAACTGTAAGTACTGGATAAAAACATTTCCACTTCTTTAGTAAGAACCTTTTTATAAGTGGCATTACCCAACAGCAAGGGGGTGAACTGTCTCAACCTTAGATTGACTTAGATTTTTTTATTTAAAGTAAATTTTGTATATTTCCTTTGCATTATGCACTTTTTGACACACGTAAGACAGAGTCGTACAATTGAGCAGGAATATTGGCACATACAAGAGCCATAAGCGTGCAAAATTTGGTGTTTCTAGCTGCCTCATACGTATGGGAAAACTGGCTAGATTGCCGTGACGTCATTCGAAACTACGGCAGTCTAATCATCCACTTTAACATTGATTTTTACTCACTTCCAGGCAAGCTAGGAATTTGAAATTATGCCGAATTATAGCTTTTAGCCTATAACTGATTAGAAAATTCCAAAAAGATCAAATTTTGAATTTGTTCACCTCCAAGTGAACTTTGAACTTATTTGAAATTTTTCATTTCTTATTTGTACGGCTTCACATGTTTTGACAAAAATAAAGGAATAGGTCTATTGTTGACGTGAAAAATTTGTTGAAAAGTCGATCTGTTAATATTCTAGTTATCCCACATGTTCCTTCACATATGCTTAACAAATTTTCTTAAGAAACTTTGGTCTGCAACTCAATATGACCTATTAACTTTGTTATATCAATTAAGCTGATTTTAGTTTGAAACGTAAACATTGTTAAATAGAACTCTCTCATTCTATCTAAAGTTGCATTATACGGACTAAGCCTGTTAATGTAAAAAAAAAATGCTAGCACGTTGTAGAGATTATAAAGGATATTCCCAGCTTCACCCTCGTTCCGTTCACTTTTGTACAAATTAATACAGTAGGCCTAATTATAAATTTCCTTCGTTTTTACCTCTAGAAATTCTATTATTCCTACTACTTTCATTATCGTGTACCATTAAACCATGATCATTTACAATACTCAAACAACATAAATAACTATTTCAGCAATACAAATTTTCTCCTTAACATAGATACCGGCAGTTGTTTCTGACAATATTTAATTTCGTTCAAAACGTTAATTACGAATTTAATTTCTCTCCATTCATTCCAAGTCTGCAACTCCTTATCATATCGAAGGATTTTTAAATATTAGTTTATTATTTGCCTTTCGTATAACTTCAAGAGAGATATAACCACATGGTTGGTCTGTACTAAATACTTCTTAATTATATCAAATATAAATTGATTGAAGGTTTTTAAAGTTTATTTTGTTTAAAGTTATTGCATTTCATTAAGACTTAGTTGATGTCTAATGCATAAGTATTCGTATTTATGAATTCCTTGCTTGGGAAATCTTTTTGACATCAAAAACATTCTGTGTTGAAATGAAATGGAATACATTTCGGAATAAATTAAGTGTGTTTCTTATTGTAACAGTATGAAAGCATCCCCTTTGTGTTGTTGATTCTTGAGGTTTTCCTTCATTGAAGAAGTTCTCCCGCCTTTTAGGATCAGTTAGAATTTCAGCTTTATTTCTTGTCGTCTATTTAAAGACGAAACTCAGCATTTCATGGAGGGCATTTAGTGTAGTTTACACACTGTAGTCTTGTATGCCCCCAATAAATAATTATGTGTGACTTTATAATTATGTATTGAAAGTATTTACTAGAAATTTCACGAAATTATTGCAAATTTAAAGCGTATTGTAATACATTTGTATCAATATGGCAGATGCTATATCCGCCTCACTCGAACTTATGAAGCAAAAGCTGATATATCTGTGGTGACGATTGAAGGCGTGAAATCAAGATACAAATTTCCAGGAATAATATGTTAGCAGAAAAGCATGCCTGACGCATATGGTTGAAAAATTTAGACTTCGAATTCCACTGTACTGTCGGTCATTAAGTGAACTTATCAAATTCTTTACCGTAGCATTATTTAAGGGCTATTTGTCGTTAAATGTCTAAATTGTCTGAGCGTCGTTTAGATTTTTAATGGACGAGGAATAAATTTTCCATGTTTTCACAATTCCTATATCAACAGATATTCTATAAAAACACAATTATAAGAGTAGATTAGGCCTACATAACTTTAGCTTGGACCAGTACTTAATTATACTTCAGACTTTTTTTTTACTAAGTAATCAACAGGAACATACTATTAAAAAGTACAAATAAGAATACTGGAAATAAAATAAATAGATCACTCACTTTGACTTACACAATTTTTGAAGATGATTGTTATTACAGAATGGGTGGTATACATCATATTATTTGCAGCATCTCCAACAAATTGTAGACAATTTTCTAAAATTTTATGTATTCCACTTTTAGAGTTAGTCTTCAAGCAACGATGACATCTTTCTCTTGAATTCGATGCAGCAGAAGGAATAGCTGGAGTAGTACTGAGTAACTTTTGCCTAAAGAACTTTTCATTATGGAGTTAGGCTTTTGTTAACATGTGACAACTGGTCAAACTAGTTGTCGACCCATCTCTTAATATATCCTTCTTACATTATGCTTCTTCTTATTCCAATCGTTTTTTAACTAAAATTATTTGTCACACCCGTGTCCAAAGGTGGAAGTACCAGCACTATAATTAAAATTATGAGTGGATTTTATTCAGTAAGATTATAAATCGATAACACTATTTACTTGAAATTTTAGTTTGCGACTACCTGTAATCTTGCTTTCCACAAATAGAACTAATATTACAGGAAATGTTTACCACCCCTCTTAATGATGCTAAGGTTAATTACGGCATGACTGCAGTTTTGTTTATCACAGGGCTATGTAGAGAAAACGGGATGAAGTAATAGTTGCAGCAAAATGAAGAATTGCTTTTTTTGCGGGAGAAATCCTAATAACAAATTTAATAGTTTTACTCACTAATTTTATGTAAAGCAATGTAATTGTATGATGTATTGTATTTGAATTTTATTGGACGGGTGGAACAGTAATAATATTCATGTTATAGGCCTGTTGCGATCCTCGTGTGGGAAGTTGCCCTATGCTCTCAGTTCCAGAACATTACGCAATTTTACTTCCTCTACCCGTAGTATAGGCAGAGAAAATACTGTGTTCGGCCCCGAAATTTTAAGTTGAGTTTTTTAAAATAAAAACGTATTTTGAGGTTCCCTGTATCCAAAAAATACTATTTTCAGAAATATGTCTGTGTGTGTATGTGTGTATATAAACAGCTAAGCTCCAGAACAAAAAAATGATGAAAACAGAACTTATATTTCGGTTAAGTACACGAAGATTGGCGACGATTATTTTGTTCGCTTTTAATGGTACTTTACATGAAGAAAATGTTGTCTTTCACGATTTTCTCTAAAACGGCTCCAACGATTTTGTTCAAATTATTTACATGAGGTGTTTATATTAAGAGCTAACACTTTTATTTATTTTTTTGTAAAAAATATTTGAAGGTAGTTATAAACCACTCACTATTTGTAGAAACACAGTCTTGCCTCGTGAACAATCAAGCTTTGCATCAGGTTGAAACAACTGAATACGCGCTCTTTGCAACATGGCCTCTTGTTCTGTATCAGAATGTGAAGTCAGAAAGTTGTATTGGTCATACTTATGGTAAAGAATATTGCGTGAGTGCATTAATTAGATTTTATTTGGGTTATGTATCGTTCGGGGATTCAGTGCGATGTGGTAATGACATTCTCTTAGTTTTTAGAAACAATTTACATAAAGAGAATGTCATACATAATATATAATATTAAGAGGCAAACATTTTATTTGGGCAGAGGAAGTTATATGTTTCACATCAGATTTTTTAAAATACCAGCATAACTCTCAGTAGGTCCTATGGGGTACGAAGTTCTAGGAAACACGGAGCATGATATAGTGAGGACAGTTGTATGCCATCCGGTTTAAATTTGCTACGTCTTGTACTAATAGGTGAGAGAGTCAGTGCTTCCCAAATCCATTACTGGGGAATTCACATGGGAAATGCCATCTATTGAGTATTGAACATACGTCTATTGCATTCCCTATATTCCCATTAGCGTGCGAAATATTGTGCGATAGTTCCACTATATTGGTGTTCATGTAGCTTTGAACTAATTTGAATATTACTGGTGCTGAGAACTCATCTACATCTGTTAGGGACATATTTGTGTGAATGAAATTGCGTATGTCACAGCATATGTTGCCAGACGCAGCTACAATCCAAACTCTAACTTATTTTTGTATGAATTTTAATATTAGCGTCATTAAATCCCGTCCACAAGAGCTGACCACTCGTCCATGTCGTTGCACAAAGACAAAAAATTACAGCGAAACGTCAAACAGAAAGTACTTATGTGAAGAAATAATAGTCCTCACATATTTCGGCCCACAAAAAAATCAGCTTCTTGTATATTTATATGCTAATATCTAACAGATACAATCACAGTCACTGTATGCCCTGTGAATAAAATAGTGCATACATTAAATATAATGAACATCATGAAACGAGTTTCTGTCAGTGGCACAAGAGAAAAGGGAAGGAATAATAATAATAATAATAATAATAATAATAATAATAATAATAATAATAATAATAATAATGTTTATTCACAGCATTAAATAAGTATAAAATGCTCTCAAGGTATTTTAATCAACATCCAAAGTTCAGTAAAAGAATCGATTTTCATCATTTAATATTCCATGCATTCAATCAGTAGCATTTTCTGTTTTTTTTTTTTTTTTCCTTTTGTCCCTTGTTTTCCTTAAATATGTTTCTAATTTTCTATTGAATACTTTTGTTTCGAACTCATACACATTTTCTTTAATACATTCTTATCAATCGGATACACCCATTTACACTTGGTAATATTTCTCTATTTCCAATCTCTTTGCTCTCTGTTTAGTAATATGTACAGTTCGCTCTCCATACAGGAGGTGCAAAGTAATTGTTTTCAACTTTCTCTTTAATAAAAAGTATGTAAACTAACTTATGTATCATCTTACTGAAAACATGAATGTTTTTGTAATAATAGTAAGATTACAATTCTTTTCAAGCAATGTTAGTCGTTTTATAAACACAATATTATTGGAAATATATCTGCACTGTTAAATATTTAGTGCAAGAAATCTACATTGCTGCCTTGGTTACATATCTTCACACCGTTATATTTTTTAAAAAAGAAATTGGCATCGTGTGAAATTAAATAGAGATACAGGATATTATTTTCTCAGTGCCGTCCCGAGCAAATCCACAAAACACGAATACCTGTTGGAAAAGAATTACTGATTAGTTCCTTTAGTAGTCGAACCCTGAGACAGTGAAGCGCCGAGTCTTTAGGAAACATAGGCCTATTACAAACAGTAACATGAGAACAAAGATCGAAGTTGTTTCTGAACCAAAGCCTAAATCTTGCAATAGAGCGTGGTACTGCAGTCTCTGTCATGGGAATGTTCCTCCCTTCCTCCAACATGGAAAAATAATTTACTTTTTATAATATTGTTGTCTTGTTAAACAATTTTAAGTTTGTGGAATTCATTATTTAGTGTAAATATAAATAGTTTACGTTTAATTTCACAAATACAGTAATACTTCTGTATTGGAAAATTATTTTCAATTTATTTATTTTTATTATTAAGGAACTTGATTTTGTTGATAAAAGAATCTACTTTAATAACTTATTCCTTATTGTTGAGCTTTATATTTTCAAATATTAATTAGTTAATTTAAAGTTGAAAAACCAATAACATGTTGTGCCGTATTCAGTAGTACAAGCATATGAACATAGTTCTAGGCATTCGCAGAAATGATGTAACTAAGCACTTAAGTTTTCGGTTCTATATGCTCAAATTCTGACATTTTTTAGCTATCGATCAGCCTACTTAGAATAAGTAAGGAAGAAAACACTGTTACTTGTAGGTTATTACCTATTACCTTATAGGTTATTATAGGTTATTACCTTATTACAAGGAATGTAACCTTAGGCCTACATTTTGAAAATCATCATTGGGATTTTAGATGTAGAAAGAAATTACTTAAAATTTGATGTATGGAGAAAACTCAATGCCTGCTTACGTATTATATTTCCATTTTAATCGATATGATATGATGAGGTTCAAAACGCTTGCTAGCCAATAATCCTATGAAATGGATTAGGCATATCGTTTTTGCAGTGAAAATATTAAAATACTGATTTACATGATATAAAGGGTAAGTAAAGTGAACCCTATACAGGCCATGGAGGCCCAGAAGATTCTAGGATGTTGAAGCTCTCAGATTTTGGACATTCGGCACGTGAAAATGGTAAGGTTGTCAGCCTTACGCACCCGCCGCCTTTACCCCCAGGAGTGCTCCTGGTACTCATTTCTGTTAGAGGCTGAGTCGACCCCAGTGCCATAGTGCTACCAGAAGGATTAGGCCAATTGAAAAAACTCCATGATAGACACAGGAATAAATACGGTAGTCATTGGGAAAGCACACTATAAACAGTCATGGTACTGAAGTAAAGAACATTTAGTAAATTATTTCCAAAACCAATAAAACCCCAAATTTCAAAGAAGGGTATACAAAATTCAAAACTTTAGTATGGTTATGTAAACATAACATAAAACATCATTTTAGCTAACAGTGAAACGTTTTCTTCAATTATTACAAAAAACAAAATTCAAGTATAATATATCCATGTTCAACAGCAATATCAATGTCAATTTCCAGGTATTCTATAGGCCCTATGTGTCGCATTATGTCCGGTTTACTGTAATTTTCAAACTTACACATTAGTAACATCTTGTAGTCGATACCTATAATTTATTGTACAAATAAGTTGCAAGTTCGATGAATTATTTAAGCCGTGTAATTTATTGTAAGAGGAAATTATAAAGTTTATTGACTGCAATAAAGCAAATAGAATTTCGTTTTACAAATGTAAAGATGAATATTTGTAAACATTTTGAAAGTATACTTGTTTGTTTATTTAAATTATTCTGGTAGAATTAAAAGATCATCTTTTCTGTTCTATCACTCATTCTTGTGCATTTTGCTGGTATTGCATATTATAGTTCTTGCTCGCACTGTTATATTGAAATTAGCAAGCACATAATTATTTTGTGGATGGCTCATATAATGATTTACGTCAGAGTAAACTTTGTGCTGTTCACTTTCTATCGCACAGATAAAATCAACCGACGCAAATTTTCTCGGAAGGACTTCTGAGTTGAACAACCCTTCCCTGTAGTTCTGATCGAAGTTTGTTGTGATTAAACTTTGTTGCTAAGTTGGAACACATGACAGCATATTGCTTTATTCGTGATTAATGATACATCCAGTCGCCATTAAAGGACAAAACAAAGGCTAGACGTGTGGAAATGCTCCGTGATGTACAGGCAGTAAGTTGAGGTTAAGAGCAGACGCCTCTGTGTTGGAAATGGCCTGGCCCCAATATTTACAGTGGCTGAAAGAGTAAACTTCCTGAGCAAGGAGACCGTCCAAGTGCGGGTCAGCTATGAAGCCTGTACTGACCCAGGCTCGAGCTTCAACCGCTAATGGATATTACTAACATAATATCCACTTAAAGGAGACCCTCTTTCTGGTTCACAAAACGAACGCGGAGAAACGAGTGCAATGTATTCTACTGGACTAACCTTCACTAAAAGTAAGCAGTAGATGTTTAAACCATATTGAAAGTGGAGTGTACTGCACAATGAAAGATTGTAACACCCAACCTACACAAGCTGAAATATAGGTATATTTGGAGATATACTGAAACTATAAGAATACTTCTATCTCAATAATCTAAAGACTGTGAACAATTATTATAAATATTAATAAATTTCATCTTGTATACGAGGGTATCTTAGAATAAAAAGATTGTAAGGAATTTTTAGCCTATACCCTCAGTAAAAAAAGTAACCAACTAATGAAGCGAAAGACAATATAAAGAATCGTGTGATAATCATAAGATATAAAATTGATGTAATTAGAATACTATTATAGGAAAGTTGAAATATTAACGTAATGAAATATTAATCTGCGTGATATTGCAATTGCCATGTACTAAACACAGTTAGCGACTCAAAAGTAAAATCTATTTTTCTGCCTGCGATTATGTAAACATATATTTTTTTAAATTAAAAATCCTATTAATCATTATCTTTCCTTCTATTCAATTTATGTCACAGGAGAAGTATTTATAGTTTAATTTGTTTTTTTACAAAACTTTAAGATACACTGAGCCGCTAGATAAAAAAATTACAACGCTATTTTACAAAAAATAAGCAAATTTATTACAAAATCTCCTACTCTGAAGTTGTGGGTCTCTGTGAAAAGTGATATGGCGTTTCGAGTCATTTCTTTCTCGTCTAGAGTCTCTCCACGAGAGACACTTAGGCTACTTACTACCACTGAGGGGCTAAACGCTAAAGGAAATGAATAATTCTTCATCAAATAGTCTCTTCGTGCCGCCGAGTAAGTGCACCAAATTATTGTCAAACTTCTTGTACATTAATGAAAAGAACTAGATTTTGGATGGAAATTTTTCTGCTTCAAATTTATGGTCTGAAAGAATGGAATTATCCACAGGTAATTCGGTAATAGCGTGTATTAAACGGACCATTAATAGCAATCGCAGACCTTTTAATGAAAGCATGAAATCTGTCTTCATGCCATGCATATACTGCACACCAGTCAAGTAGATTGGGAGTTTTAGATGACTATACTGCAGATGTTAGAAAAAATGTTTTCAATTATCTAATAATTTGACTTTGCGGAATTAAGGGATGTGGGTGTATATTAAATGGATTATGTATAAAAGATAGTAGAAATGTCTATATGAAGGTCTCCTTTAGCGTAAGACTTTTAAAACTCCAGTAGCTATATTCTTCTTTCAGAATTCTCATAAAGTATTATTAGATTTCTCATAATTCATCCAATAAGAAAGATAGATTATTCAAATAAGGAACTCCGAACACTCGTTTAATATTCTTGGATATTCCAGTTTGTAGCAAAATAAGAAGAGAGATAATATCTGTTTCTCCTACTTAGCTTAGTATTGAACCACCCACCCACATTGAGCTGCTACGTATTACGGAATATGCAGTTGTTTGCGAAATATCTAACATCAAGGCTGAGGGTTTTATATCTACAGCTTTAAGCAACAGCATTCATTTCTTACTGTTCACATTCCAGTGACTTCAACTCAAGAAAATGCTTTAGAGGTCTTGTACGTTTCTTTACAAATATACTAGAGGAACTTTAAAAATTTGTAATATATACATAGAACTTGATTATACAAAAACCCAGTACACATGGTCATTATCAATCTTTTATTATTGTTATCACCTTCAACATATCAGTTTAGGCTACATGAGTATAGAGTAACTTATCATAATTTCAATTTACTATTAAAACAAATATTTATCATAGTTATGACGATTTTTACATATTAAAAAACGAATATTGATATTATTCGTCCGAGTCAACACAATAACAATAGGATAATACATAATAAGTAGGCCTACATGAAAAATTAATTATTTGAAAAAATAACTGATTTTAACTGCAGCATTAATGGGAAATAACATTTATAATGTTGTAATATATTTAAATGGGATGATATTTAAAGTTGAAAATGTAAATCTATTGAAGAGTATTAATTATGAGTTTGAAACAATAATAGTTGAAATATTTATAAGTAAGGAATAATACAAAGAATATATTATTGTATAAAGTAGGGTTTGTGCGGAAAGGAGAGCTGGAATTCAATATTCAGTTTGACGATAAGTGGACTTAATAATGTGCACATGATTTGGGATACTTTAAGAGGTCTGCATATCCTATCCACTGGAATCCAATCATATAATTTATCCATTGCTACACAACATACCCCTAACCTTCCGAGGATTCGTTAAGCGATCAGAAACTGGCATTATACTGAGAAATATGCACATCATTATTACCGCTGACTGTATCTGTATCTAAAGTGCGTTATAGATACTGTATATGTACGATATCGTGAAATTTGTAAAACTTAACAGCTGTAGGATATATATAAATATATATATATATATATATATATTAGGAGCAGTTCTTGTTTCGGCTCATGTTTTAACAGATGACCCTAAATATCTCTGGGACCAGTTTTGAGTTGTTGCTCGAAGGGTGCATTCCATTTATTCCGGAGGTGTTATGATCTGAAACGAATTTATTGTCTTATATTACTGGAACGAACCATTTAAAAAAAAAATTCTTTGTGGCACAGTGGTGACGTTTTTTGTGTTCCTATCCCTTTCATTATGTTGATTTACGCAAACATAGGTATATTAGATTTTAGTGGCAACATTTATGCTTAGCGATATTACACTACAATAGAGATT